>VBSM01000272.1:85061767-85088872 GCA_008086735.1 Cheirogaleus medius | reverse complement strand
ATTTTTTCTGTATATTTTTAGTTGGCCAATTAATTTCTTTCCATTTTTAGTAGAAATGGGAGTCTCGCTCTTGCTCAAGTTGGTCTCGAATTCCTGAGCTCAAGCAATCCTCCCGCCTCGGCCTCCCAGAGTGCTAGGATTATAGGTGTGAGCCACCATGCCCGGCGCAAAGCATATTGAATAATAGACATTACTGCAGACAAGTGCAAAGCAAGGTGATTGGATTATTCTTTGATTTTTAACTTCAAGTCACATGATAAACACCACCATTTCCTGAAAAGATCAATATAATAGGCAGAGGCCAATAAATGCTTAGTTCATTAGAATTATGAGACAAATGAAAACAAGAGTGTCACTAAGTTACAACACAATAAAATATTAAACCAAACTGTCTTCAGCTATGATGGAGACTATTACAATTAAAGTTACATATCCGTGAAAACAGAGAAATAGGGCCGAGACAGAATCCATTATTCATTCTATTGTGTAAGGCTATCTACTGCTCATGGACCCTGAGGCATAAGGTAGTTTACAGATGAATTTTCAACATAATTTTATGTTTTGTTGATTTAATGAACTGAAACACACTCTAAATGAAATCTGAAAGCAGTGGTTTGAGATGCTTGATTTCACTTATTTTTTTATAGAAGATTAAAAAATAAGGAGAAACAAAGCTACACATAAAGTTAGTTGTTATTTATTTATTAAAAAAGATAATTAGGTTTGCATAGTTTATTACATTTAGCAGCTACTGGGGAAATAAAAAGGATATTTGGTTGAATGTCACGAAACATAGGCCTGGCTAAAATAAATATAAATTCTACAATAATAAGTTGAGAGATATTAGACATTTTTTTCTGCAATACATTCTTGATTAATAATACATAGAGAGGACTTTATAATGATTTAAATTTTCTCTGAATATATTCTATGCTGATGAAAAATAATGACTAATCTAATATCTGCAGAGAAAATGGAAAACTACCAATTAGTATTATTAAACTAAAAAATATAAAACAACAAAATACCAATTATCAATTTGTTGTGATATTCTTTTCTTTCTCTGACATGTATCTCTTTCTTGCTGATCATATAATTTTACTGTACTATTTTCATTTTCTTGGCTATCAGAAATAAACACACACACACACATACCACACCACACACACATGCACATTGTGTATATGAATATATGTATGTACATATTTGCCCTACAGAAATGAAAATTATGTAACAAATATATGTTTTAAATTTAAATTCTTTTCTTTCTTATACTATTTGCTTTCTAAACAGGGTTGGGAAGAGGAGATAAATAAAAATGTGTTAAAATATAAGAATGGTTATGTAGTAATTAAAATTAGGCTACGTAATGAAAAGAGAAAATAGAAAAAAATATAATAAGCCTTTGGATTAACTTGCTCTTCCAATTATTACATTAAAAATGTTTACTTTAAGTATGGAACATTTATGCTTGAAAATTTATGCACATTACACACATTCTTATATCTGCCCAATTAAGTTAATACTCTAATTTGAAAGGACAGGAAGAGAATAGGGATTAAGGAAAAATAGCCCATTTTCCAATGGGTGAGTGTCACACTTGGATATTTACTTATTTCTCCTAAAGAATTTCTAATTAAGTGAGATAAGGGCACTGTAACAATACATTTTATCTTGGTGAATTTCTACATTAAAGAATTATAGCATACATTGAAAAACACAAACTTCATTTATCTATGTAAAGCTTAAAGAAATTACATCAATTTGTGTTTATATATATATTTATATATATATATATATTGCAATGACTATCCAAAAAATGAGGACTCCCAGGTAGCTTCCTATCACTCACATTATATAAGATTTATTAAATAAAAATAAAATAGAAAATTGAAAAAGCCTTGTCCAAAAAAAAGAGAATAATCCAACTAAGTCATATTCTTGGACCTTGGCTTCCCTATACAGCATTAAAAAAAAAAGACAGTACTAATAGTCGTGTTTCATATGGGACACAAGATCATAGGAGACAATCAGCAACTAACATAAACACATCAAGTTTTCTTTTCCAGCTTGGTGAAGGGTGTATGACTTACCAGCAGCATCCTGCATTTGACGTCGTGCCACTTTCAGACCAGCATACTCTGCTGCTGCTGCGACTGCCTGGGCAAAATCAGCATCAGTGAAAAAAGAGCCGTCAGAAGAACTAACACTGGAGCGTCCACTGGAAATGTTGTCCTCCTCTGAGGCTGATCCCCAGCCATTGATCATAGACCCCGTGACAGAGCTCTCAAGGTCCCCAACACTTGAGGCAGGGGTCTGCTCAAGCCCACGTAACAAAAGCCTTCTGGTTTGCATCTTGGCTACTTCCATGTCAGCTTCGTCTTCTTCCTCTTCTGGTGCATCTGTATCCATATCTGAGACAAGGGGTCCTGAAATGTAGCCATAGGTATGTGGCGGGGAAATCGGCCGTGGTGGTGGAGGAGGACTCACAGGCTGCCGTCTGCATAAAGATAAATGAGTAAGTCTGGCTCAACTCATTATTTAAGATAGAAAAGGACAAATTAACCAAGAAATTCGCAAGTACACTGACTCGATCTTTGCTTCTATTGAGCTAAATTGTTCAGAAAAAACAACTGGAAATCAAAGTATGACTAAGTCTGATGGCATTCAGACTTGCACCTCATAACCAGAGGCTCTCCTTAGGCCACCTTTTGATTCAGGTTTGATGGAAATACACTCAGCTATCTATAAGTCTTTTTATGTTTTATCATTTGGATTATGTTCAATTAAAAGGGGAAGTAATACTTATTTTGGGAGTATAGGCCTAAATGCTTTATCCTATAGCATTTCTAATATTATCAATAGTTTATTATTTCAAAAGACAACAGACATTGGTCCTGAAACAGTTGGGTCCATAAACATCTGTCTCTTTCCCTTTCCTTCATTGCCACTCTTACTATTCCATGCAAATGAAGTCATTTATCTTGACTGTAAAGAGTAGAGTTTCATAGGATTAAAAAATATTACACATTTAGCATATGACACAATTTCCTTTAGATTTTACTCTATTACAAAAAAGGTTATGGTAGCCAAGAACAATTTCTCTTTGGTTTACTCACTTATGAGTTCCACTAAATGTTATTACCTATTTTAAACTCTATTGTGTTTATTGCTATTCTATCTGTTTAACATAATGTTCAAAGGTATTTTTTCTTATGTCCTGGAATTAGTTAAGAACCAAAGCTGAGGACAAAATGAAGTAGTTTCCATAATCTAAGTTCACAGAGTTACCGATAACTAGTTTCAACCATCTGTTCACAGACTTGAAAGACATCACCATTGAAAAGCAGTCCTTCCACTCACACCACCCATTACCATGATCCACAGGGAATATAAGATGACTGAGAAGGTAGAGAGCATTTGGACTCTAGTGTAAAGCAATGTGTGTAGAAAAAAGTTACTCCCAAGGGAGGAGAATGCCAAGAGATAATTCCTAAATTAGGTGAGTGCCTGCAAAAAAGGAAGACACATGGTGATTTCTGGTTGGAGGCCAGCTTGGTCATGGACTTGCAATAGTCCCAGTGCTCTTTAAACAAGGTTAGAAAGATGACATGATAGGGAACTATGAAGTAGAAGAGCCATGACAACACCTTATCAAATCCTGCACTCCTGAGAAGGAAAGAGGATGGATTCTACAGAAGCCTGCCAACCTGAGCACTAGTGCCGGAGGGTAGCTGAGATTAAGGTCTAATGCCATCTGGTGACCTCCATGGCTTGGGGGATTAGAAGAGATATGGCATGAATGCCACCAACTGGTAGTCAACCTGAAGCTATGTCTGAGTCATTCCAAAACTACAAATGCCTAGAGATGCTGCCCAGGATTGAGGCCTTCATCTGTGGGGTAAGTGAGTGCTGGTGCCCCTCACCTACCAACCTTAGAAGATGAGTTGTTGCCCTTCACCTACCAACCTACCATTCTCATAGATTAAGATGAGAGAGAATAGTTATTAGGGCTAACCAAGATGAAGATTGGATCTTCATCAAGTTTGCCCCTTTCTTGTTCCATTTTCCCTGCCTTAGCACCTAGGAGAATGCACCTGCAAGAGGCAGGAACAAGGAGGTGGTTAAAAGCAGAATATGCCCCCTTACTCCGCACCACTATAGCCACAGACAGGTGCATTCTGCTAACGATGTCTGGTAATACACGATTATGGTTTTAAAATTAACAGAACGGGGTCTTAAATTAAAATCAAGCAAGCAAGCAAACAAAAACACTCATTTAGGATCTGCTCAGGATACAACTAAGGTCAAAACCATAAAAGATTTGGTCAAGATCTAACCAAGGTCAAAACCATGCAGCATCTGGTCAAGATCGCTACTATAGAGAGGGACAAGTTCAACATAGCATAGTTGTTAGGGTGGTGTCGCAGTTTCTGAAGAAAAATGTTTTCTGCTTTTTATTCCAATGGATTGAGATACTTCAATAAACCTGTTTTATTAATGTAAATGGAAAACATTAAAAATAAATGATTATGAAAATACTACAATTAACTCATTTAATGGGCACTTACTTTGTAGCTAAGCACATTTTGCAATGTCAACTCATTTAATTCCCACAACAACTTTCTGAATTACTTTTTAAATTATCATTTTACAGAAGAAGATATTGAAATTCAGAGCAATCAAAAACCTTGCCAAAGTTGCCACAGCTAGCATATGTCAAATGCAGAATTTAAAATTTTACTAAATTTTTACTAAATTTTACTTCCAAGGTCATGAGCTTCCTTCCAGGAATGGTATTATTACACACATATATGTATAAATGTAAATATATATTTTATATATATATACTCACAAATGTGTATATATGTGTGTATAAAGGCTAGGAGAGATAATTGCTATATACAGATGCATTAAAAACCCAAGAAATGAAAAATATCACATTACATCGAAAAACTATGTGTATATACACACAAAAATGTGTCTAAATATATATTCTTATGTGTGCGTACATATTTATAATATATATACACACACAAAATTATTTAATATAATGTGTTATTTTTTATTTCTGGGTGGTTTTTAATGTGTCTGTGTGTGGCACTAGAAGAAATATGAAAAATGTGTCAAAGCTGAAGTTATTTAAAAGATTAAAATGGATAATTGTTTCAATATGGAGTGTATTATACACATAGGAGAAAAACCATTGTTTAATTTGGAATGCACTAAAATACCACACTTAAAAGTTAATTTATAGCCTTTGTCAGCATATGGATCCAAAATACCACAAGAAACGTCTTTTTTAAAAAGACATGTAAGACTTTTTAGCACAAAGGGAACAATTTTGACCATCAATAAAAAGATGTAGAAGGGCCATCCTTCCTATGAAAGGACGTCAGCATTGTTGTGTTTGGATAATTCACATTCTGTAGAGCAAAAATATCTTCATGTTAAACAAGGGCTGGCTTTTAACTACAACCACCCTGTACAAATGTTGAGGGAAGACAGAAAAATTTATTCAAACCATCTGTAAATAAGGCAAGCCCAGGGAATGTGTGATAAACATGTACAGTTTGAAATATGTAATATATTCTATTTGAAAACAAAAAGCTATTTCAGATGCTACACTCAAGTGGGACTTGTAGCAAATGAACCTCAACCCTCTAGATTTCTCCCCCTGAGGGGTTTCCATGTCTTCTAAAATAATGTACAAGTATGTGACTGCGAATCACAACACTCTAGGCTCCTGCAAAAATGATGCCTTCATAAACATGTTCAAGAGAAAAGCAGAATGATGTCATTAATTTATGAAAGCAGGTGTTTATACAGTTCACCACATTGCATTTACCAGACAAAAGACAAAAGGGAGAAAATGCATACCTTTGAGATTTCTTTTTCTAACACTGGCATGTAGCTTCAAGGCTTTGTGTAAATATTAATAACTATTACCTCAATTTGTCTATATTAATAAAATATCAGTAAATTTCTATTATATACATCAAAATGCTTTTATTTTTCAAGAGATTTTTACCAAATATTGACTACAGTAAACTTAATTGTACCGGATACTTGGAAACAATATATGTGAATAAGTTTAATTATATTACTTTCATAGTTATTGTCAAAAAAAAAGAGAAGATTGATTTCTATTATATGGTCACCTAGTTTACCCCGTTTGGACAAAAATGGAATAACCCAGAAGTTCTTTAGAATGACAAAGTTGCAATATCCATAATAATACAGATCTTTAATGTTTATTTAATTACTATTTTAGTGTTATAATGGGTTTAGTTCAGTAATTTTTTATTAATATGTATTGCAATATTCATATATGCCACTAATCAATAAATTTAAAAGTAATAAATGAATTTATCCTTTAAACATTTACTGTCTGCCTACTATGATAAAGACTGCTAGATTTTTAGATGAAAGAGATCACATGCAATAAAAGCTTAGGTAAAGTATAACATGTTTTATACTTTAAGATATGTAAAGATTCAATTTTAAGGCATACATACTTAATAAAGTGTACCTGTGTACCTGGCCATGGCAGGCTCTATTTTGCAAAATGTCCATAACAGTATCTTCCATTCCAAATGCTCTTCTGAAATGAGAACTTGCCACTCCCCCATCAAGAGAGGAAGTTAAGCTCTACAGTCTTGAATCTAGAAGGACCGTGTGCTTTGACCAATAGAATATGGTACAAGTAAGGCTGTATCCTGGGTCTGAGTGTCATTCTTAACTGGCCTGGCAACTTCCTCTTCCAGTCTTCTTGGATGCCAGCTGCCACGTAAGAAGTGCCACTACCCTGAGACCCTATGTTATGAGATGCCTGGGCTATTTGGTGAGACCATGGAGGGTGAGACTCCATCCAGGTGGAGACAGAGAGAGGTCAAGGATCATAAGACATATGAGGGACATCATGTTTATGAGGGACATGATGCACATGAGTGACATCTGACATGTGAGGGACTTCAGATGTCCGAGTGAAAAAACTAACATAGAAGTAGATTTTCCAGCTCAACAATACTGCTAAAGCCCACTGATAGAAGATGAATTGCCCAGCGGAATCCTTTCGGAACTCCTGACCCATAGGATTGTGAATAAAATGAAATGGTTGTGTTAGGCCACTATGTTTTAGAATAGTTTGTTAGACAGCAATAGAAACAGAAACTCAGGCATTATGTTAGAAATTTAGCTAAATAAAATAGATATGGTCCTTGTCTGATGGGACTTGTAGTCCAGTGGAGATCAACAACATTAATTAAATATGCAATGATAATGAAGTATTATGTAAGCATCATGACAGAGGAAGCATAGGGCATTGTGGGAACACATAGAATTGGCTTCTGTCCCAAAGTTGGGACATTGGGGAAAGATTCTGTGAGGAGGATCAGCCATTTAATCTTGGAACTAAAGGATTCAAAGGTGTTAATTCCAAAAAGAGAGGGGATGATGGCATTCCAGGAAGATGGCACAGCATGTGCAGATATCTTGAGGTGAGTGAGAACTGTGCTCAGTGTAGGAACTAGAAGAAACTTAGAGTGAAGACAACACAGACAGTGACTGCATGGGTGAGGATAGGAGGCCACACAGGGGTCAGGTCACAAAGGGCCTCAATTGCTACATTAAGGAATCTTGACTTTATTTTAAGGAAAATGGGAAGCCACTGAGAGATTTTAAGCAGGGGAGAGACTTGATCACTGTCACATTTTAGGAAGGGATTAGATTGAAGCAGGGGGAAGGTTAAAGGCCACAAGATCACTCAGTGGAACATTACTGTAATGCAGGTGAGAGAAAATGGCTGTTGAATCTAGGAAAGTGCATTTATGGATGGAGATATGCGTATCGCTGAGAATGATGTTAATATTTAGGCAGTAAAATCTGCAGGAAGAAGTACTTGGATATCTATGTCTGAAGCTCTAGAATGAGATTTGTAGACAAACAGCTATCAATGAGTACAAGTACCATTAGAGAACTGGCAAGTTGATATGAATGAGAAGTCATCTACTGATGGGGCAGGCATTCGAATAGGGCAAGGGATTGAGAGAAGGCTTCATTACAAGACAATTAAAGATGGGAGTCACAACATTGTAAATAGTATCAAAAGGGCAGACATAATCTAAATGCCTAATATTAGGGAATTGATAAAGTAAATTATAGGACACAATTTACAAGTGTCTAAATAAAAAAATTATCCACATAGAAAAATACACTTTTCAGTGTAAACAGTAGCTTATAATATATCAGCATACTATAAATTCAAAGCAATGTGAGCATATGTAGAGATGAAAGATTGAAAAGATGTTTACTGAGGTCTCCACAGTGATTGTTTTTGACTACATAGATTATCAGCACCTTTATATTCTCATTTTGTTTCTTTATTTTTTTTCTTTATATTCTCATTCTGTATTTTCAAAAATTTCCATAGTAAACATATAGAATATACATTCATCAAAAAAACATTGAGTTTTTTTAAATGGGCTTTCATCTACTTTCTATTAATGTCCAGTGTTATTTCCAGCAATGAACCTAGAAATAAAATTCATTATACCTTTATAGACAGAAAATCATACCTTTTGAAAAGGCTGAATATAGTCAAATTTATTATAAGTTCAGATACTTAGTGTATATCTCAATTATATGCATCCACCTCAGGTTCATACAAGTCTTTATCAGCCTAAAACAGTAGAAAGTCAACTCCAAATTCTTCTGTAGTATCAGATTTCATTAATCAAATACTTACGGAAGAAAGTTCTGTGTTACTCAACAATATGAGTAAGACATAATCTGCCCTCGAAGAGCTGTTAGTTTAAATAGGGAAATAGAAAAACAAAGAGCAAATGCTAATGCAACATGAAAATTGGTTATCATGGTAAGAGAGATGTGAACAGACCCTTGTGAAGAGTACAGAGAAGAGTAGTTGATTTTTGCCAGGCAACCAGAGGAAAGCTTCACAGAGGGAGTGACATTTGAGCTGGGCTTGGAAAGATGAGACAAGCTTGCCACGCAATAAAAAAAAACAGCATGTGCAAGACCTGGATGTTGGGGAGTTTAAGACAAATTAGTTTCCCCATCCCTGTGGGAGGAACATAATTAGACTCGTGTGCAAAGAAAGATAATGTGAGAGTGGACAGAAAAAGAGAGAGAGAAGAAAAGTGGAGATTGGTTCAATGATATGGCCGTATTTTAAGGGATAGGGACTGAGGGTATGCCCTAGCAGCTACAGGAATAAAAACATAGGAATGAAATCAAGGGTTAATTTGGAGTTAGAATTAAAGGGACTTGAATAATTTCATTTGCGGAATGGTAGAAAGAAATTAAACAGGATAATTAAGGTGATTTCAAAATGACAAAGGTATCTTTATGATTTTGCCTATTCCCTTGGCTATTTTACATTGGTGAATAAATAATAGTTGATAATTCTAAACAAGACATCCATCAAAGTAGGAGAAGCAACAAGTTTGAAAAGTCAAGTCCATGGATGAAGATTGTGGATTTGGCCATGTGGGAAGGTCCAAATGGAAATATCATGTGGCACTCAGGAGAAAGGTCTGGGCTGGCTAAATAAATTTGACAGCCATCAGAATACAAGTCATAGTTGAATCAAGTGATGGGATGATAGCATAAGGGTGAGCACCATCTCAGGGAATTCATATTTGTTGAATACTTACTCTGCTTCAGACACTTTACATAGATCATCTCATTGATTCTCACAAAAATTTATAAAATTGACATCATTACAGAAAGTTGACTGTGATAAAGACTGAGAAGCCTGTGGATTTGACCATTAGGAGGTTACTTTCAGCAGACTGATGGAAGCAAAACATTATAAGCCAGAATTCAGCGGGTGGAGGTGTGAACAGGAATTGGGAAGGCAGAGTAGTTAAACAATACCAATTGGTAGGAGAGCATGGAAATAGAAGGGAGGCCAAGGAAAGGGAAAATTTAAAAGGAGTAGAGTTAACAGTGAAGAGAAGCAAAAACTGAACGAAGGAGAAGAGGCTGTAAAGTCAAGATAGGTAAAAGTAAAACTACTTCTGCTTACAAGGAAGGATACCATAAAGAAGAGAAAAAAAGAGCCAGCCAGGAAGAAGATATTGGATATCACTGGTAACAGAGACAGGAATGGTGAGGAAATGGGTAATATAAGACAATAAGAAAGGAAAACTAAGGTATTTCAGAGCTAAATATCCTCTTTTAGGCTCTCATTTGCTTCTAATAAGAGTAGCAGAGATGATCTATAACCTTAATAGGGAAAAGAGATGCCTTATTTGTTTCCAATCTTCATGAAGTTCCATGGGTTAATAATATTCCATGGGTTAACAATATTATATGATATGTTAATTACCTAGGCTTACTGTGGTATGACACTGCAAGAAAAGGCTGACGTGACATGAAAATATTAATAATATTACTTTTAATATTTTTAGTCTGGATTGTATGGCAATCCAGACTCCCCCTTGTTACACAGAAGAAGGTTTAACTACTTCCTTCTTTTTAGAGAGTATATTATTTAAATTTGATGATAACCCCTTAATGATATAGTAAGTTAATAAACATAGCAAAACTCTGTTTTAAGCTACAGAGTAAAATTCAAGCAGCATAAACCAGAATTTGTTATTCATTCAAGAAGATTGAAGGAAAATCTTCTGAGGCAAATAATATACTCAGTTTCAAATGATATTAGGAATACTGAAAGTAATATATATATAATATAATGTGTCAAGGCCAATAAAGTAGTACAAACGAAATCATCAACAATGAGAGAAGAGCTAACATGATGCAGTAATAGCTTTTATGTAGTAGAAATGACAAGTGAAGTCATTGTATATAACAAAAATGTATTGGTTAGGGATGTTCAATATATAGGATTTAAAAAGTCTAAGCGCACGTGCACACACACACATATTATTTAGTAAGCAGACAAAAGAATTCCAACCTAATATCTAAACCAAAATAAAAGTATCTGAGGTCAAATAAAAATGAATATGCCAAGCTCATTCTTCTGGGACCTTATAGTTATGAGGGAGCAAATCATTACGTGGACTCAATTTAAAAGAACAGGAAAAAATCTATTTTCTGCCAACCAAAGAAGTGACTTATGCATAAGGAAAACTAAAGTACAAAAATATCCACCATCAATAACATGTCACAGGATTAGCAAACCATATACATGATCTCCATGTGTTTATGAATGCAGTCATCATTAGTGGGTAAGATTAATACACATTATTTTATGATTGCCAATTCACTAGGATCAATTAATGCAGTGGTCAACAATATTATATGATATGTTAATTACCTAGGCTTACTGTGGGATGATACTGCAAGAAAAGCTGATGTGACATGAAAATTACTTCATGGGATAGCATTCAATAACTGCCACTGAAGAGTGGAAATTATCTGATCGTCAGCAAAGAAGGCTAGTGACAACCTACCTCCTGTCGGGTTGGTGCTGCAGGTGGCCAATCTCCTCTGGGCAATCCTGTAACATGGGCTGGAGCTCTTCCTGTGGGGAGGGAGTCAGAGTGGCAGTGGACTGATGGCTATAGGACACAGCAGCTGGAGAAGAAGCTGCTCCCCGCACAGGGGGAGTAGGGCCTCGTTCATCTTCCTCCTCTTCTAATTCATCTTGTTGCAAATACATCCTTGCTGGTGGCACCGGACATGGCATTTCTTGGTCATAGCTAAAATAAATTATCAGGACATGTAGACGTATTTCAGGTTATTCAAGTTTTGTATAGTAAGTGAAATATCAGCTTTGATTTTTTTTTTTTTCAAATCTGAATGTTCTGGGTGACAGTAAGGAGGTTTTGTTAAAAAAATAAATAGTTTTTTAGCACATATTACTATATATACTATTTTTTTTTCTGAGAGTCTGCAATGCATATGAGGTTATTATAGGGTCTGAGAAGTTGTGCAATAAAAAAATCCACTTAACACAGGTTAACTTAGCAAAGCCCAAATGTATTTCGTACATTCTGTTCCTCCGATTCTACACGTTCTCTAAAATAAGACTCAAAGATGGTATTATAGATGATCCAAAGATAAGGTTCTAAACTCCCAGAAAAATTACTCTTGAAAATCGTTTCAGGAAGATATATTGGAGATCAACTCATTTAGTCCAATATCACCCATTTCTCCTCTGAAATTATAATAAATCACTATTTCTTCAGTAGAGCACAAAATGAAGTAGTTGGCTTGCATTTAGCTTGGTGAGTGAAAAATACAATACCATTAAACAATGAAATGCCCCTCTAATCCTCTGCTAGAGCTGTGTGGAAACCAAGATGAATGAGGGGAACATTCATGCCTTTCTCTTTTCTCTTACCCCAGGGTGTATGTTTCTCAATTAGAAGGGCAGTGATATATCACATTATATAAATTGTGTTTTCATAATCCATCTCTCATGTTTATTTTCTACCATCTGCATTGTTTACCTGAACTTAGGAAAGTTCATGCTCAAATAACATGATCTCTTTGTATCTTCCTTCACTTTCCTAATCCCACCACCTCCCCCTTTATTAACAAACAGCACAGCAATTTGCTCACTCGTCCAAACTAGCAATCTTGTGGTCACCTTTGACTTTTCTCTCTTCTCCCACAAACTATCCCCTCAATTCAATTCTATTATATCTATAAAAATCCTTTAGAATCTATTCCCTTATTTTCGTCTGTTGTATGTGCTACTATAACAATCTTTTAATTGATCTCTTAGCCTCTAGTCACTCCATTGCTTCCAAAATTACTTTACTATTATACACATCACTTGCAGGCTATTCATTTGCTCTTCAAAGTAAGAAATGACTCACTAACTGCATAGAGAATAAAATATAAAAGCCTAAGTAAGACATTCAAGTATCTGCATAGTCTGGCTTCCATGTGCCTTCCCCACATCCTCGCACTCCCTGCCATGTGTTTCATGTTAGTTCTCCAGGAGTTCACATCTCTGTGTGGTCCTATGTCCATAAAACCCCTCCTCTTAATTGAGAACCTATTCATTTGTCCAGACCAAGAATAAATACCAGTAGATCAGGAAACCTTCATTCTTTTCAATTAGAATCAGTTTTTCTCTTTGAGGCACAGCTATATCTCCTGCAATTTTTTTATTTTTTAGCTATAGCCACTTATTTCATTTTAGTCCTCTTTTGTGAACTAAAATAGCAATAAATGTTAAAATTACCTGGAAAATGAATTTTTTAAAAATATAGCCTATCTCCATTGCTTGCAGATTCCATATTTGTAAATTCACTGAACCGGTAAAATTTATTTTTAAACCTCCAATCAATATTTGTGGCACTTACATAGTCATTCCATACATGCACAAAGAGGACCAAAATTTGAGCTAGCTGATGTGCATGTTCCCAGCTGAGGTAAAACAAGGTGACACTTTGCTTTCTTGTGTTAGCTCTCAAGTTGCAAACAAGTGTCCTTTTCATGGTTTATGTAGTGCCATTATTATTATTTTTTTAAATTGTTTACTTGAATTGGTGATTTCCCTACTTAAAATGAACCCCAAAAGAAGTGCTGAAATGATATCTAGTGTTCTTAAATGCCAAAAGGCTGTAATGTGCCTTACAAAGAAAATACATCCGGTTAGATAAGCTTCACACAGGAATGACTTAGTGTGCTATTGGCTGTGAGTTCCATGTAATGAATCAACAACACATATTAAATAAGGCATTTTAAACAAAACGCAAATAAAACAAGTTATGCAATGGTCAGTTGACAAAAATGTTGTGACTGGAGGGTTCAAAGGAACTTAACTCTGTATTTCCCCTAGGAGCAATGGTTCAGTATTTGCTAATTCAGTGTTCACAGTAATTTCATAGGACATAACTACTGTAGATAATGAGAATCCCCTGTAAATATTTTTCTGTGTAAGAATTTTACTTGAAAATGCATTTTATAAGATGATTGGAAAATAGAAGCACAGAGGCTTTGTTTCTGGGTACAGTTGGAACTGTAAAACTGTGGAGAATGAATGAATGTGTTTGAATTTTTCTAATAGTCACAGAAAAGACTATTTTTAGGTAAAATTTTTGTGGTTATTAATTCTCTATGCCAAGTGAGTTCTGCTCCTTTGATCATAATAATGAAGCAGCTGTTTTGTTTTGTTTCGAGGCACCATGTCCAGTTCTACAGATTCTGGAGTAAGGAAAAAACACACTGGCCAGGAGCGGTAGTTCATGCTTATAATCCTAGCACTCTGGGAGGCTGAGAGGGGAGCATCGCTTGCAACCAGGAGTTTGAGGTTGCAGTGAGCTATGATGATGTCACTGCACTCCAGTGAGGGAGACTGTCTCAAAAAATGAAAAGAAAAAGGAAAAAAAAGGGCACTCACCTTCTAATTGCTGTCATGTGAATTATTTACACTTGTTAAATCCTTGCGAGAAAAAAAATCAGTAAATCTAACTCTTCTGGTGGGGATAAAAAATATCCAATAAATTTAAAATTTAAATTTAAAATATCCAATAAATATCAATAAGTTTCTGCAGTTCTCAGCATAATGTGATAATATCTACAATCAAATAATTTTCAGGATACAACTGTGGTATAAATCCACACAATCATTTTATGAAAACTTAGAAATGTGCCACAGAAGTTCTAATACTGTATTTGAAAATCAGAAAATCATATATATATAATATTATATATACTTGTATATGATACATACAGGAGAGCATTATATTTTTGTGATTATACATATACGCATGTATGTGAAACATATATATATGTTTCTTAGTTCCAAAAGAAACTTCTCAAGCACAAATTCCTTTTTTTGGTATCATTGAGGAGGGTTTTCAATTCCTGTGGACCAACACTGTTTTATTTAGAGACCTTTTGTGGACCTTAGGAATCAGTCTTTTAATAATTACTTAATATGGGTTTAAGCAATCATATTACACCACTTATATCTGTTCTGAAGTTCTTCTTACCTTTCATCTACAGAAATACTGTACTCTTCACTATTGCTATGGGGAGGAGGATGTGCTGGAGGAGGAGGAAGCAGGTCTGCCCAGTTCATGCCGCCCTGTTTTGGTACCTTAGGTGTTCGTGCCCCTTTCTTGTGCCCTTGACTCCCTAGAAAGAAAACAAAATACAAGCCTTTTTATTTGTGGCCTTTACATTTTTTTTATTATTCACCAGTTAATTATTTTCTGTAAATATGATCTTATAATTCATATATGTCTAGAGAGATAAACACACTTTTCTTCATTAATTTTAAACAGAACTTTGCACAATAGAAGAAGCAAAGTACTGCCACGCTTAGCCGCGAAATAAATAGCAAAAAAGCAATTAAACCATAAATGAATTTTATAAGTCATATCATTAATAGTGATTTTCCTATAGCAATTAGTTGCATTATGGATTATCATCTCAAACAAATGAGCTGTAGACATATTTTCTGGAGTGCCTTTCTATTATTTAATTGCTGGAACCTAAAATACAATATGATACAGATACGATCTATTAGAGTTCCACTGTTGCATTAAATCACTGAATATATATAATTTGTACTTGTCCATTGAAATGTTTTAGGCACAATGAAATTACTAGTTTTCTTCAAAAAGGCAGGTGCAGATGAAAATAATTGCTGGAATAGCTAATATAACTAATGACAAAAGAAGCAGGAAAATTATTTTTAAAAAGGGATAGAAGTATTTTCAGTCACTGTTTCCATAAAATTATGGCAGATAGTAAAATGATGTTGTTTGAACATTCTTAGTAGTTTAAAATAGTCTAATTATTTAAGTGCTCCAGTGTTCTGATTTTAGATTTGGCATAGTCTTTAAACAGAGGTGGCTGTACATTTTATAGTATTCATTTTAGAAAAACTTTGGGTCAAAAGTTATTTAGGAATAAAATATTCCCTCTTCCAAATATGATACATTTCAGATTCATATGTGAATTACAGACAATGAGTCTATAATTATTTTTGTCATATGATTCCTTAATATCAGTGAATTATCTTGGTCTTATTCTTTTTAACCCTCTCTGAAACAGCTCCAAGTCACATGGTGCATGAAACAGGTCTTAACATATTCAATGAGCCTTTTTTTTTTTAAGTCACCTGGGAATTTTAGTTAAATGGCAGTGTTTGTTAAGCCATATGTTCTTGCACTGGTATGTTACTGCACCAAGTGTGGGCTAAGGAATAGGCTGTCATTAATAAACTATGATTGTCAGTCCAATGCCAATGCGTCTCTATTTTATTCTACCACTCAGTTGTCCTATATTGGGATGGCTGTGCATGTGTTGTGGAGTTGACATTAACTAGCACCTTCCTCTTTATTTGCTGACATACATCCACTGTAACAACTCCGTCGATCCTGAAAGATCTAACACCACAAATCTCTCCTATGTCTTATTTACTTGCTTTGTTTTCTTCCCTAATTATCTCCAGATTTCACATCTTTATATCACTTTTTCCATGTATTCACAGAATACCAAATGGTAAATACCAGCACAACAACAAAATCTAGGTATCTAAGCTGAAGGATGGAGAACGTCAATTGAATATTAATAACTTTGAATCATAATGTTTCCCACTAAGATATAATTTTCTCCATAAGTGACTAAGAATTAAAAGATAAAATGATACAAGATAATCAAATATTAAAATATTTTATATGGTTTCCCTAAAAGCAGAGCCTTGCAATTTTTCTCTTAACTCAGGGTTGACTTAATTTAAAAAAGAAAATAAGTCATTTAATAAGATTTAAATTGTTAAGAAAAACCCCAAACAACATGTAATAGAATCAGAGTAGATCTAGAAAGGTAAAGGGCTATTTCTAAACTCCTTTAATTCAAGTAGGAACCATTTCAACACAGTCTAGAAAATGCCAAACCAGCATGCCTTGGTTAATTGTAAAACATAAATGCCATATTCATTACAAAAGAGGGTAGAGAATCTTGGCTGAAAGTCCATAGCAACAACTTCAATCCAGTTGCTGGGAGGTGCCATTTCTAACCTCTCCTGGAGGAACATGCTAGAATCAAGATCAATTGTTTTTGTTCTCATTGTGGTGTTACTGGTCACATGTTAGTTCTAATAATGAATTGCCTTTAATTAGAAAAACAGGACTTACGTACCAGGAAGCTCCCATCTGCAGCTCCTACCGGGAAAACAGCTGGCAAACAGCTGCAACAGCATGCAGACCACTGGGAAAAGACCTCAATGTGGCAGTTGCTTTATGAGGTTTTAGAGCAAGAACTGAGGGATGGTAGAGAGATTATGAACTGAGACAGGTTCCTATTGTACCAGGATCTCATGTTATTGTCTCTTAGGCTTTTGATTCTGCTCAAGTGTACTCAAATGTTATGTGCTTTTATAGCCTAGATTCAAATGGCAACATATTTAGCAAATGAACTATATGTGTGACAATTTTAGTTATATTTTGTCCAAAGGGGAAAAAAAAGAAGTTTCAAAAGCCTTTAAAGTTTAGATTACTAAAGCTTATTAATAGTGAGGAAGATAGGAAACTTAAGACTTTGGCTACCAAATAGAACATAAAATGGTTTAGTGAGGGCACAGTCCCTCGAATTTCAGGACAAGACCCATGCTTAGAATTCAAATTACATAAAGTGATTAGACATGGTACTTGCATACATTGGACCATTAGCACTCAATTCATAATCTTGGAATGGATCATCCTAAAAAGGAGAGGTTGACTTTTTCTTTGGTTCTCCTTACTTACCAGATGTACTACTGCCCCGGTCTGAACTATTATAGGATCCTCCTGTATTCTGGTCATATGATTGGTTGTACGGGATAGTTGGAGGAATTGTGTCATTTGCTCGATAATCTAGACATTTCAGATGGAAAAAAATTAAACATTTATTTTCTCTTTGTGAGTTATTCACATCTCTTTGCTTTGTCTATGTTTCTGAGTAAAGAAACTAATTGAATCATTTATTTGCCTTGTTTTTTCTTTCATTTTTATATTCAGATTGCCAGAACATAAAAAGGTTTATAGGCTGAGCACGGTGTCTCAGGCCTATAATCCCAGGATTTTGGGATGCTGAGGCAGGAGGATTGCTTGAGGCCAGGAGTTCAAAGCCAGCAAGGAAACATACCAAGACCCCATATCTAAAAGAAATAAAATTTTAAAAATTCATCAGGCATGGTGTCATGTGCCTGTAGTTCCAGCTACTCGGGAAGCTGAGGCAGGAGGATCACTTGAGTTTAAGAATTTGACGTTATTGTGAGCCATGATTGGGTCACTGAACTCCAGTCTGGATGACAGAGTAAGACCCTGTCTTTAAAAATAAATAAATAAATAAATAAATAAATAAATAAATAAATTAAGGTTATATTCGACACACACACACACACATAATTTTAATAATATAGTAACAGTAACAAAATAATTTTAAAAATAAGAAATCATGAAAATGTTAAGTTTGCAAATCATAAAAAATAAATTATAAGAAAATAAAAAAATAAAACTGAAGCTTGTCAGCAAGATTATATCTAATGAAAAAATATATCCATGATAAGAAAACAAAATATCTTAATTTGCCCCAGAAATGCTTCTGTTTACTTGGGCAAAGGTGAAAATCCAAATGAAAAGCTTGCCACTGGAATGTAGTCAGTAATAATCTGTCATCTAGTTGCATTCCAGGTTCTTTATTATAGCCTGACATACCAAATCTGCTTACAAGCAGTATAAACAATAAATCAGAGTTCTGAAATATTTGTATGGAGGCTGTCAGAGCTTTCTGAAGTCCCCAGTAAAACTATACACTGTGGAGGAATAATGTGACAATAGTTTGAATCACCATTGCAAACTCCATGATTGCAGAAACTGTCCTATATATCTTTGTCAGTCTTTGTCATGAACTTATGCAGGAGTCTTAATAAATATTTATTAAACTGGGATAGTACACCAATCAAGTGCTTTCTTAAACTTGAAAAAAGGCTAGATGAACTTTATTATCAAATTAAAACATATAACATTACCTTAATTAAACGAAATGTTTAAGTTACATTTTTGTGTTCTCTAAGTGCAATAAGTTTTATTTTTGAAGAAAATGATCCCAACTCGAGCCTAAAGAAAATAAATCTATGTCTCTAATTATCTACCAAAAAAAGTATTCTTTACCTGGACACTTGTGCAGCATTACCCCATCTATTCAAATGAAAGCAATCCCTTTTTTTCTTAGAGGTATAACTTTGCAAACCATGCTATTAAAGCCACAGACTGAAGGACTACATAGAAATCAAATATCTATCTTTCAAACTCACACACATTACAATGGAGAAACATTCCCCTCAGGCCATAGAATACTATTCTGCCGCTTCAGGATAATACTAAACTCAATTTACTGTAAGTTCTATACTGACAGACTTCAACCAAAGAAATTTAGGTTCTAAAATTATACATCGAAGCAGTCTTATTAACCACATGAGGTAGGAGAAATACAAGAAATTGAACCACTTCTCCAGTTCAAGTATAATTTAATTATTTTTCTTCGGGTTGATATAAAAATGCCATTCGTTTATAGGACCATGTAGAAGCAATTATCTTCCATCCTCAAGTGGAAAGAATGGGATAGTCTATTTATTGAAAATGTGAGGCATTGTGACGGTTGTACATCTGCCTTATGAATAAAAGATTGACTGTCCTAAGCAATCCCTCACCTACTATTAAATTTAAATTAATCTCAAAACCGTTTGAAAATACTTATATATTATTATGAAATGAATTTTCCAAGGTCATTGTTGTGGTAATTAACTCTTTGACACTGGAAATTTCGAAACCAAAGAAATAAGAAAAATCTTAGTAACAAAAGAAAAGATTTTATTTGATACTCTCAGACAAGTTTCCGCATCTAGTGCTGAAGCCTTAAGAGTATCAATACAGAAAAAGATGGGAAGACAAGAGAAGTTCTTCACCTTTATTCAATTTGTTTTGTTCCATGATGTTGTACTGAATTGGTGCCACTTCTTGTTTCTGCTGTCCCGGTGGTTTCCAGTGCTTCTCGCTGGAGTCCCCACTGCCGTTGTTCATGTTGTTGCTGAGGTTTGACTGGATGAGCTGAGTGGTGGCGTAAGGAGTAGGCTGCCCTGATGGATTGACAAAACGCCCATCCTTCAGATTTGGGCTATTGAAGGTTTTCATCTCATTGATTTTGTTACTAAGGTCCACATCACCATAAACAGTTGACTCAGGGAGCATCAGATTTGTTTGTTTGTTATCCAGTTGGTTGTTATAATTTGCTATACAATCAGCTATGTGCAATGGAGAGGAAAAGGAAAAAGTCATTCTGCATGGTTATTCGTTTTACGTTTCTTTCTAAGAAGCTTTGCGAGTCACAAGAAAATTGTTGTGTAAAGTATAAACAAGCTCTAATAAGATGAATAAGGTGAATAAGAAGGACCAAATATCCATATGTATGTTCTAAAGGAAATAATTAAAGTTGAGAGAGTAAGAGAGGATATACAGAATTTGTATAGAGATAATAATTTTGAATTTTTGCTAGTCCTGAAGTAAATAATTCATCCAATTTAACATAATTTTCCTTTAACAACCCCATTAATAGAACTTCCTAAAATACTATATATGTGAATATCTTTATGTGTCAACCATAGATTTTCTAGTCTTTGGTTACTGTATTGATTGAAGCTACTAGTTAGCTGCCGAAGTAACAAAGCACAGGAGTTGAGAATTCAGAAAAAGGGAAAAAACTCTATCCACAGAACAAAAACTTGAGAATTCAATATTTTATAAAGTACTTCTACTCAAAAGATATGGAAAACAAGGATAAAATAATAGTAAATATCACTCAGAAGAATTTTGTTAGTTCTTATCTTGGTCATATAGGATAATTGTTATCAGGGAAAGATGCTATATAATCAATTCCTGATGGTTTCATAATAACACCCCAAGAAATATAGAATGACAATGATGATGACAAAATAAATCATAGTATCTTGGATCATTGAATCAAATAAAGCCTAAAATCATACCTAATATATCTAACATCTCATTTCCACTCTAATTTTCCCTTCATTGCAATATTTGAAAATTACATAATACATAGAGACATATTTGATGTCTGCAGTTGAAAATACTAAAGCAGTAGGAAAAACTAAAATCATATTCTAAAATTAAAATATTTTTAAATAAAAATTGGACAAGTTACAATGATAAAAATACCATTATTTTATTCATGGAGTTCAAAAGTGGCACCAATGTTGATGGGACACCTTAGTGTTAGTTTTTAATTGGATATCTTTAAAAAATGATAAATTAACATGATAACTCTGCATTAACCTGAGGCTATTGAGCACCTGAAATGTGGCTAGTGCAAATTAGGAACTGAATTTTGAATTTTATATTATTTAATTAATTTAAATAGCCATCTGTGGCCAGTGGCTACCATATTGGACCATGTAACTCTACATATTAATTTAAATGGATATGACCATTTTTTTTCCTCCTATGAGTCTCAGGACAGCCTTTCTTTTATGTATAGTTACTCCCTCTGTCTAGACAACTAGAATATGGAGCTCAGGAGGACACAGACTTGGTCACATGGATATGTCACATCCATATCCAATGGAAAATCAGGACTTATTTTAAGGGTAGACATACATATTGCTCTATGATTTGTTCCTTACAGTATATATCATCTTTACTTAAATGCCACCCACTCTTTCAGTTTTCTTTAATTTCATGTATTATTTTTCTTTGATTATCATATAGATTCTTTACAATTATTTTAAGGGTCCCTATATTGTGAATATTTGGGTTGTTTTGTGAGAAATCATTTGTGATTTTTATTCCTTTAAATCTTGAATACTCCACATCCATTTTTTTACTGTTATGTTTTAACAGGAGATTAAGTAACTTACTCACCCATTTTTGTGAATCAAAAATACACAATAGAAAATATATGTATACACACCTGAGAAAGATAAATATATATATTTACATGTATCTTGTGTCCTCAGGATTTATTTCTATACTATAAAATCTGATTTAAAATTTCAGTTAATTTTCATTTAAAATTTTTTGTTATTGTATGATTATAATTGTTGGTGCTATTAAAGTATTGGTTCACTCTAACTTTAGATTTATTAACCTTTTAATCTGTGTTATCCCTAAAAATCTTGAAAATAATTATTATAGTTAATTATTTTCAAGATTTTATTTAAAAAATTATGATTCAAAACATTCTTATAAAGATAGACACTTTTACATTATTTCATTTTTCCTTATTTGCTATCCGTCCTATAATTTATATTCTTAATTCTCTGGGAAAATTTTCTTGGTGGAAGGTGAGAAATGGAGGTTTAAGGATAGAGAAAATACCTGAATCAAGTTAGTTTGCTAACAATGGTCAATTTTTCATCCAAATGTTCATCAAATTTTCTCTTTCCATGTAGAGAGAGGAAAAGAAAACTTATCCCCTTCTGGGTAGTACCTTTTTTTAAAGTTTTTTTTATTTTTAATTATTATGGATATGCGTATACATGTCAAGCTCTCTCTGTGTCCCTAACCTGGGCGACTGTAGGTAGTCAGGTTGCTGTCGCTGTTCCCATTGCCTGCCGTGCAGCAGTTGATGGAGCAGTCATTGTGATTGTTGCCAGTGTTTGGCCATGTGTCTGCCAACCATGGCTGTGTGGCAGGCTCACTGATGTTGAGAAGTCCTGGCCTAAAGAACAAAATATATAAAAGCAAATGTTATATGAACAGAAAATAATATTTTCTACTTAAAATTCCAACAAATTTCTCATCTCATTATTCTCACAAATAATTTGTTGAACTATGCTGAATGATAGTATTATCTATCCCTTTTATTTTACAGACCAGGCAACTGTAATCTAAGGTTCTGAGATGTACTTCAGTTTCCATAGCCATAACTCTATAAACTGGCAGAGCTAAAATCAATGTTCTACTCTGCTTTTAGTCTTAACAGTTAAAAATCAAACATAGAATCTGAAAATATAGATAGATACATTTTTCAGTCTTTTAGTAGCTTAAAAATACCCTAGTTAAGACAGTTTGCATTTCTTCATTTTTGATCCATTCAAAAAGTATGACTCTTACAACGTCATTAAAAAATGGAACAAGCTCCTTTACTTAGACAATGTGTCCCTCAAATGAAATATATTTACATATTTTTCTTCAAAACCATGTTTCAGAAATAGTGAGTTTGGGGCTCAGTGACATTTTGAACAGAGCCTCATCAATGTTTCGGTGCATAGTTCTGTAAGCTTGTCAACATTTTCTGATGATGACAATGTAAAATGTCATAAGTCCCTACATAAACAAAGAAATGTTCATGAATTAAGTCTGGTAAAACAAAGATGCCCACTAAAAGGAATATTAGTGTTCATGTTTATTTTTGGCACAACAGATGTTAATCCTTTTTCACTGTGCATTGGGATTGCAAAGTACATTAGCAATCATTAATGGGAGCCTGAACCACCAGTGCCAGGGACTCAGACTGGAGTCCAAGAATGGCATTCCTCACGTCCTTTTTGAACATTGACTCCATGTGATAATTCAGCAAAAGAGATGATGATGTACGCGGTGCTGTCTGATCTGCAACAAACGGACTGGCACTACAGACTCTGCAAAGATTTTCTTTGTGGTTTCATTTCCTATGTTAAAGTGCAGTGCTATACTTCCCATTTACTTGGGAAGCAAGAACCTGACATTTCACTCTCCATGGTTCCCCTTCTGCCACATAGGTAGTCAACTGAGAAAACTTATTATGCGAATGATGGTTATTTGAGGAATAATAATTCAATTCAAATGAAGAGTATGGATTTATGATTCCTATATTTGTATATGTGTATATATTGATGTAAAAATAAATATTTGCTCTTTGCTTACAATGTGCAAAGCATTGTTCTGAGTTCTTTACATGTATGAACTCATTTAATCATCACAATAATTTTACAAGGTGGGTACTGTTATTATCCACATTTTAACAATAGGGAAACAGGGATATCTAAGGGAGGTTATGAAACTTGTGCACAGTTATATAAAGTGAGTGAGTGGCACAGCTGGGAGTCAACCTCAAGCAGTCTGGCCCTGGAGTCCACATTCTGATCTAAGATGCTACGGGCACATATACTGGAGAGTGCTGAAATTTCCTAAAGTCTCCAAATACTCTTAATAAAAGGAAGAGTGGAGAAAATGTCTAAAGTCTTGAAATTCAGGATAAAGCTGTTAAAACTGAGCCAATTGACTTTAAAATTGTTGATGAAAACATGCTTTGAAGAGCAATGTTGAATTGTTGAAATTTTAAACATTTAAATGCAAGATGTACCACGAATATCTGAAGTCTTTGAAATAGATGTTAGTTATAGGAATCCTGCATCTAGTAATCTTTAGTTTCCTATTTTATTTCCCTTGAACTTCAACCATGAATGTTATCATTGTGGAAGTTATTAAAAATAAAATCCATATTTGACACTGTAAAGACGTTATGGGATGTTTGAAGTATGGGTCAAGAGGAAATTTTTCACAGTCTGACATAAATGTTTCAACAGGAATAGACAATATTTTTATACTACTATGATTCCCTCTGAAAAATATTTTTTCAGTGAATGCTTTGATATCATGATAGACTGAGAGAACTTTTCATACATATGGGTGATTTCCAAAAGGAAGTGGTAGGAACAATTTACATCCTAGTTTTCTGTTTAGACTTGAGTTTGGAATGCCAATTATTTAAGGAAGAAGTTAAGCCATGATTACTGATCCATAATGAACTTTAAAATACCATGTGTATATTTCAGAGGCTTTTGAGGAAGTCAAGATTGTCTGAAGGTACTCTGATAAGGATGTTAGGGTCTTTTTAAACTAACGATTTCACAGGCTGCCTTGATACATTTAAGCTTAAGATATGAAGCAGAAGCAAAATACATGGTTGTTACAGTGATTAACATGTGCCTAAGATATTATTATATTAATAATGTTATCATATAATGTATTAAGGGGATATACATCTGTGTCTTGAAGGAAAAGAGGGCAAATGCACCTTAATAATTATATGGCAATTACCTTCAATTCCTCCTCTTCTCTTCATATATTCTAATCACTCACCCCAAGAAAGCCTATTTGAACTGCAAAAATCACAAAATAAAACAATGTGTGGTCCAGGAGTTGCTAAAAATGGTGAAGGAGCTTAGCACTAAGTGTTGTCAGGCTAGGCTGTCTTCTCATTCCATGGATAGGTTGAATGAGTTTTAAAGCTCGGAGACAGGTTTAAGAATTACCAATAATTTAGAGAAGCAAAGTTTGAGCTCTATTTCTTTCTCACCTCCCACTGACAAGAAATGCAGTATTGTCATATTGTCATTCCCTACCAGGTTAGCCTGACTTTCCCACCCACATTTTCAAGCTTTCTCTACTTTTTCCTGGTTTATGCGGTTGTTTGGATTTTAAGTAGGTTTTGGATTTTGAGTAGGTTTTTTGGAAAAGGTGACTGGGATGTTTCAGGTACAGAAAACAAATGAGTACAAACAGCTGCTTAATATTTCTGAGATCCTCCCCTGGATTATCACACAAGTTCCTTACCCTTTTCAAGTTGGGAAAAGGTCTCTTTGCTTATCACAATGCTCCTTCTCTCCTTTCTTGGAATAATTAAATTTACAATTTTGAGAACTAGAAGAATTCTAGGTAGCCTTTTGTTATTAGAGGAAATAATCCAACCCAATATATTTGCATCAAGGACTGAACTCAGGTCTTCTGATATTCATTTATTCAATAACATTCAATCCTTTCTTAGATACTTGTTAATGACATCTTTCAAAGATAAAATTCATGTAATTTATTAAACGTAAACGTAATTCAATAAATTACATTTATTACATTACCTAATTTTCACTTATTGAGAAATAAACCAAGTAATCTCTATATTCCTGGATCTCACATTCTCTTTTCAGAGGCAATCATATACACCAGGGGTTGACAAACTTTTTCTGTAAAGGACCAGCTTGTAATTATTTAAGGCTTTGTAAGCCATAGTTTCTGTGATAACTATTCAACTCTGCCATTGTAGCTCAAAAGCAGTCCAAGACAATGTATAAACAAATGCTCATGGCTGTATTCTTATAAAGCTTTATTTACAAAAACAAGTGGCAAGCTGGGTTTGGCCCAAGAGCTATAATTTGCTGATTCTGAAATAAACAGATCATTGCAGAACCACATGTTAGGTACTTAATTGTGGTAGTTCCACAGTACAGAGCTGATGGAGGACACAGCAGATAAAATTCAGTACATTGACCAGGGGCAGTGGATGAGGAGATACTCCAGGCTGATGCAATACATGTGCAATGTTGCAAGAACATATAAGAAAATGCAATATTGGCAAATGGCAGGTGAATTGACAGAGTAGATTGTAGGGTATGGTACATAGAGGTTTTTTTTGTTTTGTTTTGTTTTTGAGACAGGGTCTTGCTTTGTCCCCTAGGCTGGAGTATAGTGGCTTGATCATAGCTCACTGTAACCTTGAACTTCTGGGCTCAAGCAATCCTCCTGCCTCAGCCTGCCAAAGCTCTGGGATTGCAGGTTTAAGCCACCACACCCTGCTTGGCACATAGAGTTTCAAAATGAGTCTACGGAACTCTAGAGTTTGTGGGCTTCATATACTATGTTGAGTTTGGATCTGATATTCTATACATGGTGGGTCCTATTGAAAATAGGATTTCAGCAGCTCAGAGACATGATCCACAAGCATTTCAAAAGATCATTCTGTCTCCAGTGGGCAAAGGGAATTAGCAGGAAATCGTGCTAATGAAGGCAGATGAAGGGAGGGCTGCTGGGAGCTTTTGTAGGAGATTAGGCAAAGGAGTGCAAGTGCTTGAAATGAAACAATATTAGTGAGAATGAAAGGGGCAAGAGGGGATCAACAAATGCAGTAACGGATGCAGGAGGTGAAAGAGGATGAGTAGAAGGTTTTGGCTTAGGTGTCATCGACCTACTGAGGTGGGAGGTCCAGTGAGGACTCAGAGAGTCTGAGATGCTTGGGGCAAACCAGTGTTTAAGGAATGGATACAAGAGAAGTTAGTATAGAAGTTTGGTTCGCTATTCATTCTCTTACTCCACAGGATTACAAAACACAGACACACAA
>VBSM01000272.1:85028525-85061667 GCA_008086735.1 Cheirogaleus medius | reverse complement strand
GACTTTTTTAAAAAAGTTTAGTATTCATCTTGTATCTTCCGCAGTATAACGTAAAGTCCACAAGGGCAGGAATTTTTATGCAGTTTGCTCACTGATACAAAAGGCTATGTCTGTACTGTGTTATAATGAGTTTTCCAAATAGTTCAGGAACTTTGTAATTTTTCAGTCCTACTGTAGAAACTAGCATTAGCTACCTATGCATCCCTGACATTGTTTCCCATGTGATAATTTGGTCTATGTAGGGGTAAATTCCTTTAGAGTAGGATCCACACATGCCCATGCGCAGAAGCTAATGTAGAACATATAGAGGATGCTCAGGAAGCACTTTCATATGCTTTGATTAATGAGAAAGTTGAGTCTACAGTCATGAATAGACACATGTAATACGGTAGATACATAATCAAGCATTCTAGATTCACTCAAGAGAAAATGTTCTTTCATGAATGTCTGCCTGGGCTGTTATTTAGATGGATTTTCCCTGAACGCAAAAGCATGCCTTTATTTAATTCCTGTATCAAGTGGCTATATTCCTTATGAAGACCTCCCTAGTTTTGGGGTCTTTCAGTGGCTGGCTTTGTTTAGCAGATATGAAAACAGGAAGTTAGCAGTAATCAGGAAAGAAAAGGCCAGTGCTTATTGCAAAATTTGTACAGCATTGGCTAAAGGTGGTCAACATTTTTTTAATTGTTCTTTGTTACAAACTAAATTATTAGATGGTATGTTCTTTGGATTGAGGAATAACATCTTACACATTTTTGTCTTTCCAGGAACAACCATATTATCCAACTGCAGAAAGAAGGGAATTTAATACGTTCGTTGAATTTGAATTATAAAATGGTTTTGGTTGGAAGTTTTTTTCCTTTTAAACCTTAAGCTAAATGTTACTTTTTTTTTTTTAATCATCATATTGTGGAAAATCCTGATGCTTGGTTCATGTAACTTATATACCTTGTTTCAGCCCCTTTAAGCTGCCTGTCACATCAATCTGTGATTTCTCTGTGAATATATTAAAGTTCACTGAATAATAATTACCAAAATATCATAACTATCGGATTGAGGCTTATTTTAATTAGAGGGGAAGAAAAACCTCTTCGTTAACAAGCTACTAAGATTTCTTCTTTTAGTTCAACATATTCCCTGCAAATGGAGATGTGAAGTTGAATTTATAACAAAAACAAACAAACATAACCTACAACAACTTATGAGCAATTGCTGTGTTCAGCAAGTTTTCAAATGAACGCTTTTTTCTTTGATAGTATCTGTTAACTAGCTATATTTCTTAATCTTCATAAATGCCACAGCTTAATCACTTTAACTCCTTTTAATCATCTGCTACATCAGCAAGTCTGTCTTTCTCGGTTAAAGTCCTCCCTCTGGTGGTCATTGACGAAGATGCAACCACTCCAATCAACGGCATTTGTGCTAAATAGCTTGGTTCAACAGCACAGCTAAATGGAATCTTTCTTAAGGATTTAAACACATTTCACCTTTAAGTTAAACCTTTTAAGCAAAGAAAGTGGTGTCACCGAGAAAGACAAGAAGAAATATTTGGAATTCCCCTTAGGATCTACAAAATAAGCAAGATAATTACCTCCCTCCACTGCTCACAGCTTCGCCTCCTCTCTGGTAAGTTACTACAATGTTACAAAAAAAAAAAAAAAACACAATTAACAGGCACATTTATATATCAAAAGCTATTATATCCATGAGCATCTTTCTAAAATGGAATTATTTCTCTCTTCCTACCTAAAAGCATTGCAAAAATCATCACAAGATGTACCAGATTTCTGATACAACTAGTAATTTTTTAAAAGATTATATAGGATTAAATATATATCACTCTTATTTTCTTAATGTTTCAACAAGGTAGAGAATCAAGCAAAAGCAAAACATCAGTACACTTTTATTAAATGTAACTATTACCCATTTGTACATTAGCATTCCCATATATTTCTATTTTAAATTTATTATAGCATATAATTTCATGATTTCATACAAGTGTAATCTTAAATTCAGAGAAAAAAAACTCATACTAGAATATTCTTCCAGAAATATGAGTACCAGTAAGGCAAAGATAAATGTTAAAATAAACCTTCTTTCCACACACAAAGATACATGCCAATTTGTGACTATTAATTAATGCAACCTATTTTTTATTGTGGCTTCTGGAAACCCTTTCTCATTGTATTTTCATCAGACATGTACATGTGATAAAAAATATGTTTTAATGCTCTTGAAAGCCTTCTCAGCTTAATAAATTTGGGGTATAAAAATTTAGCCATAACAAAAACAGATTTGCACATAGTTAGGCAAGGGGTTAAGAAGATTAGCCTTTCTGTAAATACAGACACATTTTCTAAGAAGAAATATGTTTTTTAAAGCTGCCAAATTCTGCTACTTAGAGGAACTCCAAACTGGAAGTCTGTTAGACAGAGATAACTGTTCCCAGTGATTACAATAACTGGATTAAGACTGAGAAGGCATAACTACAGGTACATCTTTTACTAGAGGTGAGGTGACAGAAGAGGACCCACTTTGAAAGAAACTGAATAGAACAGAACATTAGGATTCTGACTGAGGGAAAATGAAAAGTTTTATCTTTCCCATGTGCTAGATATTTTGGTTACCTTTAACAACATTGATTCTATAAACAGGGAATTAGAATGGAGAGAAATTTTTGTTGGAAAACTTGAAAGCTTAAGTTAAGGGAAAAAATGCACTGCCAAGTACGAAATAATTAATGAGATCATTAGCATGTTAAATCATGTCGAGGGTAGGAACAGTGTGTCTATTTAACAAAACACATGCAAACATGGCTAAGATGCAATGTGGAGTTGTGAATAAATAACACCAACCATTTCTACTTCACATACATGCCTGGCATAAGTAAATGAAGTATTATATTCTGTTTTAAGTCCTTTACCCCAACTCACTGAAGAAAATGAAATAAAAACAGAAACAGTACAACCCATGCCAAACTAACAAAGGAAAGGAGGAGGGTAAGTGCAAATATATACCTGTTGGTGTGAAGGTAAAAGACGGGACTGAAAAATCAAAACAAAATATAAACCAGTTATTAAGCTGAACAGAGAAAGGGAACATATCACATTAGTATAAATCAAGCAGACAGCTGAACATAAAACAAATGTAAATAACTAAGCCAGTAGTTCTGACACTCTGATATATGAATAAAACCAAATTTGAGGTTAAGAAAAAGAAGCTTGTCTCTACAGGTCCCATTCTGAGGTGCCTGACATTCTAGTACACTCAGGAGGGGAATTGTGCTAGGCTAGCCTGTGAATGACCCTGCATTTAGTAACACAGACTTAGCTCATGGCTTTAGCACAAACAGGAACCCTCCACTATTAATCATTTCCAAACACTGGATGGTGGATTTTTAAACAAGTATTATCAGGGTCTTGCTGGAATCCTATCTAGAAATCTGAAAGTAAATGCTTATTAAAGTGGACTACTAGGTGCATTTAAGTATTTATCATTGAGAAAGAGAGAGAGAAAGAAAGAAGCAAGGAAAGGAAAAAAGAAAAAGAAGAGAGAGACAGGAGAAAAGGAGAGGAAAGGAAAGAACACACTGAAACAAAGAGAACCATAAAATTAAACTGTTTCACTGAGCAGAAATGCCTGATATCATATAAACTACACTCTTAACATCATAAAAATTTGTGAGTGTACAGAAAAAATGTGGAGTTTTAAGCTTTAATTTCTCTTTTAGAGTTTACATTCAGAAGCTTTCTAGGAGTGGGCTGAACTGAACATTTTTTTAATGCCACAGTAGAAGCTAAACAATAGAACAATAACATCCCTCTGAAAACCTTCACTCTCTCTGCAGTTATAAATCTTAATCTAATCAATAATGCCTGAAATTGAACTGCAGGCCTCAAAAGTAGCAGCTTTGCCTCCCCTCCTTTTCCTATCTTCTACCATTCCTAGGTGTTGGATAACACCAGAGCAATTTCCATGTCATTTTATAGAGGGAGGAGATTGACTTATTTTCCAATCTCTTCACGTTAATTTAAACTAAACGCTGCCCTGGTAAAGAAAGCAAGGAAATCTACATTACTCCCTTTAAGATTAAAGTTTGCTTTAAAAAAATCTTTAATACAAACAAACCAGAATATTGATTGCTTATCATGTATCAAAAAACTGCCAAAATGTATTTTCTATATCACATCTAAACACTGTTCAAAATTTACTGTAGTATCAGAGACTTTGGGGTTGCAAACTAGAATACTATAGCATCCCCTACAACTGTCATTTCTTACCAAGCCACTCTCTCTCTCTGAGCATACTAGAAAGAACAAAAGCAAAAACCTCAATCTGTGTCCCTAATTTATACCCTGGCCTTCGTTTGCAGCACAGCAGTCCCTGTCTTAAGAATTCTATTGTATTTTCGTTCAGACAGGTCTTTTCAGAGAGTCAATGTAATTTAGCTACATTCAAAAATTCAGAGCCATAGTAACAAGTCTTTATTAAAAAAAAAAAAAGCAAAAAAAAAAAAAAAGCAAAAAAAAAAAAAAAGAAAGGCATATTTGAAACTAAAGCTATTCAGGTGAGAATGGAGTGCCTGAACATTAATTTGCAATCACAAGGACACCAGGAAAATATGAAAGGTCCTTGTCATTACTTCTTCTAGCTAACTGCTAGCCCCACTTTGAGGAATTGAAGAAGAGATGAAAAGAGGTCAGTCTAAATGAAATTTTCACTGCTAGCAACCAAAGAACAACTTAATTCTCAAAGCTTCCAATAATATAATAAACTCTCTGTGTACCCAAGTGATGCTGATGCAATATGTGAATCTATGTGGACAGGGGTACTGAGTGAACTAGCAGATGTCACACTGATAGCTAAATGTAAGGGGGAAATGTTACAAATGATCACTATTTTCCAAAGTGACACTCTGGCTTGATGTGTTATAAGTCAATAAGCTCCTTTACATTTATTTATTTATTTATTTTTACAATATTTCACTTCCTTTTTCCTTAAAATTACTGGCACTGTTTTTGGCACAGAAAATTTAAGATCCCAAAATGCACTTTTTAAAATAAATTGCATAGAAACAGAATTATGAAAAAGTGCCAACAGGACAAAGTGGGGAAAGCAGAATCAAATGCTCATCAAATTACATTTGTAATTATGTTCTATGATTTCCGCTTAAACACAAGCTAGTTGAAAGGACAATGATATTAGTTTAATAGGTTTTGCAGAAAGAGCACATAGGCATTTGTCAGCATGCTCAAAGTACATTAGTAAAGGAAAAGGAACATTTCAGAAAGGAAGAATAGTTTCATGTCACATTTTTATATTTTAAGACAATGTCGGGCATTAAATTGCTATAATCACACAGTATGGCACTTTGTCATCATAAGAAACACAGGATTCCACTGTCTCGCCTTTACAAAATGGAGTTGATGATGGAGGTCTCTTGATTGGAGAATTCAAGAGACTCCACAACCATATGTTAATTAGTCACTTTCCCTCATTCAAATCAAATTTCAAAACAAAGTCAACCTCCCTATTCCTTCCCCACTTCACCACATACAGACACCCACAAACCCCGTCTCTGCATTGATTTTTCAGTCAAAGGTTTTATACGGTAACACATGTGCCTGACATTGTTCTATTTTGTATACATAATGAGCACCAGTTCTCTTTGCAGTAACCTCCAAGCCCTCATTTTCCATTTCACAGGCAGGGCTATTGACATATTGCTTCATCTCTAGATAGGACACATATCTGAAAAAAACATATTTAAGGATGATAATGCTAAGGCAAATGTATGTACATGAAAAGATTGCTGCTCAGCCACAGGCAGGAGGCACAGAAATTTATTTGTATAGTATTAGTGATGAATTTGTGTTGACTCTTTCTTGCCAAGACTCCTTGTGACTGAGAGCTCTAGTATTTCTGCCATCTCAGACTATTTTATAAATGTATAAGGACATTCAAGTTCTAGCTAGCATTAAAAATTCTAAATTTTCCATATAATGGGTAAAAGAATTTGCCTGGCCAAGACATATAGGAAATTTTCATTGTATTGACAATTAGATAAGAAAAAAAAAAAGGTGGTGATGTTGGGAGAAAAGATGATTTTATTGGTGATCCTCCTTAAATCTGCTTTTCAGCAAAGCAAAACTGTTGTATTAGACTGAAGTATAGACCCTATAATTTGTATAATTTGTCATCTAAACCAGGACAATTTTGAGAGCAAAAAGGAGGATCAGAAATAATGTTATTGGATAAAGACATAAACTGAACTTTCCCCTGAAAACTAGGACTTACAGCCATCCAACCTATAGCTCAGATCTGAGGCCCAGAGTTGATGAATATAGTTGGGGATCAGGAGAGATTATCTATCTGACACTGCTAACAATCTCCTCAGAGAATAAAAAGTACAAATCATCATCTCTGATGATATGTAGCAAAGGTGTCTGTGAAAAGCCTTGGCATATATAGTTCGTCCTTAAAATTGTAAATAACAGCAGCCAAGTAAACTTTCTTTTCTAAAGTGGTAAACATATTTGTAAAAAAATCACCATCGCTAATTAACAACATACACATATTCAATTCTGCAACTTTTAAATATCACAATAAAAAGGTACTAAACCTCTATAAGCAAAAGTGCATCACTCAAATCATGCATTTCATATTCACCAAGAAAGGACTATTTTATTAATAATCAAATGGCAGTATTCTCTTTTTCGCTTCACAAAGGGCAACAATGCCCCCCGCCTAAAGCTGTGTGAGACAGTTCAAGGCATATATTTATAATTTCTGTAACAAGGAAATCCAAAATTTCCCTCAAGAATAAAAAGCGATAAATTAATTCCCTAATAGAACAGAGCCAAGTCTAGACCTACCTTGGTAAAATATATTTTAAAGGAATGGGGCCCTAAGAAACTGGTAAGCCCTATTTGTATTACTGCTACACAAGAGAAGTTAATATGTAGATACTACAATAAAATAAAAGTATTTTTGAAAATCTTTATATACAAAAATAATTTAAGATAGGATATATATAATCATGAATAATTTGGAGTAAAACATTAAAATCAAGAGTTTATAAACATTAAAATATGAAAAACTTAGGAAAGTGAATACCTTTTCTGATACCCGCATAAGTACTAGTAAGTCCATTCCTTTTCTTCCGGTGTCGATACAGCCAGATGCTGAAGACCATGAGGATGATCCAACAGGCTGCCCCGATCCCTGCTATGAATGCGGGCTGCTTCACCACATCTGAAATCTGCTGAGCAAGGCTCACTTGGTCCTCAGGTGACACTGGATTTCCATGAGAATCTGAAAAACCATCCTCTGATTAATTTGGATTTAAAACTTATTATAATAATGCAAGCATACTTTTGTGACATAAACTGGGTATCATTATTTTATTAATTTCAGGATAATGATTTCTGTTTTTCATTCTGCACCACCAGCCATCATTAAAACACTTCGTGAGGTTTTCAGCAAAATTATATATATTTTGTTTATTTCCATTCAAAACAAGTATGGCACAATTTAACAGGATCATACTTATCATAATTATCTCATACGATACAAAAATATGAAGGTAAAAAATGAAATAATTGAATGGATGTATAAATAACACACACAAATAAATAAGGGGTATTGAGTAAGATATAATAGGAGGTATAGAAAAGATACAAACTTCCTTAGACTTCTATAGGAAGCTTTAGATATACATTCTAAAAAAGGGAAAATTTTATATCCCCTATAAAGGAAATATTGAAAAAATAGCTGTCTCTGTGTGTGTATGTGTATCCCCTACCAAGACTATATTGTAAGACCCTCAACTGTCTTAGAAACACATTCAGAACGGCCTATAAAACTCAGGATCATTAAAACGCGATGAGAAATTAAGATAATATTACCACTGAAAGGACTATGAATAATCTTTCTTTTAAAATAATAACCAGAGCCAGCAATATATATAAGAAAACATCAAATATGCATAAGAATTATCAAGTGTTATGAATAGTGAAAAAGGCTTATATTTTCTGTTAGCCATTTTGATTCAAGAATTAAAAATTAATGGGATATATGGCTATTAAAATTTACTTATTTTACATTTACGCTTTTTTTAAAGACCACCATGACATCAAGTCACACAGAGCAGTCAGCAAAGTCTTTGTAGAAAACTGGAGGGTGCTGCTCTATCATCAAAGCAATATCCCATTTTGGTGGCATTGAGTGATGCTAACCCTGGAAATGTCCAATGTGTAGAATTCCCACTATTTTCTGCAGTTTTAATGTTCTTCTCCCACAACATCTACTGAAACAAGAAGATGTTTGCCCATTTCATTAGGATTGGTGATTTCTTAAAATTATTAAATCAATTGACTGTGAAAAATATTCTTGTAGTTAATTCTTATAATTTTATGCTGTCTCAGCATCCATTTTGAATTTAAGTTTAACTTTCTCATACCAGAGGCTGGGTCTCCTCACCTTGACAGTTTCCAGTTCTCCGTCTCCTTCCCAGTTCCTCAATGTGGTCAATCCAGAGATCTGTCTTATACAACAGTATCCTGGTGACCACCTCCCTATGAGCTATCTAGACACCACCTACTTGGCTTACCCACTGACCCTGCACCCCACATGGACTGTGCAGATATGCCCCAGTGACCATTGTCAGTCATGCATGACCCCATGGAACTCGAGCCATTTGCTCTAAGAACCCACCAATTAGAACTCTCCAAAGCAAACCTGCTTGGGAATTGCCATGAACACCAAAAAGACCTCAGCCCAAAAGTTCTTTCTCTCTGGCTCCCCACCTGCTGGTTGAGCACATTGTCCCTGTGGCTTTCTCATTGGCCCCTGCTGGCACAACTCTCCCTCTTCTCTAATGGATCTGTGAGTAATATGCTGTTCTGTTATTTCATCTGTTTTTGTTATGTTGCATCCTCTGTGTCTCATCTGACTAATACACCTGGCCCTAACTTTCCTCCCAGTTAAGGCTCTTTTAGAGAGGGGCCATATTGGCAGAAATAAACTGGACACAGGTCAGATAAGAGCCATAAGGGCATCTGCTGTATAAACAAGTTTCCTGTGACAGGGACATCTGGTCATGGGTTTGACCATTAGGCATTATGCTGTCTTCAATGATAAAGAAAGATCCTGTGAAAGGCACAATGTAACCATCTACAACCAAATCCCCTGAAGCCCTGTCAGGGCAGTACTAGAGTTTATAGCCACTTTGCAAAGAGAGACCTCAAGAACAAATTAGAGAGAAATACAACAATTCTGCTAATACAATCTGCTTCAAGATAGAAACATTTTCCAGTCCAAATATACATTTTTTACAGAAAAATAATTGGTATAGTTCATCATATATGAATAACATTTCTTAAACAGAAAAAAATACCCACAAAATATTTTTTTCATATGAAATGATATTGCATCTTATTTGATATTTGCATCTTCATATTTCATATGAAATGATATTGCATAAGACAACTGGCAGGAAACATTAGCAGCATTCAATGGCTAAGGAAACAGCCTTTGTGAAAACAGCACCCTTTCCAATACAAAATGGCTAAATTCCTTCTCATGTTTGTGTGTGTGTGTGTGTGTGTGGTTTTTCAATTTGTATTTTGTTTTAACAGAATTTCAGATTTCATTCTATGGAGGGTCAAGGCTGAAAAACCTATTTTCACAAGCAGTCACCTGCATTCAACTTTTGTTGACTGAAAGTTGTATTTCATGTTCCAGACCCTTTTATCTCTGGTTATCCTAAGAGCTCTTCATCCACTGAAAGTTCACCAAGCAGACCTATTCTTTTTATTCCAAATACACCCTTTGTATCTGTTAGGTTTATAGATTTCATGGCTATTTGTGCAAGGTTATGTTGGGTAGCTTCAGATTTTATGGAAACAGCCAAGAGAGGTTCCATGCAAGCAACCAGATGGGCTTAACAGAATAAAGTGCAGTGGGACTAATGAATTAAAACAGCTACTCTTCATCTCGGTCTTTGTCTCATTGCAGCTGAGGCTATATTAAGATAGGGAGAAATGAACACATTTATAATCTCAAGAACACCAATTTGACCCTTAAATCCCATGATTTAAATCTTAAATAAATAAAATCATACATGGTCCCTTTTCCAATTTATCTTCCAAAAATCAGAACTAAAAATCATATGTTATAAAAAATAGGGAAACAACATCAACAGTTTATAGGGTCATCACAATGTAACTTACAATTTCAATTGTAATGAAGTGGGCAAATATTTGAATATCAACTTATTTCCTCAATATAAACTTTATATCTTCCTTTATATCGTGTATAACATTGTAACAGACGCATTAAGCAACTTTTTATAATTTCCTGTATTGTTTCAAATAAACCATGAAGTTATTTTTGTACAAAAGTTGTGTGTATAATCATTGCTTTACAATGTGTTAAATGTAAAAGAAAAATCCAAAAATCAAATTTTGACCCATGGCTTTGAAGAAACAGCAAGCTCTCCCCTAAAGGTTTCAATGGGATTCATAGAATAGTGTTGTTGGGAAGTAGTTTCCTAGTCAGTGACTTAGCTTCATGGTGACCCCATTCATCTGTTTGTAGTCACCATGGGCAGGAGTAATATGCACCATTTCCAGACCTGTACCATTTAAACCTCCCATAGACTATGTCTTTCTTTTCTGCAGGTCCAGGGTCAAGATTGGAAGCCTCCTGTTAAAGAGGCCAAGAGTCGTCAGCCTATGATCCTCAATGTCTATATGGAACAAGTCCCACCCACAGTTGGACTTTTGGTAGAATTTATTATGTTATATGACAGATATTCTGCAAGTATATCTGTTAAAGTAGCTGGCATTGTATTAACAATGGGACAGCAATAATAGGTTTCCAAATAAATGTGAAGTTAAGTATCACAACAAAGTTTATCAAAGCCAAATGTTCCTTAATATTGTTTTGAAATAATTTCTAGGATGTCATCAATATTATTAAAATGTAAAAATAGTATATAACTACTTGTGAAGTATAAAGATCCATACATCTAGTCCTTTTTCATAATTTAGCAACTGATATAAACTATTACTAATGTTTAACTTCTGATCTGGAATGCACAGATATAAAGTTGACTATATACTTCTCGGCCCCATTCATAATTTAAATGTCACTTCTTAATATCTGACCCTTTTCTCTCTACTTTTAAGCTGCAATAGTATTTTGTTGCTGTTTTTGTTGTTTGTTTTAGATTTTACTAGTAATCACTTACTAATTTATATTTTATGTTCATGCTATATTACCTAAAGTAAATTGTGGTAATGAAGGCTTCTGTGCCAGGTTTATTTTTTTTAAGTTCATCTAACCACTTTTGAAACATATATTGTATTCAACTTTCTAAGTAATTAGTGTATAAACATATTTCAATGCTCTTGGACATCTCAATCTATCTTTTGTTATAAAAAGCGATTGTCATTTTAAATAGATACTAAATGTGATATAAATTCCATATTGTTATAAACTTCCAATACCTAGTTTAAGTTTTGTATGCAAGTTTGTTTGTTTTTTAAACCCAAACAACTGCATGTTCCATGAGACTGCAGACTGTGTCTGTTTTCTTCATTGTAATAACCTTGAAACTTAATTAATAGTACTTGTTTATAGACAAAAAAAATATTCTATAGGACAGGATTAGGAAGCACTGAATACTGATAGCCTTTTGCTTGAAACATCATCTAAAACATGTGCTTGGATAAGTTGAAGTTTAGTTAAGATATCTATATCTAGACTATCTATCTATGTTTTAAATGAAGCTAATATCTTGTTGTAGCTCTAAGCCACATTCCATATTTTATTAAACTTTGCAACAGTGGCTCAGCCACATACCAAAAAAGCAAAGCAGGACAAGGGGTACAATGATAGACTGTCAGGGTGGATCTGTACTGACACTCACCTAACTGGATGAACTGAGGGTCACTCTTCACTCCGGGCCCGGCACCGGTGCTGGCTGCCACTTCCACACTGTACCGAATCCCAGGAACAAGAGAGGGAATGACCACAGAAAAGGTGGAACCATCTACTGTCTTATTTATATGGTATCGAGTTTCATTGCCCAGACACCAAACCTGTAAGAAGTATGCAAGGAATGTCAAGCTGGTAAATTATCTAAGTTAATTCGAAGGTTCACAGAGGATTGTGGTTTTAGAGCCAGACAGAGTTCAGACCGAACATGAACCAACCATAAGAAGTTTCCAGAGTCATTTTTCCCTAAGATCTTGTTCTAAGACTCTTCTAGTTAAACCTAGTGTTGGTAGTAGCATCAAGACTTCTCACATGCTTTTTAAGGATTATTTCTATCAGGTAAGTCTATAAATTTTTGCTTGAAGACATTGGTTCCTATCAGCTCACATCATTAGGTTCTGTATCATTAGGTTTTTGTTCTTTTTTTCTTAACACCAAGAAATTATTTGCTAGAAAAAAAAGGACCTTGAAGAAAGCCATGTATTTCCAGATAAAGAACAATAACTTTTCTATCATCATTCAACATTTGCATTCTAGGTGTGATGCAAGATGACCAGATATCATAAAGCAAAAGGAGTAGGAAACTCTTGAGTCTAGTACCTTACTTCAACAGTTTGCTAGGATAAAACTACCTGGCACTGTCACTGTCACCTTACATTTTACAAGAAGTACCTTTACAAGAAGGAGGGAGAGCTTTTGAATAAACAAAAGTAATTTGCATAAATATGCTTATTAACAATAAAACTGCACACAAGGAGTAAGGATCATCCTAGGATTTTATTCAGCCTATGGTATGTTAAACTATTATCAATAAGAGAAAATCAGCACTCGTATATTTAAATGGAAATATTAATTTCATTTTTCATTTTATGAGATCATAAAAAATAATAATACATAGTTTACGTGAAAGAAGGACATTCTTCTAATAAGAAAGTCATTGTATGCCTCATTGAATTTGATAATATTTGATAATGATATTTGTGATAAGAAACTATTTTTAAGAAATTAAGATTTCTACACTGTACTCTAACCCTTATTTTAAATTTCACTAAGTGATTCCCCATAGAGTGATTCCTGCAATATTCAAGAATTTCGATAGGTCGCATTTCCTAAGAAAATGATCCGTAGAGTAGTAAAACATGCTCTATATTCTTTGTGATGTCCTCAAGCATTATGTAGGATTAGTTTCAAGTAGGCTATTGTCTAACCTGTAATAGGAAAAGGGATTTAAAATAAATCTAAGAATATCAGTGTCCTCTATCATTTAGGCAATAACCTCTAATTGTTTTCTTTGAAAGTTAATATTATTTTAATATAATTTCAATATGTAACACCAACAAATGGTCAGACACTATATCACAATCTGATTATTTGGAAATAAAGACTCCGTTGTGAATTTTTTTCCCCCAATTACATTACGCAGCTGTACTGAAGCCACAAACAGATTTTGTAGCAGTCAATCAGGTTCTGAAAGGCATTTTATTATTTTAAATTGACCATGAAGTTAAGTGAAATCCACCCTTTTGCAATTCTTCAGGAGAGAAATGAGTTTTGACTCTTAGGGGAAAATGCCTATATTACACAATTCTGCTTGAGAGCTGAGATATCACCTCACTTTAAATCCTTAAAAATCTTCTATAATAGTCTATTTTTCTGGACTGAAACATGGTATCCTGTCACTCCCAGTATTGAAATAACCTTGAAACTTGTAAGAAAGCACTTAAAAGTATAGAGACTTTTACCTTTTAATGACTCAATTACCCTAGAAAATCTTATTTGAAATACCTTAAAGGCTTAAAGCATCCACAATACATTTATGGCAGTATTTTAAATACTTTTTAGAAAATGTACTGTTAATGTAAGCAAATTTCATAAAGAGGTTTTCAATTTGTTTTTAAAAATTATTTTAAAATAAAGTATTATATTTAAAATTAAGCTCAGGATACCCGGTTATTGTACAAGTTAATTTGCCACCCAAAAGAACATTTTAGTCTTTATTTGGGCCTTAACTAAGGATGTACATTAGAATCACCCAGACAGATTTACCAAAATATACATGCAAAGACACCTGTCAGACCAATTTGATCAGAATCTCTGAGAGTGGTGGCCAGGCATCTGTATTTGGAAAATAATTCCACAAGTGATTCTGATGTCAGCATGTAATTAAAAATAACTGATCTAACTGGAGAAGATGCCCACCTTCCTAACAGCAGTTTCATATCAATGAGCGCACTTTAAGGTACTTGCACCTAAGAGATAATCTGCTGAGTATTGTAATTTAGCTAGTAACTAGAAAAATACTCAGGCATTAACAAAATTATAAATCAGTGTCTAGAGAAGTATAAGCATTGTAGTTAAAATTTTTCTAGTGTGTGGTATGCTTATTCAACTGTTGAAAAAAATACAAATGAGGCCAGGTGCAGTGGCTCATGTCTGTAATCCCAGTACTTTGGGAGTAAAAGGCAGGAAGATAGCTTGCTTGAAGCTAGGAGTTCAAGACTAGCCTGGGCAACATAGCAAGACCCCCGTCCCTACAAAAAATGAAAAATTTAGCTGGGTGTGGTGGCACTGGCCTATACTCCTAGCTACACAGCAGGCTAAGGTGGAAGTATTGCTTGAGTCCAAAAGCTTGAGGCTGCAATGAGCTATGATTGCACCACTGCACTCCAGCCTAGGTGACAGAGTGAGACCCTGTCTCTAAAACAAAACAAAATGAAAGCCGAGAGAGAGAGAGAGAGAGAGAGAGAGAGAGAAAATACACATGAAATCCATTTTCTACTGAGGTTTTCTTGATTCGACTTATCAATAATTCATTTACCATAGCTCATTAAGACTATCCTATAATACAGATTCATTAATAAGATAAGGTCAAATACATTCTTTTGACAAAGTCTCATTTCTCTTAATTAGGTTTTGAGGCAGCATGGCATGCCTGAAAATATTTGCTTAAGATGAATCTAGGCGAGACTGTCTATAGTCATTGAATAGAGCTGATAAGTGCACAGGTAAAAATAATTACTTAGAATCATTAGATTAAATCACTTGACAACACATTACATATTTTAAAAATTCACAGGAACATACAGACATGTATAACTGAATTTCCTCTGAGACATGAAATTTTGTTTAGAGACTAAAGGTTTATAGAAAAAAAATGATTTTCATACACACTGAAATAATTATTCCAACTCAGCTCTAAATTTCCATTATTTCAAAGATGTAGAAAAATAAAGTAAACCATTTCTGACACAATGTGACTCATAGCCAACTCTATAGGGCAATCCAATCCTGCAAAATATATTTAAGCTATTTTTAGGGAGAAAAAGATTTTTTATTACTATTTAAATTTGTTGTTTGTGTGAATTAGAAAGAGCTATATATTTTGTGACCACTTAGATTTTCTATGTTTTAAATTTTTTTTTCCAAATAATTTTCAAATAATTTTCTAGCACAAAAAATTACTCCACTATCACTGAATCAACAGTGTTTTAGAAATAATTTTACATGTTGCTATTTTGACCAGCAGATGGCGCCAAATATCCATAAACAATTTAACCAGTTTTCTTTTACTTTGTGGATGGAGGGAAGTATTCACCTGTAAATTAATATACATGTATTACCTTATATTCTTGGACCATTCCATTTTGAGTGTCTTCTGGAGGTGGCTGCCAGCTAACAAGAATTGCAGTTCCATTTCCATCATTCTTGGATACAGTTACACTTTGGGGTGGGGCACTGGGTGCTATTAAATTGTTTTAAAAAGTGGATTATATTAGAGTGTGCAAAAGAACATTGAAAGTAGGTTATTAATATTTAAAACCCAAGAATAACTATATTAATATTATATCAATATATGCATGTGTTTTAAAGATGTATCTTATCAAAGTCTAAATAGTCACAAACTAAGGTTTTTCTACAATATTGCTAACCTAGTGGTATTATGAATTTTCCATAAACAAAGTTATATACATTATTTCCATGCATATCTGAGAATAATTTCTATTTCTCTGACCTTGTAACCCTAGTCTCATGTACTCTCTAAAATTGTTGAAAACTGTGAAGATGAATGCTAATCCTTCATGATAATCATTAATATAGTCAAAGTGACAAAGACACATTAGGAAAAATTCTGTTTTTTTAAGAGTATAGTTGTGACATCTAACCTTTTACCTTAACATATATATTAATTATGTTTAATTTCCAGTTGTAGGGAGGCCTGCCATACAGGTTTGCCTAAAATTAAGGGATTTCTAGAGACATGAGGCATAAGGAGAAACTGCTAACCCCAGAAAGTCCTGAGCAAACCAAAACATTATTCACGTTATTTACAAATCATGGATCAAAATAGCATTCCATAAATGAATGGGAAATAATGAATTGAAAGCAAATTGAAAACAATTCCATCTTTAAATGTGAATTTTATTTCCAAATAATTAAATATTCTCTGTATATGCCACCAAGTAATGTAATGTTCACATTTGCACAGTGTTATATAGGCCACTATTGAAGCAAGTCAACTGTCACTGCATTCCATTTTTTCTAGTTCTAATCAAACAAATTTTCTTAGCAAAATATATGTCCAATATTAAGACAGCTAATAATTAATGCTGCTTTTAACATTTTAGCAATTTCAATTAAGTTAATAAAAGTCTAACAAATATACTGGAAGGCACAGAAATCACACACTTCATCATACTTGCCTTCTTCTAGGGTTTTGGCAAACTTGATTTCACTATCTGCTCCTTGAAATTCATTAAAAAAAGGGCGAGCCTTAATTTCATAGTTGACTCCCTTTTTGAGATCAGGGATAACCACACTATTTTTGGTCGGGGTCCTCACTTCAAAAACTAACCACTCCGATTCACCATAGTTGGCTCCAGATGGACGATAGAGAATCTTATATCCTTGAATATACTGAGATTGTTGGTCCACCTATTAAAATGACAAATCAAAATCATTTATATATTTTTATTGGTTCATTGGAAAATAATGAAAATTCAATATGATAAAATGCAAAAACAGTCTACCTGGCTTCACCCCACGTTTTTCTCGTTCATATAAATAGAATACTAAAAAATAATCCACTATCTTTTGTAAGATGACATCAATTTCTATGACATTAATTTCTATACTTCAAGCAGAAATGTGAGGCATCATGGCAGTTCTGAGACACATCTAGAGGCATGCCACAGTCAAGGGGATGAGGAAGCATAATGTGTTTTTACTATTTTCTAATTTTCAAAGCCTACTTCATACTACTTGAGAATAGGTCTAAGTTTTTAAAAATCCATGTGATAATGGTCCTATCATAAGTTACATGCTCATAATTAATAGTTGGTGTTTCTTCGCCCTGAGAATAGTTAAGTTCACTATTGCAGTGTGATAGAAAAAAATATGCACATGATGGAACTTTTGTCTGTTTAAAGCCAGACCACTGCTACCATAACAAACAGTACTCACATTATAAAGTTATCATACTGTAGAAGGAGGAAACGGTTAAATTACATATATATGATTATTTATATATAATGACCTCACAGAAGTCACTTTCATTAAAAGTGAGCTCAAATATTACAACAACAACTCACTGTCCAGTGCACTTCGATTGAAGAGGAAGAAAGGATGGTAGGGTTGTGGAGGTGCAGGACAACATTTCCCAGTTCTCTCTGGACCTGCTTGTGGTCTACCCCCTGACTTGTTGGTGGAACATCTGCAACAATTCAAGAAGACTGAGTCAGGTCCTACACAATGTTACTAAATGGAATGAAAGCAGGGTGAAACAATCCTTTCATTCACAGCAACTCTCACAAAAGGAGAAGCCAGTCTGTGATACAGAATAAAATGGGAATAAGTTAACCTTTTTATTAGGATGAGAGAGAGAGGGGGAGAGAGGAAAAAAAACAAAAAAAACAAAAACACAAGCACCCATGAGCATGTAGAAAGCCAAAAAGAGTAGGAAGCAAAGATAACAATGGCAAATAGGAACGTTTAACAACTCCTCCTACCATGTAATGATCACTTTCTTGCAAAGAATGAGGATACTGGTGCAATGCCCTCTGAGTTTGCTATAACCTTCTGTAGTGATCCTAACTACACAAGAAAGAAAAGAGCCGTAAATTACAGCAGAGTGTCTGGGCAGTGAAAAAAATGGAGAAATGCTAAGTGAAAGGCAAGCATAAAAAGAAGTCAGACACCTACATCATATAAAATAAACTTGGATATCTTCCCAAATATGATACATGATAAATTAGTGTCTATGATGGGCAATATACAAGCCATCAGTTAAGTAAAATAAAATAAATCTAATTAGATCCATGAGAAACGAGCACTTAATTGATGATGGTTTAGTTTAGTTATTGTATTACAGTAAAGAAGGTTTAATAAAGAAGGTTTAATAAAGGTTTAATAATAATTAAAGAAGGTTTAATAAAGATTTCTTAATCTCAAAAACCCCCAAATTTTAGAAAGAAGATTAAGAACACAGTAAGAATTAAACTGCTACTAGGATTAATTTATGTAGCACTAGTTTTCCTGACAATAAGTGGTTTTGTTAAACTTACTGAAGTCTGTACTCAACAAAAATTGTCCATTTCTAAAGAGGTTTTCTAAATACAGATGTTTTGCTTTGTTTAAAATAGTAAAAGATAATACAGGATGAAGAAAAGAAGAAAAATGAAGATTTTTCCCTGTAAATTTCTCCTTTTCTGAGTACTGTACTTTTGCACATATTCTAGCTTGTTTACCATCCCATAAAAAATGAAACGAGAAGTTAGTTTTCTGAATGATTAAACGCTTTCAAAGAACTGACCATGGACAGAAAGCAAAACCATGAATATTAAAAACGAGACTGGCAAGTATCTCTGATGGAATCCAGAGAACCCATGCAAGTAGAAGAGATGACAGATCAAAGGTGATAGTAAACACTCTTACACAGCAGTCACCAACCATTTTGGCAGTAGGGACCAGTTTCATGGAAGACAATTTTTCCATGGACTGGGGTTGGGGGGATGGTTTTTGGATAATTCAAGTGCATTACATTTATTGTGCAGCCAAACCTCTCTGATAATGGTAATCTGTATTTGCAGCTGCTACCCAGTGCTAGCACCACCACCTCAGCTCCATCTCAGGTCATCAGGCATTAAATTCTCATAAGGAGCACACAACCTAGATTCCTTGCATGCATGGTTTACAGTGGGGTTCGTGCTCCTATGAGAATCTAATGCCACAGCTGATCTGAGAGGAAGTGGAGCTTATGTAGTGATGTAGCTTGAGAAGTAGCTATAAATACAGATGAAGGTTCGCTCACCTCCTGCTGTGTGCCCAGTTCCTAACAGGCACAGACCAGTGGGGACTGCAGCACTTTCATATTATTTGATTGTGTGTATATATATTCACACACAGTATTTGCACATTATTTGATTATGTGTGTGTGTATATATATATATATATAACCCATAAATTAAGCTTACAAATGAGCAAAATGAGAAAAACAACTGAGATAATTCAGACATCTCGTCCTCTATTATACCTTACCAATATACTGTAGGCTATTATGGGCCCTCAGGTTAACAATCATCACAGCCTATAGCTAGAAAACACTTGACTGTCACCTTTCCATCTCTTACTTACTGGTTTCAATAGCTCTTATGACAAGCTACCATTTATCTCTAGGGTAAGAGTGAAGTATTTGGAATAACACAGCTGAGGGTTGGTACCCCACCTCAGCCACTTAAAAACCAGTGACATTGAGAAGATTTCTTAACCTCAGTATTCTTCAGTTTTCCAATGGTGACAGCACATGCAGTTATTCCTGAGAACTGTTGCAAGAACTGCCTTGTGGTAAGGAATAAAAAGCCTTTTTCTTTTTCGCTGTTGACTAATTTTTCCCGTAAATCTATTATCATGATAGAAGTATAAGCTAGAATTGTTACCACATTAACTTCTATCCAATGTTTCACATTGAAGTAATAATATCATAGAATCATAAATAAAAATTACTAAGATAAATCTCTGTCATCCCAAGAAACAACTTAGCTTTAAGTTAATGCAGCTTTGCAAATGACAAGCACATTCGACAGGCACTGATTCCAAGTATTTGTATCTATCCAAACAGTTCTCTGCACAATGGTAATTCTAATCCCTATAATTTATTCCTCTCAGGATACACTCCAAATAGTACCGTTCTTGAGGGCAGGGGTCAAGCTAATTTTTGTGGAGCCATAGTACCTAGCACAGTGCCATATATGGAGGATGTACTTAATAAACATAGGTTGAATTAAAATATATCAATGTATGGAAAGCACACATTATATCAGCTTCCAAACATTTCCTTCATATGTAAGCTTTCATCCTCAGGTACTCATCTGCCTTTTAGGAAGTCTCTTCAAATGCAGAAATTACCATTTTATAGGTAATTACCATAATTACCATCTTAATCCCTAATTTCTCTGGTTTGGGAGTAACCTGCTAGCCAATCTCTTCATGAAAATTCCTAGATTCCCACACCAGTGTAACCATTTTGGCAATTGCAGTCTATAATATTATTTTAGAAAATCTTACACTGGAGAGAATAATGGAAAGTAAGGCATTTATGAATGTATCCATTTACTGTTCTTGTTCCCCTCCTCCTCCTCCTGAAAATATCTATTATGATATACAAGGTCTTTCCCAACATTTAGACTTAGACTTAAAGGAAACCATAAATATTGTTCTATACAAATGCTTCCCCAATATTAGAACTCCCTATACACAGGCTCTGAGGGGAGATTACCTAGGCCCCGCTCATTTACAATAACTGGTATCTTCTTATACATATTGTATATATTCTGTAACATTTTATGTGTGCACATATTCTTTAAAAAATAGAGCTCAGGAATGCTACATGGGTAGGATATGTGGATGAATAATAGTAACAGTGGCAGCAGCCACTACATCCCAGTAATCACCCTTACCTGCCAGCTACTAGTCTCATCTTCCTTGCATTATCTAAGCTTACCTTTGGGAAAGCACATCTTGATTACTCTGTGACACAGCCCTGACTCCAACTATGAACCTTTAACTTTTGACTCCAGCAATATCATAGATATCTCTACTTGGGGAAGACTCTTTTGTAACCATGTTTCAGGAATGGTTATAAAAATTATGCCTTCTCCCTTATGAATTAATTTACAACAAGTCTTTCCTGAATTTTCTCCTTGTCCCAGCTTTTCTCCTTATGCATTTTGTACCCTCCAATGGGAATTTTTGGAGGTTCTTCCCCAGGTTCCTATTATGGCTGTCATCCCAGGCTTACAGTGTCTCATAAAAAGTCCAAGAATTAAGCAATATAATCTGTCTCAGTGTTACTTCTACTCACTGGTCTTTTTCTATTACCTGGAGCTAGAAGAAGTATATACCTCTTCCACATGGCAGTCTCTTAAAATGTTAAGGAAAGAATATCATGCTTACTCTGACTTTATTATTTTCTGAACTAACCACGTCCAGATTCTTGAATTTCTTCTCCTATGATGTGATTTTTAGCTTTTCATGCAGCCTCACCACCTATCTGCATTGTCTTCCTTTTAAAAGTATTAAAAAGTCCATCTGAAAATGTAGTGCTTAGAACACATGACTACATTCATGATCTGACCAGTTCTGAGTAAAGGGGCAAGAGGGTGGGGAGAAGGTTACGAGATTCAAACATAATTCTGCTAATGCCAGCTAAAACCACATTTGTTCATTTGGCAACTACATCTCTCAGTTGGTTCAGATAGGTGCTTAATTGACTTCACACTGCCCACACTGCCCACCCCCGAAGCCCTGACATGCACTCACATATATTCCCCTTGAGCCTGATGTCTTCAGTCTATCCTTTCACAACTAATTTTTTAAACTTAAATCAAGTACCAGACCTTTTAATTTGCTCTATTAATTTTAATCTTGTTAGCTCTGGCCCATCATTTCAGTCTGTCGAGACATATTAAATTCTGATTTTCTCACTTGGCACCCTAGCTGTCTTTCTCAGTTTTATAATATTCACAAATTTTATGAACTTCCTTTATTTTTAGTCCAGACATTGAAAGAAATATAAGTCCGATAACAGAATCTTATGGCATAAAATAGGGAAAAAAATTAAATCTTGTATACTTATATATTGCTTAGTTAATTTAATCTTTGTCCAATCCTGAGGAGTAGGAGTATACTGAAGCTCAGAAAAACTGACTAACTTGCTCTGGGCCACATAGTTAGTAGATTGAGGATCTGAGATGAAAATTTTTTTTGATTTCAAAATTGTACACCTGTTTACCTATATTCCCAGTCTTGCACTTGACACAGATTCATTTCACTTAGGTTGTTCCTTGAGCTATGGACATATGAAGGTAAGTTGTTTAAAATTCTTAAAAGACTCAAAATAATGTTCAGATAAAATGCTAACTACCTCCTCACTTACAAATGAGCATATATATTACAAAAATCATCCATAAGAGTATATGACAGAATAGTATTAAGCAGAAGTCAATCAAAAACTTCCAGTTAGAGTCTATTGGATAGAGACCACTGTACTGAGGACAAAAGTTTAAATTCATTTTACAGCTGTCATAGTTTCTGCATTCTTTTCAAATGCATATCTAATATTGAAAACCTCAAACTGCCTTCAGGCAGGCTCCAAGTAGAATAAAGCTCTTGGTTAGGTGACTCATAATAGCAAATATAGGCATTTGGGTGCATTAAATTCACACAACGAGAGACAGACATGGGCATGTCCTACAACTTGGTTTGCTTTGTCTGTGATTTCTGAAACAAAAGTCCTTCCAAAAAGATTGTTTACATACACAGCAGAAAAGATAAAACATGTAACATGGCTGGCAGACCCACTTCCAAACTAGGAAAAAAGTTGTTTAAGTCTTTCACTCATCTTATGTATAACTTGTTTCTATTATTAAAACAAAGTTACAATTTTTCCTTTGGAAATGTATACCTCAAGATAGAGACATGATATCTCTGGATATTGAGAAAAGAAGTTTGCATTTCTAATCACTCCCCTCTAAAATTATCTTCCTGTACTTACATAAAAACAAGTACATTTTAATTGCAATGACGTTACGTTTTTTTTTTAAAGGTAAATGTTGATTCAAATTCATCTCTTTTTTTCCCCAATGTATCACTTTTATTCCTATCAGAGAATTAAAATAATAGGATGAGCAAGAGAACAGATAGGTGGAAATAATCTATCTGTTGAAAGCTAAAAATAATTTGCATTCACAAAAGATAAAAAGCAGTATATTTAAAATGTGATCTGAATGAGCAAAATCTCTAGTTTCAGATGTTTTAAAAGCAGCTTTAAACATGCCCGTTTTTCTTTTAATCTGTTTCTTTAACTCAGCTTTGACCAAAATATAGGTGTTTTCCATTTAAAAATTTCATATGCCATGGCTCATGTAATTGACAATGGAATAAAAGCCAAATAACATAAAGACCTAAAGCATGTTTTCCATGCATGGTAGGAGATTGACTGGACAAAGAGATTAAGAACTAATTTCCAAGTATCACTTACGTCTGTGTGATTTCAAGAGAGTTTTTACTTGATTAAGGTTGCAATTCCAAAAATTCATCCAGAAGGTTATGAGTACAGAATTTAAACATAAATAAAATGTATTTAATTTTAAATGCAATGATAATATGATTAAGATTTTATACCCACATGTAGCTATATTTAAATGTCAAGAAATAAAATAGAATACACAAATATTTTTATTTTAGTGGATTTGTATTTTTATGAGAAACAGTTCTCATCAATCTTATCTTGGTATGCTTAGTCTGGAAAATAATAAAGTTTGTAGATACTCTGTGTATTAAAGATTAATTAAGCAACTTGGACAACAGATTGTAAATATACAATCTTAGCATGTAATACAAATGATTTGCCTGTGCAATTATAACATGTAAGGATAAGTATGTGTCACAAGGTTAAGTAAATCAATATTTACCTTGTGTTTTCACCGGATCTGATATTTGGCTTGGATCACTAATTCCATATGCATTAGCTGCCCTCACAAGGAAGAGGTAAATTGCATTAGGTTTGAGTCCTTTAATGGCAAATGTTTCTGTTTTCACATTCTCCGCTACTGTCTGCCAGCTGCTACCAGAAGCATGGCTAAGGATAGACACACAAGTTAGAACATGCATATTTAATGGTAAATTAAAAAAAAACAAAAAACTAGGAGACATCGTCTTCACTCTACCTGAAGGCTTCTATGATGTAAGATGTTGGAGTTGCTCCCGAATTCAAATTTGGTTGCCATGATAATGTTACCGTATTTCTGCTGACATCTGTAACTTCGGGTTTTGAGGGGGCACTAGGGATTAAATTTGGGTCAGTGGGTCTTGGAGGTTGGACTGGAACTCCAAATTCTAACAAGCGAGAGAAAGATAAAAGAAAGATGTTTACACAAATACAGGTAAGCATACAAATGTAGATGACATATCCATACATAGACTTACTCCGGGACCAGGACATTTAATTCATCAGTTTACCAGTAAGTAAACAATTGCATTTTAAGCTTTCTTTGAAGGCAGAAATACTATCTGATTTACCTTGGACTTCAATGTAAGCGCTCCATGTCGCTTCACCACTGGGGGTTGATGCAATGCAAGTGTACCGACCAGTGTCACCCAGCTGAGAAGGCAGATAGAAAATAAATATTTGGAACAATCAAGAGCTCACTGGGCTGGAAAAGCAATTACAGGTTTGTATATGGTCCATGAATATGGATAACCACATTAAAATGTGCTAACCAGAAACTTCCTCTTAATTGAATATATTTTTATTGAACGTGAAGGAAAATATTGCATGAAGACAGAAAAAAGAGATCTTATGTAATTATTCTAATTTTATAATAAACACATAATTTTTAGTTGCATTAACATATTTTTATTATCAGTGTCAGGAACAATAAGTAATTACTAAGGTATATAACTTCAAAGGGTTAATATTTATTGCTAAATTATATCTTTATGTTTGATAAGTCACATAATAAGTCTGATAAGGTTTAGCCAGTGACTATTCTTGCTTTTTCTTATTTTATCGAAGACATACCTATATGGATATATGAGATAAACAGATATTTATAGAAGCAGGATAGGCAAAAAAGGATTTTCTCTTAACGTATTCATGTCCTTTTGTTTCTCCCCATTTTTTTTTAACCTTTAACTTAAGGCAGTTTAAGAAGTATAAAGCCAAACTCTAGCTAGAATGAACATTCTATCTTTCTTCTAAAGACTGAATGACAGAAAACAAACACTGTTAACATGATTAATTTCAAAATCAGCATCAGCATAATAAACCCATATACCTCAGCTTAAGCTAACAACTCTATCTTCAAGTAATGTTTGATAAAGCAAGAATGCTGTCATCTTGCTCTGGCAATTGCAACAACAAAGTCACAATAGTTGTCACAAATAAGTACAACATGTCAACATTTGTGGTACACAAAGTGAACTATGATCTTGATCCAAAACTCCAAAGGAGCCACCTACAACAGGCAATAAAGTGATTGAAAGTTATGTTTATTGCTATCAAGATTATTCTTTCACATGCCTCGGGAACTTGTCTGATCTTGACCTAAAAAGAAAAAGGAAAATCAAAACAAAACAACACAGTCCTGAAATAATAGGCATGGGATGTGATGTACTGGAAAGGTAAATCCCTAAATTGTTCCCACAAACCTGTAGGCTTTCCATCATGTAATATTCTGATTTGAAATGTACACTCAGAGTGTATATTGCTTTATGGTTTTTGTTTGCATGTATAGTATTTGTACTTGCAAAATGCTGATCCAATTGCTTACAATAGAAGAACTGTTTAAGTACATTGCACATAAAATGGCACTGGAAAATATCTTGAAAAATACTTTCTGGAATGACTGCATCATACCACTACTTGGAAGGTATATATTCTCCCACAAATCTCCATCTACTTTCCTCAGTTGGTTCTCAGAAATCTTTTTTTTCCTCCTCGAAATCATCTTAAATTATTTGCTGTGGCTAAACTATGAATCAAATAATTTCAAATATACACAATGAAATGTCTGCAAAAATAAAGCATCAAATTAAAAAAATCTATTAATACTTTTAATTTAGCATTTTATTACATCCAAAATTTGAAATTTCAACACAAATTACTGGAGGCAAAAACAAAGTGGAACAAAACAGGAAGCACACGGTCTCATTCCAAGTTACCTTAGCATATCGGATCTGCAGCACTCCATTTTCTAGCTGTTTGATTCGAGAATCCTGGGTTGAAACAAGGACTCCATCCTTTCTCCACAGAATTGTGGGCAGTGGACTGCCTGTGGCCACACAGCTGAGGACTAAAGTACCATCTACTGCTACAGTCTGATTCACAGGACCTTGTCGAATAACTGGGGGAGGCCGGTCTGCAATCACTGCCAGAAGAAACAGCAGAAAATAGATTTCTACAACTGGAAGCAATTTTCTAATCATTCAAGCAACAGCAGTTGCTCTCGGCTTTGAAACAAACTAAAGATAATTAAACAAGCAATTAAAGTAGGAGACATGCATTAATCAGAATGCATTTATATGATGCACTGATTCAGAATATAAAAATGAGATACAATGTACTCCTTTCAAATGACCAACCCACTGATTGAGTTTGTTGCATTGTCCAGGGACCTATTTAACTTAAGAGCTCAGGAACTAAATTAGGATTGTGAATGGTGAAGTAGATGTATAGTTGTGAAAATGGAATGCTATAGTTTTTAAACTTTAAAATTAAAAAAATTTGCCTTGGTCTAACCAACTGAGCTAGCCATCCATCCACTAAAACAGTGGAATTGGAATGTTTCTAACACTAAGAAATGTTAAATGCTAGAGTTGATGGATACTTCAATTACCCTGATTGGATTAATTCACATTGTATGCCTGTATCATAACATCACATGTACCCTATAAAGATATACAACAATTATGTACACATAATAATTAAAAATAAAAAATGTTTAAAAAATAAAAAAAAAAACACAACCCAAACCCCACTTATACCAAGGAAACATATGAGACAAACTTTAATAAATTAAACAAAGCCAACATGACATTTCATAACTATTTTGCATCTAACAGAAAAAAATGATGGTGCCATACCAGCATGTTTGACAATTTTGGAATCAGAAAGGTGCTTTAGATTTTCATAATTTACAAATCAATATGATTGAGCCCCCTGTGGTTTTTTAATCTTGTAATTCTTTCTATTAAAATACACATGGGTGAAAATTACCCAACTATAATGAATTCAATTAAACTGAAAAATTGCTCAGATACATTGTTGGTAGGCTGATCCAAAAAGACAAGTCAAGATGATGTCCAAACTTGGCAAATATTAATACCATACTTCCCTATTGAGATTAATAGGAATGGGAAAATACTTCTGTTAATTCTGTTACCTTAAATAATGGTTTTAATATACTATGGACAGTAACAATGACACAATTTATTATTCCTATTATTATGTGAAAAATTTAAAAGCTAAAAACTGAGATAAATTCATTTTTTAATGGAAAAATATAAAACAACTGTCATGGAAGTAGGATAAATCCTGCATCAGAGAGATGTTCCCATCCCCTGACTTAGGCAATTTATGTGAAACTCTCTCTATATGTTTTAATATTAATAATCTGATAAAAAGAAAAAATAAAATTTCATAATTTTTCTTTAATTATTAAGATTTAAAATTCTGTATATTAATTAAAGTTTTAAAAAACAGAAGATTCTAAGAAGTTGCCTGATTAAAGGAAACTAGTTGCCAGAGTAACTAAATTTTGGATGCAATAATTTTCAAAGATAGATGTGTCATGTTCAAAGTTTTATGCAACAGAGATTTTCACAAGATGTAGTCACACTTCAATTTGTTCCTCATTTATCATGCAATAATTATTAGTTTTCTGCATTCAAAAAAAAAACCAGGAAAGCAATGGAGTGAAGTCAGCAACTGTGCCTTTCCATTCTACCCTTCCAATTCTCTTCTATGCCTTACTAGTGTGAAATTTGCTAATACCAGGGGGTATATTAGAAGGCTGGAGTTTGTAACTTGGCAGGAGTGTTTTAGATACTCCATGGTTGAAAAATCTAGGCCAATGATTCCTTTGCTCATGATTTTGAAATCTTTTGTACATTATCTGTTGAGATTGGCTAAAATAAAATTAGAGGTCCCTCCTGATAAGTATGATAAAAAGAATGAAAGTATTTTATTGCATTGGGCTTTTTATAAGACCACCTGTATTCCCTTGATTATAAGAATGAATGAATATGTATTTCCAGACATTAAATAAATTGGTAACAGAGTGCTTCTCTATAACTGATTATCATTAAGTCCAGTAAAAGCACGGACACAAATAATATAGTATCTGGGGATTTATTCAATTTTCTATATCTTTATGGTTCTTTGATATCTGCATCATATTTAGCATCATTCACATCTCTCCAATCCATCTCAACCCAGGTTATTGATGCTATTTTTCTGTCATTTATTTCTGCATAATATACAATTTATAGGTAACAAAAATAAAGCAGAAAAAGGATCAGCTCCATCATCTGTCGTATGTCTTTGGGTAAGTTCCTTAAAGTTTCTAAGCCTCAGTTTTTATCTGTAAAATGAGGATAGTAACAGCTCAGGGGATTGCTATGAAGATTTAAATGGAATAATAGACATGGGATTGCTTTGCTAATTGCAGGTTAGACACATGTGTGTGTGTGTGTATACATATATGTACTGTGATATTACCACTTGTCCTTTTTGGTAAAAAACTAATTTATAAATCAAAGATGAAAAATTTAAAAGTTCATTAAAGCAATTCCATGTTTTTAGGCTAAAAAAATTAAACCTTTTGCTGTTGTCACAGATTAGAATAAAATACTGATGCAATGTTTAAACTTACACACACCAAAGAATATAGTACATTTATGAGACAAACGTCAAATTAAGGTCTAGGATCTTACACTGGAATTATTGGAATGAATTATCAAATAATAAAATAGAAAGCTTAAGAAACAGAAATGTTTAACAATGTGAGTAAGCGCATGGACCATGAAGTCAAAAAGATGCAGCACAAATGTTCCATAACTATTCTATGCAATACAATAGCCAATACCTACAAGTGGCCACTCAACACTTGAGGGTGGCTAATGTGATTGAGGAACTAGATGTGTAATTTTAATTCAAATTTAAATAGCCACATGTGGTATATAGATATCAAACTGGACAGTGAAGACTTATGTTATAAATCTCAGTTCTGGTACTTATTATCTGTGTGATTTGGTTATAGCTCTTCACTATTCACTGCCTCAGTTTCTTTGTCAGTAAAATGAGGTGTAGTTAGATTTGAAATTATTCATGTGTGAAAAGTTCTTTGTATATAATTCCTAGTACTAAGTAAGCACTGAATAACTGCAGCTTATTATTAAGTATTAGTCTAATAATAATAGTGGTGTTAATAGTGATAGTATGACAGGTGTAACAGGTGGTGTTACTGTGTTACAGTAAGGTTTATAAGTTTGCCTATCTTTTCCTCAAATTCAATGAAAGATTTCAACTTTCTAAATGAAGATATATATCAGAATGTAATATTTTGGCTCCTCATAAATAATGATCGTGAAGGCTGTTAATACATATAAATATATTAATTAAATACTTTTAAGTGAAAAAGAACACAAAATAACATAGACATGCTGGTTCATGCATGAAAAATTTACACATATACCAACAAATATCACAGTTATAGATCAAAATTATCATCCATTTACAAAGTGTTTTCAAACATCATATCTTGGAAATCTATGAGTTAGGCTGAGAAATATTATTATCACAGGAAACTGAATCTCTGAAAGTGCAAGTAAATTGTCCAAATCAAATAGTGAGTAACTGGCAATTCTCCCTGTTCTAAATGTAAGATAGCACACTTTGTGCTGTCATCTATAAGTTTTACGAGATGAATACAAGTGATTTAAAATTTTACATACCATGTAATAATCATTAAACTATTTTTTTACATTTTAATAATAAAGAGGAGAAAAATTTTCAATTAAATAGGAGACATGAATTTGTATGTTCCTAGGTCAAATGCGATTAAGGATGGGTCGCAGCTATAGAGATGCACCATTTCAAATACAGCTACTATTAAACACTTCTGTGCCTCATGTTTTATTCTGCCATTGCCTTTGTTCAATTTGCAAACAATAAAAAGGTCAAGAAGCTGAAGTCAAATTGTCTCTAGAAAGTACTCTAACTACTAGCCTTCATCTTGACCTGACTTAGTAGTGTATAAATATTGATATTGCCAGCACTCACAGTAATTGTAGTTTTACCTATGAAGAATGATTCTACAGTTTTAGGTTGTTTGTATAATATCAATGAACTCCAAAATAAAGAAACACAACTTAAAAAAAGAATACCAAAAGAGCAAACACAAAACTACCTTAATGTCTCTCCCCAGAAGTGGTAGAGTGAACCAGGACATTTAGTGTTGGGAGTGAATTGGCTACTAGGAAGGAATTCCAAATTCACAAATTTAGGATTTGTTTGTTTTTTTAAAAAGTTTAGTAAAAATTCCATGTATGATCTAGTCTTACAGATTAAGCAATCCATGATAATGTCACGTCAGCTGGAACACAGAAATCTGTGCTTTCAATTCTAATTATATGAATAGGAGATACTTCAGAATATTTTAGAGTAATTTTTTGGGGTCTTTTTCATGTATACCTATATACAAATTGCTTTACAAAGTTGCAATCCTAAATGTATGTGCACTTCTATGTTCTACTTTTTCTACATATTGGTTATACTAATCATAATCAAACTCATTACATGGTGTTCACAATCATGATATAATAGCTGTAATGTACTTAAGACACTGTAAAAACATTGTAAGTCATTCAAATTTATTGGCACCAGTACATGTATATGAATCACAGACAGAAATAAGAATTTGAGCTTTTTTTCCATTTCAGAATATTATGGGGTACAAATGTTTTGGTTACCTGAATTGCTTTTGTAATGCTTGAGTCAAGTTATAAGTGTGACCCTGATAGTGTACACTGTACACATTAGGTACGATTTCATCTATCCCCATCTTCCCCTTCTACTTGCATGATTTCCTTTGAGTTTTATTCCAACTGTGCACACAAGTGCTGAATGGTTAGTTTCAATTTAATAGTGAGTACATGTGGTGTTTGTTTTTCCATTCTTGCAATACCTCACTTAGGAGGATGGTCTCCAGTTCGATCTACATTGTTGCAAAAGGTATTAATTCATTTTTTTATGCTGAGTAGTACTACATGGTATACATATACCACATTTTATTAATCCACTCATGAATTGATGGCTACTTGGGTTGAATCCACATCTTTGTGATTGTGAATTGGGCTCCAATAAACATTCTGGTGCCTTTTTGATAAAATGACCTTTTTCCCTTTGGATAAATACCCAGTAGTGGGATTGCTGCATCAAATGGTAGGTCTACCTTAAGTTCTTTGAGGAATCTCCATACTATTTTCCATAGAAGTTGCACTAGTTTGCAGTCCCACCAACAGTGTTCCTTTCTCTCTGCATTTATGCCAGCATCTATTGTTTTGGGACTTTTTGATAAAAGCCATTCTTAATGGGGTTAGGTGATATCTCACTGTGGTTTTGATTTGCATTTATCTGATTAGTGATGCTGGACATTTTTTTCATGTTTTTTGGCCATTAGTCTATCTTCTTTAGGAAAACTTCTGTTCATGTCTTGTGCCCAGTTTTTAATGGCTTTTTGGATTTTTTTCTTGCTGATTTGCTTGAGTTTTTTTGCAGATTCTTGTTATTCACCCTTTATCAGATTTGTGACATGAGAATATTTTCTCCCATTCTGTAGTTTTCTATTTGCTCTGTTGATTGTTTCCTTGGATGTTCAGAAGCTTTTTAATTTAATGAAGTCCCATTTATTTATTTTTGTTGTTGCTGTGATTGTCCTTGGGACCTTCTTCATAAATTCTTTGCCTAGGCCAATATCTAGAATTTTTCTAATATTTTCTTCTAGAATTCTTATGGTTTCATGTCTTAGATTTAAGTCTGTTATCCATCTTGCATTAATTTTTGTGAGTGGTGAGAGATATGGATCCTGTTTCAATCTTTTACATGTAGCTATCTAATATCCTCAGCATCATTTATTGAATAGGAATTCTTTTCCTCTGTGTATATTGCTGTCTATTTTGTGGAAAATCAGATGGCAATATGTGGATACTTTCATATCTGGGTTTTCTATTCTGTTTCATTCATTGGTCTAGGTCTCTATCATGCTGTTTTGGTTACTATATAGCCTTATAGTATAGTTTAAAGTCTAGTAAAGTGATTCCTGCAGAATTGTTTGTTTTCCTTAAGGTTGATTTGGCTATTTAGGCTCTTTTCTGGTTTCAAACAGAGAATAGTTTTTCCTAGATCTGCAAAAAATGATGTCAGTATTTTGATGGGGATTGCATTAAATCTGTAACTAATTTTGGGTAATTTTTTAACAATGCTGATTCTGCTGATCCATGACCATGATATGTTTTTCCATTTGTTTACATCATCTACAATTTCCTTCCTCAGTGATTCTTAGTTTTCTTTGTGGAGATCTTTCACCCCCTGGTTAAATATATTCCTAGGTATTTCTTTGTAGCTATTTTGAAAGGTATTGAGTCTTTGGTTTGATTCTCAGCTTGACTGTTATTAGTGTATAGGAATGCTACTGATTTGTGTACATTGACTTTGTAACCTGAGACCTTGCTGAATTTATTTCTTAATTTTAGAAGTCTCTTGGCAGAATCTTTGGGGTTTTCTAGATATAAGATCATTTCATCGGCAAAGAGTGATAGTGTGACCTCCTCTTTCCCCATTTGGATACCCTCAATTTCCTTTTTATTTGCCTGATTACTGTGGGTAGAAATTCCAGCAGTATGTTGAATAAAAGTGGAGACACTGGGTATCCTTGTCTTGTTCCTGTTCTGAGTGGGAATGCTTTCAACTCTTATTCATTCAGTATGATGTTGGCTGTGGATATGATCTACATGGCTTTTATAATTTTGAGTATGTTCCATGTATGCCTATTTTGTTAAGAGTTTTTTTTTTTGTAATTTTTAT
>VBSM01000272.1:84997679-85028425 GCA_008086735.1 Cheirogaleus medius | reverse complement strand
GGACTTTTTGATAAGAGTTTTTATCATAAAAGTGTGCTGAATTTTGTTCAATGCTCTTTTTGCATCTACTGAGAAGATCATATGATCTCCCAGATGTTTGTTGAGCTTCTTGTACCTGGATATCTAAATTTCTAGTAAGACCGGGGAAGTTTTCCTCAATTATTCCCTCAAATCAGTTTTACAACCCTTGTGTGTTTTCTTCTTCACCCTCAGGGATGCCTATAATTCATTTTGTTTGGTGTCTTTACATAAGCCCATATTTCTTATAGGCTTTGTTCCTTCCTTTTAATTCTCTGTTCTTTATCTTTGACTGACTTGTTTAATTTGAAGGTATTGTCTTCAAGCTCTGAGAGTCTTTCTTCTGCCTGATCTGTTCTATTCTTAGGACTTTCCACTGTGATTTGTATTTCCTTGAATGAATTTTTCATGTCTAGAATTTCTACTTGTTTCTTTAAATAATTCGATTTCCTTAGTGAATTTTTCACTCATTTCCTGAAGTTTTTTTTGGTGGTGGTTTCTTTGTGTTGGTTTTCCATTTTCTCTTGTATTTCATTGAGCTTACTTATAATCCGTGTTTGCAATTCTTGACCTGTCATTTCAATATTCTGATTTTGGTTGGTATCCATTGCTAGAGAGCTGGTGTTCCTTTTCTGGGGTGGCCTTTCATGGTGATTCTTCATACTTCCAGATTTCTTTCACTGATTACTTTTCATCTGGGGCAGCTGTTGCTTCGTATTTTGGATTTTCTTTTGTGTAGATAGGGCCTTTTGCTTCCCCTCACTCATACATGTGAGTTTGTAGCATACATTGGGGAAGAACTTTTGGCTTTGCTTGTGGGTGCTTTGATGGAAATCTAGGTTTTGGGTGGATGCTATGGTTATAGATATCTTTGGTGTGGCAGTTTTCTCAGTTGCTAGTTATAGGAGTGGTGAGCTATGTAAGTGGGTAGGTTTCCTGTCTCCCTTTGGTAAGGAACGATGGAGGTCTTTGGAATCTTTTCTCTTTCCCCAGCCCTCTGGTAGTCTTAAAAGTGTTAATTGTAATGGCATGCCCAGTGTAATCTCTGAGACAGTAAATAGTGCTTGTGGGTGAGAATCAACCACACCCTGTAAAATTGAGTCAGTAAATGCTGTACAGGGCATGCAAATTTACCTCCCTGTCAGTTGGTGGTGCTTGTCAGAAGGAACAAGCTATAATATTGTTTTTAGGTCCTGTGACTGGCTCTAGTCTCTCTGGAGAAGCACTCAAATGCTCCAGGTGGTGGGTGGGATCCTAGAACTGCAGGTGAGTTTTATTCCCTACTGCAGCAGAAGTGGGTGGGGGAGTATGGCTGGGTGAAGCTGGGTTGGATGAGCTTGTCCTCAGACTCCACAAAAGTTGGCAAGGTATTTGTTTCAGCAGGGGTCAAAGGTCTACTCCCACTTTCTGAGTTAAGCTGCTAGGAAGGGGATGAAGTGGCTCCACCTGACCAGAAATTCTGCTTGTGGGGGAGGAGCCATCTGAGATTCACAGTCTGGAAATCTGGAGTGGGCCTTGCTCCTCTTTATCTACCCCTGCTCTGCATTTTCCCCCTGGCATCTGGTGGCTGGCAGAAACTCAAGCCAGCCAAACTCCCCCATGACTATGATATGGGATGGAAGTTTCCCTGCCCAGGATCCCAGCTGAGCTGAGAGCACAGCCCTCCTGTGAGGGGAGGGCCCCCCGAGAGCACACTGCAGCTAGGACCCACACTGCACTCTCCCCCCAATCTACCTATGTGGGCTCCCTTGCCTCCCAAGACTAATTCACAAATATTACCTCTGTGCCCGCGTGCAATATGATCAAGACTTGGAAGTACAGGATCTGACCTGTGGGCTAGTCCCTAGGCACCCAGGATCAATCCCTGACCATGCCATGGAGAAGCACGCTGGTCCTTAGTTGCCCACAGGGTGTCTAAGCAGGTTTGTTGTCCCTCTGGTTTGGGGCTTGTACCAGTCTGATGAAGTCACAGGGCAAGCAGCACCAGGGTGGGCCAGCAGTCAGGGAGCTCACAGTCTGAGCACCCCTCACTCCACTGCAGGACTCCAAGAGGTAAGGTCTGAGCCCTACTCTCTGTGGAAGCCTTGATGTGGTGGCTCAACTGTTTCTCTTGGCAGCCACAAATGGGGGAGGGGGAGGTGAAGGGGACAAAATGGGTCTGGATGGAAGAAAGCTAGCACTTTGGTCATGTTTGTCCCTCACCAACCCAGAATGTTCAGGCACTGAAGTCATCCAGATCACCCAGGACCCACTGGAACCCCGTGGCTCCTGTTTTCTGGGCCAGAGTTGGGAAATGTCTGTGTGGGAACAAGTAAGACAAAATCTGAGGAGTTGAAGCCCCCTGGAGAGGAAAAAAGCACATGGTAGGTAGAAAAACAATATGGTGCCTGCTGTCCCAGTTCAGGTCTGTGAAGACAAGAGGCACCCCAGGGGGCCTGGGAGCCTGGTGCCTTGTCTACAAGAAGCTCCAGGTCACTGGCAGCAGCATACTCTGGGCTAGTGTGGGCAGAAAGTCTCTCCATTAGCTTGGGAATGCACCAACTGTCAGATATGCTAGGGAGGGAGAAACAAACCTCTCCACCTACCCTTCTCACTGGACTCCAAGCCTCTCAGGGTTTGATCTCTACAGATACCTTGCTTCTTCCTGTTCTGCTTCCCATGGAGTCTCCTGAAGGTTCTGGCACCCTGCCCTCAGACCCACACCCAATCTCTGTTTCTCTGTTCATTTTTTCTCTTTCATCTAAAACTTTTCTTACTGAGATACTCTGGCAGCTGGGGTCTCTGGTCAGCCTTCTTGCCTCCCTCTCAAGTTTGAGCCTTTGAGTAAGACAATCCTTAGCACTGAATTCTCGCTTAACCAAGGGCTAGTTGCTCTTCCCTTCCTTCTTTGTTTCATCCTCTTATTCAAAAAATAATTATTGAGCATTTATCATATGTCTGATCCTGGGTGGATACTGGGGATATATTTAATTTGACTAGACAGACATGCTTCCTGCTTTCATGGAACTTAATACCTAATGAAGAATACAGGAAAATAAACAGAGAAGACAAAAAAGTATATGGTGCAATCTATGAATATATGGCAGAGATGGGGGTATAGAACCTATATTTGAAGAATTAGGAAATGCTTTTTAAAGGAAATGGAATTTCAAGTTAGTGTAACAATATGTGCAGACGCTTTAAGACAAATGAAAAACATGGCAAGCAAGTGTTAATTACATTGAGGGCATGTGAGCAACAATGTATTCAGAGCTGAGCCTGTAGGGAGTCAGATAATGAATTGTAAAGCAAATTAAGAAATACAAACTTTATCCTGAGAACACTAGGAAACCCAATAATGAAATCAATGTTTTTAAAAAATTCTTCCAGAATTACTTGAAATTCAAAAGTATTTACAAAAATCCTGGCAAATATCATACTTGGTAGAGAAATATTAAATGCTTTCTCCCTGAAGTTAGGATTAAGAAAAAATATGTCCACTATCAGTAGTTCCACTCATTATATCAGAAGTCACAGACAATGCAGAAAAAGTTAAAGAAATAAAATGTGCAAATATTGAGGAGAAGAAGTAAAGCTACCTTTTTTGCAGTTGACACATTCTGTACATAAAAACTTCAAATGATCTACCTACAAACTATTAAAAATAATGAGTGGATTTAGCAAAGTTTCTAGACACGAGGTTAATAGACAAAAGTCAATTGTACAAATAGCCACTTGCCTTATACAATTCTAATAAAATTTAAAATGTATACATATAGCCAAAACAAAAATTATAAAATACATTAGATATACATCTACCAACATATATGCAAGATCTCTACCCTGAAAAGAAAATATTATTGAAGGAATATAAAGAAGACCAAAATAATTAAGATATATATGTGGGGTATATACTATATTCCTGAATTAAAAGACTCAGATTGTTAAGATGTTAATTCTCCTAAATTAGTCAATAATTTAAATAAAATCAAAATTAAAAACTTAGATATTTTTCTTTGTTTAAGGGGTTGGTATTTGTGTGTATCAGATTTTGACAAGTTTATTTTAAAATTCATAAGGCAATGCAAAGGATCTTTAATAACATACCCAAAACAAGAAAAACAAAGTTGGAGACCTACACTACCAGTTTTTAAGGCTTACTATAAAGCTACAATAATGAAGACCATATATATACTGCCATAAACAGATACCGTGTTTCCCTGAAAATAAGACAGGGTCTTATATTTATTTTTCCTCAAGAAGACAACCTATGGCTTATTTTCAGGGGAATGTGTTATTTTTTTAAGTACAGTACAACAATCTACATTTATTCAAATATATTTAAGTCATCTTCTTCTGGAACATCATCATAACTCTCCAAACCCCAAATTCCATCCTGAATTTCTTGCGACTCTATTTCTTTTAGAACCATTTGCCCCAATCTCTCATGTCGAGCAATAGAGCTCTCATGGGGCAGATGAGAAGAGCTGCTCGTCTTCTTTACTGCTCCGTGATGAAATGCATGAATTGTAGAGATATGCTGCATAGCTACACCCATCACTAGGTCTTATTTTCGGGGTAGGGCTTATATTGCACAAATGCTTAGAAATCCTGCTAGGGCTTATTTTATGGGTAGATCTTATTTTTGGGGAAACACAGTAACTGGAACAGGCTAGAAAGACCAGAAATAGACCCACATATGTATATTTACTTGAATTGTAATAAAATGCCACTGTAATTCAGAGGAGAAAGGATGGTCTTTTCAATAAATGATACTATAACAATTAGTTTCCATTTGGGGGAAATAAAAAGAATTCTGATCCCTAACTCACACCATACACCAAAATTAATTCAACGTGGATCAGAAATGTGAATATCAGAGGTATAAATAATAAAGCTTCTAGAATAAGACATAGAAGAACATCTTCATGGCTTCAAGGTAAGACAGGACACTAAAAGCACTAATCGTAAAATAAAAAATAATACATTTATCCTCATTAAAATTAATTACTTAATCCTTAAAATCATCACTAAGAGAATTACCAGGAAGAAATATTAATATTTATAATACATAGACTTATATCTCAAATATATGAGAATATGGAAAGAAGATAAATTATTGCACCATATATATGTCCACCATAAGGCAAACCAAGATAAATTGGTTTCACAGTCCCACCAACAGACATGTACAGAAATATTTAGCTTTATTAAAAAAAATACTAAACTGAAAACAATCCATTAATAGGAGATTAGATAAATAAATTACATTCTATTTATGCAACAGAATATGGCACAGAAATAAAAAAGAATGAACTATTGTTATAAACACAGTGAATTTTACTGGCACTATTTTGAGCTAAAGTTGTCATATATAAAAGATTATCTACTGCATGACTTCATTTAGCTAAGTTTAAAGAACAGACAAAACTAATCAATGGTTATCAAAGTCAGAAAAGTGATGATCTCTGTGAAAGAAAGGCTTATCGACTAGAAAGGAGTCAATAGAAGCCTTCTATGGTCCTGGCAATGTTCCACATCTTGACTTGAGTGGTCATTTCATAAATAAATTTATCAAGCTGTGTTAGTTTACTCTACTTGCTTTACAGTATGTCAATGTACATAGTCTGGAAGAAAAGAGAGGTCTTGGGAAAAAATTCACAACAATAAGGAAATGTAATTTGAGGGGAAGACAAGAAACAGGGACGGAGTTAGCAGACTGTTCCAGTTTCAGATTACAGATGACTAGGACTAGGAGTTAAAACTGAGATAAAGACAACTTGATGGATTCAAAAGGTTACTAAATGGATATAGAGATGAGGAAAAATGAGGACTCAAAAATGACTTCACAGTTTCTAATTAAAGAAGAAACTGCCATTACATTGAATATTTAAGTCATTACCTGAAGTTTAAAAAAAATTTAAGCAGTATGAATGCATACAGTAGTCATCTTTTATTCCTGCTGTTCCATTTTTCTCCTTAAGAGGATGTATCTTTATATGCTCTTTCACCTTCTTTTTGGAATTGAAAGTAAAAAAAATAATTCTGATTGCTCCAATGAATTCGGTTTTAGAAACAACAAGCCTCTTACCACTATAATGTTTTCAGTTTTATTTTTAATTTGGAAGAATTCTTTGCTTGTAAAACTTTCTTGATTACATGCACACACACTATATATGTAATATATAATGTACATATACACATACAAAAATAAAGAAAAATACATATATTTCATGTATTTACATTTAAAAAAAAAACTTTTTCTTCTTTGCCAACTTCTCAAATTACCATTTCTCTTTGTCTTATGGTTTGGAAATTTTCTCTATCACTGTGACTTTACAATATGTTTGGTATTAATTGATCATATTTAAGAGAATTGATACAATAAAATCACATTAAGAAAAATTTGTTCATTATCATAAGTTATGAGTTGTTAGATTTTGGATTTATAACCAATTCATCTCATCTCCTTAATTTAGAGGCTAGAGAAGAAATGATAATTTACACTAAAAGATTATAAAATAACTTTTAGTTTTCTGAAATATGGAAACATTCCTATATACAGCTATTCACTATAAACTTCTCTTTGGATAATTGTTATGCTCTTACGAATCTGATTTAATGCTAGAAATTTACAGTCTATTTAAACTAAAATAAGAGTAACTTTGAACTTCTCATTGTATCCACCTTTGGTTTTATACCAAAATAGCTGTAAGAAAAGTTGTAAAGTTGCAAATAATTATATCCACTGGCACTCTCTTTAGATCCTAAGCCAAACTTGTACATTTTAAAATAAAATGCTTTACTTTACCATCTGTAACTTCCAAATATGCTTTTGTGATGATACTTCCAGCAACATTTAAGGTCTGGCAGATATAATAACCAACATCAGATCGCTGGACATTAGTGATAGTGAGGTCACCAGTCTGGGAGACCGAAAATCGGCTGGATGACTGTGGTGGCTGATAGGAGAAAAGCAGATTCTAGAACCCAGAATTAGGGGGAAGGGAGGGAGAACAAAAGTAAGTTAATTGCTAGGTTTCAATATTTTGGCATATACAAATATACATTAAAATATATATTACATATAAGTATACACACATATACATATATATGCACACACATAAATAAGTTAATATTCTTTCATCACATACCCATATATATAGATATGTATGCACATAAATATCTACATACACATATACACACAGGGGTGAATAATATAAAGCCAGATAGAGTCATTTAAAATTTAAATAATTCTCAGTATTGATATATATTTTTATAATCATCAGTTTTCAAACAATAGATATATAAGGATATTAGGTCCCATTAGAGTAAAAGCATATTTAACAGAACAAAGATAAAAGCATTGCTTTACACATATATGACTTAAGAATATAAATACTAAAACTTTTCACATATAAAAAAACTAAAATTTAAGCAGATTCTGACAAATTAAATTCAAGGATACCATTTTGGCATGACAGCAAGCACTCTCTTAACCAGACATTATAAATATTCACTAACCTATACCAAACTTTTAACATTTCCATATCTTGTTTCTCCTTTTAAATGGTGAGAATATCTGTTAAGGGGTTTTTTGTTGTTGTTGGTTTTTTTTTTATTTCAGCATATTATGGGGGTACAAATATTACGGTTACATATATTGCCCATGCCCCCTTCCCCCCTCGAGGCAGAGCCTCAAGCATGACCATCCCCCAAACGTTGCATGTCTCACTCATTGTGTTTGTATATACCCATCCCCTTAAAATTTATATATTGAATTTAATCAAGACTGTGCTTGTTAGAGGAAGTGTATATTTCACACAAAATAATACATCATGTCATTGAATTTTATGAAATAAAGAATATCAACTATTTTTTCATAACTAAAAAAGTTACTTTTTAAAAAAAGTTTTGGTGCCTTTTAACATATACCATTTTATAAAGGTTTAATTACTGTTGCATGTATATATTCTCAATGCCAAAATTTTACCAAAAAATGAGTTGAATTATTAATTTAACCCAAAATTCCTTGAAAATTGGATCTAAAGTTTAAATAACTTTTATGAATCATCTAAATACTACTCTATTAATACGATCCAGTGGAGTTACTATTATTTCTACATAGATTTTCTTACATAATGTACAGACAATTATTCCTGCTCTATTAAAATATTTTGTTTTTTCTTGTCTTTAACTAGTTGTCAGTAAATTTAGTTCTTTGAGGCCAAATGGAATGTGTTAGACTCCACCAAGGAACACAAATGAGGGCCTATGTACCATAAACAAGGCACTATTTGGCTACCAAAGTGAAAACAAAATCATACTTATAGCCATGATTCAAACATTACAAAAGTGATCCATGTAACAAAAAACATTTGTACCCCCCTAATACTTTGAAATTAAAAGAAGTGACCTTGATGGCATTGCCTACGAAAGATTATTGAGTGCAGTCAGTTAACTACCTGTTTGTTATTTATAAGAGCACATCAAAAGCAAGACCATAAAACAAAACACCTAAGATTGATTTAAACAAAAGTAAAAGAGGTCAGAAATAACTGTGTTAAAAATGAATAAGAATCATTTTTTACAAATATCAGAAACAAGTAAAGTGAAATGTTTTTTTAATAAAGTCATTAAGAGATAAAATACACCAAAATGTTTGTACTCTCGTAATTTCCTGAAATAAAAAAAGAAAAAAAAGAGATAAAATACATTTTAAACTATTTTAAAATTTCCTGTTTATTAAACTGAAGTCCAATAGTGAACTTAGAGATTGAAAGAGTATAAATCTCTATATTCTAATTTCAATGTATTTAGACAATTCTGGTTTATAAAGTGCTTAGAGAGTAGGATTTGATAGCAAATGGTGATCATCTATAATAGTTTTCAAAGAATTAAAACAGACTGAACTATATTGAACATGACATCTATGTTAAAGACAATTTCATATAGTTTAATGATTCAGAAGGCTCTTAGACTTATACTTTAGAGTCTCTGGATGCTTTCAGAGAAATCATACTGTATAATTATCATCTCTGTTTTAGACATATGTAAATCTCTTTTAATATATAATTTCAGATACTTGAATAATAGAAATGATAATTAATTGAATTATGCTGAGAAAAAAATGTAGTTTCTTTTTAATGTGGCTGAATTAGAAATAAAGGTAAAATTTATAGGATAAAACAATGACTGTTCTATATCTCACTTTAAGAAATAAAACAATGAAGACAATTTTGTCTTCTATCTCATTGCTGAAATTTTCTGGGGCACGCAGAGGTTTCTAAGGTTTCTTAATGTGACAGCTGTATGACTAAGTAATATATTGATTTTTGTTCTCATATATCTCGCACCCATCTTTGCTGATTAAAAGATTAGAAAAAGGTTGTACCTGACTCCCCTCTCTCCTCCAAAAAATAGCTGGTTGTGGGTTTCCAGTTGCTTCACATTGAAACGTTACAGTTCGCCCCAAAGCAACAACTTGGTCACGGGGTTTCACAACAAAATGTGGAGGTTCTAAAGGAGATGAAACAAATTACTCTAAATCAAAAGCATGTGGTTATTGTCTTAACTGAGACAATTTCCTGATATTCCAAGTACTGCCTTTATTTTATACATATTATGTACAATAGTAATAATGTACCAATTCCATCCTTAATTTGACACTAAATTATTAAATACATATTTATACAATGAAATAGAGTTGTTTTATGAAGAGGTTTTTTTATTTCCTGACCTTTCAAGATTAACCTCCATATTAAAAAGAATTCTCGAGCTACAATTTGACCCTTTATGTCCAAAGTATACCTGAAATTTGTATGAATAAATTATTTTTTCTCATTTAGATCTGCTTAAAGGTGAATGAACTTTAATCATACACACAAGGACCTCCTGATGTAAGCAGGTCCCAAAATTACTTTAACTCAAAAGCTCCTGAAATGGTACCATACAAATTATAACCATTTAATATCTTCAGTCCAATTACTTGAATAGAAATGAATTTAAAGCAACAGTGGAGTCAAATGCCTCCTTCATTTACATAGGCAAGGGCATGATCAAACAGAATATATATGGAAATGAGGGCAAATTTGAAACATCTGCTCATCCTGACATTATAAATACTGCCAGCTTTGTCCAAACTGTTTGATTTATACAGACTTAAATGGCCATTTCACCCAGCAATAAATAGAGTGTCAGAAAATTGTGTCAGTTACATTGAGTGCAATGGCAGCTGAAAACATTAGGTGTGCTGATGGAGTCACCCCTGGAAAAAAAGATGCTTGTTTTTGGGCTGCGATGTGTGCTTGTAAAAATGTACACTGAACTTAAATCTTTTTACCTACTGTTTACATGGTACAAATTCATTTCTTATCAGCTGTCTGAAACACCTAATTATTCTCTTCTCTTGTCTCAGTTCAAATTGAAGTAAAAGAACATTTCAAGCCAGACATTTTAACAGTTTATAAAGGACAGCATTCTTCTACTCCATTTTTAAGACTTTCTCATTATTTCTAACTCTTTATTTCAAAGCCTTTTCAGTTATTCATATCAGTCACTCAGGGTAACTCCTTAAAGAGAATATGAATCAAAAATTATATTCAGATTATGTCTATAAATATCACTACTCTGCTCATAAGAATACGGGATTTCTTTGTTAATGAAGGTCAGTATTTGAAAGGATACTTTTCTCCTGGTTAAGATTTTCTGGTCAAACATATTAAATATATATATATAATATATATTACATAATATATAAATTTATAGACTTTTATAAATTTATAAATTTTAATAAAAATACCTGAAATGTACTTTAACTGGGTACTTGAATATATAGGTCATAAAGGAATATTAAAGGTTTTTTTAATATGTACGTTAGTTATATATATGTAACTATATATAAATCTATTTTATATATATATATATATAACCTATAAAACCTCTTAAGAAGTATACGTAAAATGACTTGTGGATGACTGTTTGGTGGCAAAACCAAAGAAAGTAATTAGATATCCTAAATTCCAGATTAGTATTCTTTCTTCTACACCCTTTTTTTTTTAAATTGAGGTTTAGTAGAAATTATACCATTTGACTACGAAATTATAGGAGACCTGAAAAATCAGGCCAAATGCTTTCAAATGTGCTCTAACTTATAGGGAAGAAAATACAAAGTTAGGAAATATAGTTTAAGTTTAATTTGGTAACGCTGGAGTTCTAGGTTATAATTTTTTTTAGAAAAACTGTGATTGTAATTGAGTGGCTTACTCATGAATTTAGCAAACACTATCATTACCCAGGTATAATAATAGGCATGTGCATCATTGCTTGGGGATTTTCCTCCAGTACAAAAACATACAGAAGCATTCTAGTCTTTAAGGGTTGGAATAATTGATGTAGAAATCAGACCAAGAAACTGAAAGGATTGACTGAATAATGAACTAAATCCAGACTAGACTTTGGTTTGTTTCAATGAAAGAAATCCAAATGATTAATTAGATAAGTGGGAGAATATGACTTTCCAATATGCAGGGAATTTGAGTAGGAAAATATAAATGTTCAAACCACTTAGTCAAGTAAAAACTTCGGGTGGTCTCTTTCCTAAATCTCAGAAGCATGTCTAAGAATGCATGCCAGAATCTATGTTTCTTTTATAAAGTGCCAGTCCTCCTTAAACCTCAAACACTTATTGGGAACAAGGAATACAAACCCTTATGCTAACTACATTTATCCTGAAGCAATCCTTCCACACAGGATATTTGCCTGGAAATGAATTTACTATATTTTGTAGGCATATTCTCAAGCCAACATCAACAGTGACATCAGCCACAAGATATGTCTTAGAAATATAAGTTTAAAAAATCCCCTTGAACATGTATGTTAAATATCAGATGTAGATATATCTCTAAGAAAAAAATTTTAATTGAATAAATATGCTTCTATCAATTGATCATCATTACATACCTATTTTGATTGAAAAGGCCAGTAATCATATGTACCTACTTGATGTTTATAATGAAATATTGAAATTTTTTGAAAGCTACATATTTAAACTGTATATAATCAAAAATATGTAATCATGTTACCAATATTATTTATATTCAGGTTTGAAAATTTGGAAAATTGAATAAAGTGTAAAAAAAAGAAAAGCGATCCATCAGTCTACCATGCAAATTGGGTCATATACATTAAAATATTCTTCTATAAAATAATTTTAATGACAGTTTAATAATCGATATACAAATTATCTTAAATTATTAAACCAATCTCAATTATTTTTAGATTATTTCTAATTACCATTATTAAAAACAATGGTAAAGTTAATATCCTCACAAGTATATTCAAGATTATTTCCAGAGGTAGAATTACAGGGTCTGAAAATATACAAAGATCTAGAGTATATTTAAATTGTGCTCAGGAAATATTTGTTAATTAACCGATACTTTCACTAGTGGCACACAAATTGCCTTTTCTCCCAAACCTCACAAATACTCAGCACTAACACCTTTGCTGAACTAAAAGTAGTCTCCCCTTAACGTTTTATATTAGTGAAGTTGAACATTTTTCTTCACATTACCTTGTCATTGATACACTATTTGTTGTGGATATTTTGTTCATGGGTTTATGTTTTCCTTTTGATTTCTAAGAACTGTTGATAGGCTAAAATTTTGGCATTTCTCAAATATGTTATAAATATATTTTCCATTTTGTTAATAGTCTTTCTAACTCTGTTTAGGCATTTTTGTTACTGTATTAATAAAATTATGTAATTTAGATTATATAATATATAATAAGTCAACTCAATTTCCATTCTGTACCTTTTTGCTTAAATTTAACCATCTGTATTTTCATACAGTATCATATAGTAAGCTATTTTTTGAAATAGCCAGTTATTGCATCATAATTATGGAACAATCCATCCTATCTGTATTAATATGAAATGTCACTTTTGTAATATTTGTATAACTTTTTAACTTAAAAAATAATGAGAGAGATTCTTTTAGCATATTCATGTAAAATTCTCTAACAATGGTGTTTTAGTAAACAGAGAATGGCTGGACCTTCTCCTAAGGTAAATTTTTAGAAACCTGATGGCTCATTATTTATATGGGGACAAATGTTTTTCAAAGCAAATTTTGATAAACTTTGGACACATCATGTGGTTATGTCTTACACAGAATGAAATGAATCTGACACATAGAAATGAAAATGAATGCAAACATTCCTAAGTGTGAGGCTATCAACCAACAGAATTCTTAAAGACTATTATTGAAAAACAGTTATAAAAACTCAGATAGACATGAATTTGTAAACATATTTTGAACCAAAAGAACCCCAAATCATTCTCTCAGCACATATTTTTGTTTACTCTTATGACATGTAAATTAAAATAGTATTTAACCAAGATACTATAACTTATGTTATTATTTATTTCAGGAAAGAAGAAATAACAGGATGCAGATCATATATCATTTAACAAGACATAAAGTTAGCAACCCCATTACCTTCACTCTTTGTCACAGTTACCCATACTTCCTGCAGACTTTATTCTGTGCAGTCTGTCTTTGTGGCCAATGACAAGTAAAACATGGAGGCTGATTGGTTGAAGGACATGGAAGGGTATGGATGGAAAGGGGAAGAGAAGTTCCAGTCACAGTGACACGGTGATTAGAAGATGGCCAATAAAATGTCAACTTACCAGACCCAACTAAAACAAAACAAAAAAGAAAACATGGAATAAATTAAAATAAGGAAACAGAAAATGAAACAGAAAAAGTAATAAGATTTGACTCAACAATGATCTTTCTTTTAACATGAAGAACACATTAATATTTGGATATATGGCTCACAATACCCATGAAAGAATATTTGTTAGCATTTTAAGTATAATCATGAATAATTTAAGAAAAATAAAAATGAATCTTAAAATCTCTACTATGATTAAATGGTAGAGCTACAATGGATGATAGCTATATAATTATAAAACATTTTTCAATGACTTTACATTTTGCTACCAGATGACAGGTTAGATAACTACATAAGTAATGGGGTTAAAAACACTATAAATCTTAGCTGCAAAAGCTGCACAGAAATCAAAATTGAGCATCTTAATCAACAATAAAAAAGTGTTAAATTTCATAACTCCATCATCAGTTTAACTTTTAAAAGGTTTCTGCTGCCAATGATATTCTATTAGACCCATGCTTCTCATACATTGATAAGCATATGAATCACCCTAGATCTGGTTAAAACACAGATTTTATAGGTCAAGAGTGTGACCTCAGATTTTGCATTTCTAACAAGCACCCAGGTGCTGCTGGTTCATGACCATAAGTTGAGTAGGAAGGCTATTAAAAGGCGTCACATTTAAATTCTTGCATATTTTTATTTGAGAAGATGCATAGAAAAAGTGTGAATAAATTATGACAACAGAGAAAATTTTATAGCCCTATCTATAAGTCATAATTATATTATGTGTTTTCAATGCTGAAACATTGGTCATTTTAATATAAAAAGTTCAAATGATATATATTTAAAGTACTGGAAAACAATTATTTTGTTTATTTTAGAAGCAAATATAATTATTATTACGGTAGAAACCCACAACACATTTTACTCAGATAAATAACTCCCATATCTTTCAGCAAGTCAAAATTGATTAGACTTGATACCCACTCCTATAGATTAAATAAATGCTAAAGACTGTTCCTGGTACAGTTATAAATTAGAGAGAAAAGTTAATTTGCATATTTTGCCACATATGCAAAATTTAAAGATAATTAAAAAACACATTTTAACTCACATGGTCTCTTCAACATGAGTGAGATAATTTGTGTTTAGTTTTCATTCTACAAAAAAAATTTAAGAATGATTTTCACTCACTCAAGTTATGAAATTAAAAAAAAGTCTCTCATTTACGAAGATTTAATGCTTATTATAGCATCACCAGCTCTGCTATCCAGACTCAAAAACACAGAGTGGATAGTAGGTGGTTACATTTCTTGGTACCTTAAAGATGATCTCTTTTAAATCATAAGAAGAAATATTTAGGAACTACAAAAGAGACCACCTGAAAAACTGTAGCAATAGAATTTTGCTTTGAAGCAACAAAAAGTTGTGGAATTGTTATTTGGATTAATATGTGAAGATAAATTTTATCTTATGAGATTGAAGCAGTTAAAATAAAGCCTTATTTAAAGTCAGGAGAGTATAGAAATGATTCCTAAATATTTTCATGTATTTTCAGTAATTTAAAATTCTTTAAATATTTCAAAAATATGCAATATATTAAAAACAAGAAAATCACTGGGAAGCAGCTCATTTAAAATTTTAAAAACATGCTTTTCTTAATGATAATTTTATCATGCCATAGGAGTAGAATCCTTTTATCAATTAAAATCCAATACATTTAAGAACTTCAGGCTAATGCATTTGCATATCACGTGGATAACAAATGATAATTGAAAAAATATCTTATAGTCCTTTAAGGACCTTAAAAGTTATCTAAGAACATCATCTAAGATAGAAGCTTCTAAAACATCTGGGGTTTTTGAGAGAGTCCTTGAATGATCATCTAAACTTTTAACAACCATGATTATCAGGAAAAGATTCCTCTTATCTAAATGAAAATCTGTTTGTTCACAATTTAACCCCCCCTTTCATTTGTTCTAGTTTCACTAAGCAAATAAAAACTAGTAATATCATCCACATAAAATCTTTTTACTCGCTTAAAGAAAATTTCCATCCCTAACTTTATCTGCTAATGCACAAATTATAGAAATTTCTTTAAGTTTTCCCCATATTTCCCCTTTCCCTACATTTCTTAAGCTCTAAAAGTCAGGAGCACCTCTATCCCAAGTACTTTTTCTTGCTAAAAAGAGGAAAAACCTGTCTCTATCTCTCATAAAACAATAAAACCATAAAATGTTGCTGGAAGTGACCTTAGAACTTATCAGTCTAACCTTTTTGCACAAGAAAACAGAGAACCTAAATAGTTAAATAACTTTCTCAGGGTCACAGATGGTTAACCAAAGACTGGCTTCCAAGCCTCCTGACTAAATCCAGGTCTGTGTACAAATTTTCTATGGTTAATCAGTTAGTGTAGAGGTATAAGCAACAGAATACAAAGTATATTTGATTATACATTTAAATTATCATAAAAAGTTATGTAACCTAAAATTATTACCAAAATCATTACTATATACATATATGAAAATAATTTAAAGAATTCCTCATGATGTTACAAATCTTTTAAGGATATTTAGCTATAGTTTTAAAAAGGCATGAAAACTAACAGGTGATAACAAAGCAGACTTAAAGCTGTTGGAAGTTTAATTGTCACAATAAAGAGTGCTGCAATCATTTTTTTAAGGGTGAACCAATTTTCATCATTTCATCACTTGAAATCATTAAAATATGAATAAAATAGTCATCGTTTTGAAACATGAAAACAATGTATTTTGACAATACTTTTTACAGTAAATACTGCAAGTAGGAAGATGAAATAACTTTTATAAGTGAATATACTTTAAAGAGATTTTCTATTTTATTTGGTTAACATAGCAACATTAGCAGTATCTCCAGTGATACATCTAAATTTTTCTTTATATTGGAGAGATTTTGGAAAGGCATGAGGAATGAGAAAACTTTCTATGAGGCTGAGTTTGTATAGAAAGCAACTGTTTTTACCAGTTTATATTTTGGGTGGATGAAGGGGAATGATGTGAAGTTTAAAATATATATATTATATATATATAAATTCATATAATACATATAAATTTCATAATTATGAAACTTCCTGGTGCCTTTTGAGTCTAAAAGATAAAAAGGACAGTTGTCTTTAAAATATAGGAAGATATAAAAAATTACATAATTGACAAATAGTTTTTTAAAAGAAAACTGTTGAAAAGTGTGTTAGAATTTAGCCACCCTCTCTCTCTCCCCCCTCTCCCCCCCTCTCTCTCTCCCCCTCTCTCTCTCACTCTTCCCCTCTCTCTCTCTCTCTCTCTCTTTCTCTCTCTCACTTACACACACATACACACACACACACACACACAAACAGCCACTACCACTTAGGAAAAAAGATATCCTTCGTTTTTGGAATGTGACATCAAAGTCCTCCAGATTATTTATTCATTTTAAAATCTTCTGCATTCTAAGAGTGTACATTGCTCAGACAATAGTCTTTGAGAATAAATAAGATAAGAAGCTAAGAGAGAAAGGAGGTGGAAGGAAGGAAGAAAGGAAGGAAAGCAGGAAGGAGGGAAGGATGGATGGAAGGAAGGAAGGGAGGGAGAGAGAGAGGAAGAATTGTCTGCTTGTCACATTCAGGAAACATGCATGAGTCAGAAGAACAATAAATGTTTGAAAAAAAAACTATATGGAAGCTGGAGGAAAAGTCTTTGTTGGTCTAAAGAAAATAAGTTAGCTGAACAGACACTTAAGAAGTCTTCAGATTGGGTCTATTAAATACAGAGACTAGGCAATCTTGATAACTACTTAGGCCAGAAGAGAAGATGATAATGGACCTAAATAATAGCATGAACAACTTAAATTGTAGAAAAGAAGCAGTTAACAGTAAAGGTCACTGAACCATGAATTGGTTGCCAACTGTGATGTCTTCAGAGGTCTTTAAAATGGAATTTATTTCCTTTTGGCCACAACAGTTTAGATATAAGCCTGTTTGGCAAAGGAAGAGAGAAGTTGAATCTTAAAGTGCTTTCTTTACCATAATTTTAAGAGTATGTACATTCAGAGGCATTTAATATTTACCAAATGTAATGACAGAATGCCACAGTATTTCTGTCTAAAATTATTTAAGTATTCTAAGCTTCTAGAATGACTCTATAGATGTTTTAGTTAAACAAATTTATCTGTGATAGGACCAATCTATTAACAAATATCAGAGAAAAGTAGCTTTATTGATGGGTTAAAATGAAATAATTTTGACTATGAAATCTTTATGCTAATTCATAGATATTAGTTTTCATTGTAAGTAGCCAAAGTCTAATGAATTCTTAAATTGATGTGATTTTTTAATTCTCATCTATAATGCCTTTTGAATGTAAAGCCCAATTAACAAATCTGACAGATTAGAATTGTAAATACCACATTCCAGAAGAATATGAATGGAGTGAGTTATACATTTTTTTGGAATAAATACATTTTTATTATTTTTCTTAAAAATAGAGAAAAAATTACATTCTCAAGTAGCAAAGCAACCTATATTTGAACTCACAAAACCCAGTCACTGGGATGCTGGAAAAATTATATGCATAGATACTCATGAATGATAATATCTCTAACAATTAAAAAACTCTTAGGATATTTTAATACTAGGTTTGATTTCTTTTTGGGAAAAAGATTGAGTTTAACATAAAAGCCTGTCATTATGTCTTTCAATTTTTCAGACGTAAAGATAGGGAGATGGGGGCGGGGATGCATTTTTAGAATATACTTAATGGATACATAAAATACTATGAACTTTTGGCCTCCACTCAAATATCTCACATTATTCTGTAGAACAATGATTCTGAAGATAATTTTAGTTGCTACAACTGGAGTAGGGAGGAAGGTGGAGGGAGGGAGCTACTGGCATCTAGTGGACAGAGGCCAGGAACATTGACAAACATCCTACGTACACAAGACAGCCCACTAAGGCAAAAAATGAACTGGCCCAAAATGTCAATAGTGCCAGGACTGAGAAATCTTGCTGTAGATTATCTATTCAATTTGTAGATTATGAGAATATTAACAAATATTAATCCCCCCAATATATACAGAGTATTAATACCTTGCACAATGCCTGACATATTGTAGGTACACAGAAAAGGTTAGTACTCTTCCTCCTTTTCTTCCTCTTTTAAAAATGTCCCCATTTTACCCAAAAGCACAGTTATTAAATGTTGCTATTTACTTATTTGCCTACTAATGAATCCAGGTTTCAAATGTTCCTACCAAGCAATCTGTGACAACGTGTATGCCACCACACACAGGTGATCTCAGGATCATAATTTTGATGGTGATATTTTCTAGGTCAGTTTAGGGAACAGTCAGAAACCTAGATCTTTCCTCTTCCTCCTCCTTAAAATACACAATCCACTACCAAATTTCATAGCTTTTATTAATACTCTGTAACTATTTCTCCATTCCATCTACCTCTTTCATCTCTATAGCCACCACTCTGTTCCAAGATACCCAACAGTGCTCACCTGGGCTACTATCTTGCTTTATGCCCGTTCATATCTCACAATGCAGCCAGTTTTATTACAATAAAAATAATCTGATTATAGTATATTTTGGCTTAAACTCCTTCAATATGGTCCCATTGCTCTAAAAATAGAGAGTTAAATCTTTAACATGGCCTTGCTGTGTAGCAGTGTCTTCTCTTATGACTTCTTCTCCTCTATCTCCCTACCTTAGCCCCATCAGCCATTTTTTGGTCCTTGAGTACACCAAGCACCGTCTTATCTCCAGTTCTTTTTATGCTGTATCCCAGGATCTTCCTTCACCTATTTAATTCCTACACACCCTTTAGATCTCAGCTCAAAAAAAATACTTCTACGAGAAGCTACCTCTAGACACTAAATCATATCAGAATGGTACATATTCTCATAGCAACCTTAACTTTCCTCCCAGAGCACTTGTTATAGTTTAAAATTATACATTTGTGTGTTCATTTCATAAATGTCTATCTCCCAAACTAGCCTGCATGTTCCATGACAGCAATTATTTTAACCGTTTTATTTCTCATTATTTCTCTAGAACTTATCAAGGTAAGGATGTTAGTCATATTGAAAGGTTGGATAAATGACACTGATGTTCCTATAGCTCAGTTGAAAGCACTTGCTCCTATAACTTTATGAATCCATCTTTCGTATTCTACTGCTACTGTAGATACTGTAGATATTTGTGTATCTCTCTTTTCTTCACTAGGCTATAATAAGCTCTGTAAAGACAGGATCTACATCTTATATATCTGTACATCCTTCATAGTACTCACCATACAGTTTTGTAATTAGAAAGTGTGTAAGAATTTGTTTATTTGAAAAATTGGAATGCTTATTTCTAAATGGTATATTTCATGGAGACTCTAGAGTTTAGGCACGTGATGGTATAATGATAACATTACTCAACTGAAAGTTAAATAACTTTGGATCAAGATCCTCTCCACAAGTAATCAGGTCTGTGATCCTGCATAAATTACATAAACCTCCTACATCTCAGTTTAATAACAAAAAGTCACTGATGTTAGCTAACTGTGTGTCAGATCATATATCAGAAACCTCCTCAGCAACTCTGTAAGGAAGAATTCAATGACCTAGTTTGCAAAGGGAGGAAATCGAAGATGAAGTAACTCTCTTAAAGTCACCTGTCAGGAAAGAAAAGGAGGATTGGATTCAGGTCTCTCCAGTTCTTTGCTCTTTTTACTACATCACATAAGTTTTTTGTTATTTTTAAGAGAAAGAGAGAGAGAAAAAAGATTCAAACCTTACTCTAATGTAATTTTGATTCTGAAATGTTTTGGCTCCATGATCGAAACAAAATAACTTTCAATAAGAAATGATTTATATGTACAATGTATATATTAGTATATTAACTAAACATAGATACATAATTATTCTTCTCCTATATGGGCAAGTTTCATATAAAAAGGTTTGGGGGGAAGGAAATGACTTATGCTATACTTGATTTTTCCATAGAAACAATGCTAAAATATTCAATTCCATCTCTGAAAGTTATGTGATGCAACATTTTAGGACAATCACCATAAATGTCAAGGGTAGTGCCAAAGTAAATGATTTGTAAGCCTTATTTATGTCTAACATTCAAAGTTTCAACAATTCAGCACAGAACTATATATTTATTCCCAATAAACCTAAATCAGGCCAAAATTTTTTATTATCAATTGTATTTAGTGATTAATTATATTTTGGGAGAGTAAAAAGCTTTAGAAAAAACACAAAGCACGTCTCATCTCTTTACCAATGCCTAAAAAGTACTTTTTGAAATGACTATTCCATCATCCACAAAACAACTTTTTAAAAGCAGCTTTGTAAAATGGCTTATCTATCAAGTTTAATTGTGCAATGCTCTAAATTTTCTCCTAATAATATCGACCACACAAAATAAATGTCCTAAAGCTAACTTTAACAACCATTTATGGATTTTCCTACCCTTATAAATCTGTTATAAAGCAATTACTCAGCTATATTTTGTCTTATACTTACTTTAGTATTTTCTGCAGGTGTGTTTATACTGGCACATTATTTATCAAGTCATGAGAGTAACAGTTTAAAAGCAAATTAAAGTGCTCATGGTATTTTAATCCATTTTGCAAACTTTAGGTATGATATTACAAAATGTTAACTTCCAATTTATACAGAATCTTTTTTAAAAACTCAAATAGAAAGAATTACTTTATATTTTTAAATTATCAAAATAAGTCCAAAGCACACCAGCTGCTACACAATCATAAAGTGTAACTATTTTAATGATGACCCTGATGTTTGGAATTTGCTGAAATGATTTGTGTATCTAAAACCAATGAATGCCGTTCAGCCTAATTATGAATGCTGTGTATATCTATCAAAATATTTAAAATAATGGCAAGCAAGTAATAAAAAAGAATCAATATATACGGATGCATAAAATGTCAAATTCTTAATTATCTTGCTTATTTATTCTGTGTTCATCATAAGAAAAATGTGTCCTTAATGTACTTGGTCTACAATTATCCTCTTTACCATTATTCTCTTTTAAACAATAAAATATCTCAATCATTTTATGTTCAAACAAGTTTGGATAAAATACAGTATATCAATGTGAATTAACTTATAATTATTTTACATTGAATGATATGCCATCTGACAAAATCATTCTAAATCTTAAAATTATGTGAGAGTGTTAGCAATAAACATTTTTAAATGAGCTATCTGTCAATGACCCAGGCAAAAAGTAGTTTATTTCTCCAAATTTCATTCTGAGGCTGAGTAATTTCGATTTTATAGATCCACACAACTCAATTACATATTTCTATGCTGATGCCATTATTTCAGAATGTTGGTTGCTAAATACAGTTGTTCAGTTATACATCTATATGACTGGCCTATGAGAAAACCTTCCATACTGTTATGTAGATAAATAGGTCGCAGTAAAGCTCAAACCATAATGGAAGGCTTATGATGTGCTACTTACTAGCATGGTGCTGTGTCATTATTTGCCACAGAATCATCTTACGTACCAATTATTTCTCGTACCAGACTGCTCTACTTATTTCATTTAATATTTGCCTAGTGCACATACTAAGAGAGTGTTTCAGATTCTCTGTAGGAAGGCCATGTCTTGAATGCTTTTCCTTTTATGGTTTTTATTTTATTTTATTTATTTTATTTTTAATTTTTAGGGTTTATATCAGTTTGTCGGAAATAACTGAAAGCAACTCAAAACATTTATGCGTGAATGAAAGAAATCTAAGAGAATGTCACATCTTTAGCAATCGCTAGGGTTAGAATGGCTATTTCTTTAAGCTATGATAACACAAGAAGTCCTTTACTTTATGCCTCCTGGAAAAAAAAGGCAAAGAATCAAAGGCCAAAATTCTGCTGGGTTTAATCAAATCAAATAGCATAAAAAAACCAGCAGGCTTGGTGCTCGGCATCCTGTTTGCACCACTGGATCAGAGCAGTTAGGAGAGGGAGCTATTCTCACAAATCATTCTCTTGTTAAATTCTGCAGTGGGACTTCATTAAACCTCTTGTCTTGGCTGATGGCATCTTACTTTCAGCCTGCTCACAAGAGCTGAGTTGGCAATACTGATTCTTTAAAAGTTTCTTTAACATATGGTCTTTTTAGATTTTCTTTTTATAATCACAAATCTTTTATCCTCATCAGCCTCTGTAGTCTTCAGTTGAATTTTTTCAAATCATTATTTTACCTACAAATAAAAACAAGAAGAGGAAGAAGGAAGAAGAGGAGAAGGAGGAGGAGGAAAAGGAAGAGGAGGACGAAAAGGAAGAGGAGAAGCAGCAGCAGCAGCAACACATGCAAAAAACAACAAATTCTATAAGGGTAGTATTTGAACAAGACTCTTAAGTTCAGTATTAAGAGCAGCCATATTTACAGAAGGTGGTAAATATACATTCTCCCCAACCCCTGCAGCACTATTTACTGTGGCACTATTGACTTTACTGGGCTTCTGTGGATTACTGCCACACACCATTAAAAATAATTCCCCAAAGGATCAGTCTGTTATGTCTTGTCAGAGCCTGGCAAATGTGTCACACACATATCAAGGTTCTTAAAGCCATCAAGTTAAGCTTTGGAGGTCTCATAATATGTGTTTCATCAAAATGTTGATGAACTCACAGTTCTTGACCAGGACCTTGGATTATAGTAAACCTAACTTGAACCTGCAAAAAGGCCTCTTGACACTATTAATTTTGGCTTTGACTCAAATAAGGACGTTAATGGTCAGAAACAATGCACTATTATGCCGCCAGCTTTTCTCAAATCAGCAATTTAAGAAAACTGTTCCACCAAATGATTTAAATGAAGTCTACATCAAAGAAAGGCAATTCAGAACTGAAGGACCCAGTTTTTTCTCTCATTATTTCTTTTATGCCTAGCTATCATATGAGTTCCAGAAAGTCATATGATTCTTACATGAAGATCTCATATGCTGATAGAAAGTTAAGCATAGTGAACCCTATTTATGGAAACCACGAATTTACAAAATAGGGCTTCTTTCCCCTACTGTTTGTTTTCAAATACATGTTTTAAAAGTTTATCCCCTACTACTGGCAATAAAATCTACAATAAGCTATATTGTTTTAGTTTTACCTAAAATTTTAATGTTATATTCTGAAATAATTATCTAATGGTCCATTAAAAAAACCACACATGCACACATCATGTTACATTAATACAATTAACATGTATTTCGACTATTTTCAAAGTTGTTATTTCACATGTTAGAAAATGGTCAAATGCACTGATGTACATTTCTTTGAATACATTATGCCTTCTGATCTATCTTTATCTTTTCAAGACTAAATTATATTGAAATTATTGCTGAAGACAATCTATCCCAATGAATTTTTATTTTCAGTTAATTAAATTGTTTCAATATATGGACTATATTTATGAAATGAGCAGTGGAGAGATTCAATATTATTCATTCTATCAGGAAATTTAGCAGCATGGAGAATACCAATAAGGATAATAATTATGTTAAAGATCAAGAGGAATCATGTTAATGATGAATCTGTTTAATCAAAAAAGTGAATTTATTATTTGATTCTCAAATATATATCATGTGCCCAAAATTGACACAAGCAAAAAATATTTTTAAGTAAATGCACAATTTTTTATTATATTTTACTTATCCACTGTTATCTAAAGCAACTAAAATAAATATTAACATTTTTAGAGCTTTGATACTATTTATTGAAAAATATTTCTTATATGTCTATGTAAAGCATTTTGGTAGATGCACACAACTCATACCTTAATCTTTTCATACAGCTAATGACAGGTAGTTAAGCATATCAAAGATACATGAAATAATGATTCTGACACATGGAAGACACATCACTAAAATGATGATTTAAATGATTTTCACACATGCTAAGCATTTCATGTTCATCAACTCATAAATATTCACAACAATTCTATGAAACAAGCATTTTCACCTCTATTTTACTGACGAGAAATCTGAGACTCAGAAATTTAATAACTTGCATATTCAGTATTTAAATCCAAGTGTGTCTGTCAGAAAAGGCTGTGCTAATTAACTTCTGCCCTGTAGAATGTTTCCTAACAGCAGGGGGGAAAAAAAGATGTCTTCTAGACCACTTTCCAAAAATTTTAAATCTCTATGGACAAAATAACAATTACCAGAATTTGATGGATTTTAAATTCTGTTTTGGAAGTAGCTTATGAGAAAAATAATCATAACAACAATGACAATTATGTCTACATAAGCACTCCATAATCCACAACCCATTTTTATGGAAATTTAATTATTTTATTAATCATTTTAATTTATCTTCCCATCAGCTCATTGATATTTATATTATATGTACACTATTTTTTTTAACAAGTAAGAACAGTGAATCTCAGAGAAGTTAAGTGACTTGCCCAGGATCCCACAACTGGTATATCTCAGGGCCAGTAATTAATTCATTCACATAGAAAGTGTTACACAGAGCATAAAGATTGCTGTGATGGTTAATTGTAAGTGTAAACTTGACTGGGCTAAAGGATACCCAGATAACTGGTACAATATTATTTCTGGGTGTGTCTGTGAGGGTGTTTCCAGGAGAGATTAGCATTTGATTCAGTGGTTAAGAAAATCTGCCCTCACCAATGTGGGAAGACATCAACCTATTGAGGGTCTGGATAGAAGAAAAGGCAGAAGAAGGGCAAATATGCTTTTTATTCCAGAGCTGGGACATCCATCTTCTCCTGCCCTCAGACGTCAGTACTCCAGCTTCTCAGGCCTTTCGACTTGGACTGAATTATACACCTGCTTTCCGGTTTCTCCAGCTTGCAGATGGCAGATGGTGGGACTTCTCAGCCCCCATAATCAAGTAAGCCAATTCCCATAATAAATCCCCTCTTGTGTACCTATATATAGCCTATTGGGTCGGTTTTTCTGGAGGATCCTGACTAAAATGGATGCGTCTGAGACTGCAGTAAAGGGGGCTAAGAAGGCAAAGTAAACAAAGGATGTACCCAAGGAACTCATAGTGAAGCAGTACAGATGTTGAAGTGCTGTAAGGGCATGAAGATCATGCAGTGGGTACATGAATGGGTGATACCTAATCCACACTGGAATGGGGAGTGTCTGGAAAGCTTGCTGGAGGATGCTTATCTGAGCTGAGTCTGAGGATAAGAGTAATTAGCAAGCAGAAGAGGGACAGGTGGGAGTAGAGCATTTTAGACCAAGGAGCCAACATAATGAAAAGCTCCGAGCTAAGCTACGTGGTGGTACATGAATGTAAAAACATAGAAATAAATATAGCACACAAGACTGAAGTGAGTAGCAAGACAGGAGGCAAACATCAGTAAAAATATTTTGTATTTTGTCCTGGAGAGATGAGGAGCATGACAATGTTTCATGGAAGAAACTAATATAATTAGAATTGTGTTTTAGGTAGATGGGTTTGTTGTATGGAGAATGAAATCTATGGGACAAGATGGAGGTGAGGAAACTGGTTAGAGGTTAACAGTTTCACTGAGAGATGATAAAGGCCTGAATTAGCACAATGGTAAGAAGGTACTCTGATAGTAAGAGTTGAGAACTAGTTAAAAGGCAAAATAAATAGGATTTTGTGGGAATTGATTAGCAGTAAGACATGAAAAAAATAGGAGAGTAAAGGATAGTTAATCTGTCTACTAGCTGTGTCTCTGCAGGTTGCATTGCCAATCACTGACATGAAGAATAAGAGAGAATTCAGCTTCTGATGACTGGTCTACTCTTATTTTCACTTCATCACTATTATAGTCTGTGAATTAATTCTTATAGTCTGGGTTAGTAGAAACTTAAAAGCTTAGACAAACCTCTGACAGCTGCTTCTTGTTTTATTGAAAGTTATAATTGCTTTTCAATTCTTAGTTCATTGGGACACTAAATAGGGGTCAATCATAAACTGTAGCACCCTAGATATTTCAGCATAATTTCTTTTTTGAAGTTTGGGGTTTATTAGCAACAAGGAGAGATGCTCTAGGAAACAGGAAACATCCCATTAGTAGCAATTAAGTCAGCCAAAAGACAGCACAGGTCTTTTTTTTCTACATCTGTGTCTCCCTTGTTTCATGTCAATCTCATACTTTAAGGCTCAGCCTTCCAGAAGCTGTCACTGGCTAATCAATCCTAATGAGAAAAGTGTTATGCTCTTTCATTGCAGAGTTGGCGTAAATACTTATGGGAAGCATCAGACAAAATAACAATTCTACAGAATCAGATAGAATAGAATGTGCATCCTTTTGATGATTCATTTTAATATTCCTATTGTATATCAACAATAAATTTAAAGAGACAGCAACATAATTCATGATATCCTATTTTATAGTTTTTTAAAAAAACAGGTGGTGAAATTGAGAGACAGGATTAATTTCCTGCCAAAGGAAGAAAAATGTACAAGTACTTATGGGAGAAGACCTGGGATCTCACTGATATCCCATTCATCTGATAATAGAACATCGCCCGATTTGGCAACGTTTGGCACCTGCCTTCTTTTAACAGAGCTGTGGCAGACAGGGCAGAAAATCAACTGTTTCTTGAGTTTCAAAGAATGACTGGGAGTGGGGTGTGAACTGAGATCTAAATGTATAGCTTCCTGTGTCTGACTGGCCCAGCACTAAGGCCTCAAGGGAAATGAGGACTAAATGTCTTTTAGTTCCTATTGTAAGAGAGAAACAAAAATGGGATTGGATTTTCTTAATGGTTCAACTCAGGGAGATAAAAAGTGATTGCTTGGGAAATGGCTGGTGTATAGAAATCAGTATTCAGTTCAGTTTCCTGTGACTGATGGGACACAGCGATGGGAACATGATCACGCTGGTGATAGTCACAAATATACTTTGGAAATGAAATTGTGACAGTAAGAGGAGCTGGTTTATCTCTGAAGTTGCAAGGGGAGTGGAAAGATTAATAATGCCATCTAGTTTGCCCTGTTTAAGCAATGAGTATCACTGAAGCAAAGAATCATAAGAAATCTAACAAGTCGAGGACAAATTCAGAAATGGGAAAAACTCAAAGTTTAAACTATATTCTATATGGCTTTATTGTCTTTGTTCTGGGGTAGTGTTTCTCAAATATGGAATGATTTTAAAAGCCATCAACATAATTGTGTTAAAAAATAATTTATACATTTTATTAGGTTTGTTAGTACTATAATATTTAATAAATAAAATTATTTTTCTTTCTTTATTTTTTCAAGTATTTGGAAGCTGCATCCACCATGCTTTTTCTAAAGTCTACCTTCAACCGAAGGAAAAAAACCACTCTCTTCTTAATTAACCATGAATTATTTCAAAAATGAAACCACATAAAATAATTTAAGTTGACTATTATCTGATTCCAAGAAGAACCTCAAGGCCCACCTGGTAAGCATCTAATAAAGTCTTAATGGGTTTAGAATAAGATAGTAAAATAACATAAAAACAAACGTGTGACCACTCTCAAACACCAAGGGGATGCATAAATTTTAGCAGCTTCAATGACACACTGTTTAAAAACTTGGCAGGGAGCCTCTATGCATCTATTTTGTTCTGGTTAGATTTTATATTTTGTAGGTATGTCACAACCTATAAAATTGTTATAAATATCACAGTGTATATCCTTTTCCTTAAAAGATAGGGGTCATTATACAATATGAAACACCAGTTCAGAGAATAATCCACTCCTATCAAGACAGAACCAGCAATCCTAATACTTGTCCAACTGAGATGTTAATATTCAAATATAATGATGTAATACATCAAAATTAAGGTGACATGTCTTTTAAAAGATGATTTTTGTTTGTGTAGTTTAGGTTCACAAAGAGAACTTTTGAGAAGGTGTGTAGATGTTATACATATGGGGGGAAAATAGTAATGCAGACAAATACTGAGTATAAATTGTAACAACACTGATGGTTTAAATTTATAGGCACTTAAACTTTGATTAGTCCAGGAAATGATTTAATATCAGGTTCAGGTTAACTGAATTTTCTGGCTAACTGGAAATTTTGCAAAAAACCCTTTCTTCTGTATTTACTCCAAATAGCATTTTTTATTGGTCATGTAATAAACATTAATTATTCTTCAATAGATCAAATTACTGCAGAGCCTTTGAATATGACAATTACTTTTTCTAACAATTAGTTTCAATGATAAACCAAAATTGACATGCAAATTAAAAGAAATCAAGACACTCTTTTTTCATTGACTAAATATTTGCAGAGCCCAGAAGAAATGTATTTTTAATCCAAAACTTTCTAATGTCACCAAATTTTATTACAAGTTGCCTTTGTTCCAAGTAAAATAAAATCTTTTAAATTTTTAAATAATTAATATTTTGATTTAAAATTATTATTATTATTTTTTGAGACAGGGTCTTGCTCTGTTGCTGAGGATAAAGTGCAGTGGTGTCACGTCACTGTCGCTCTGTAACATCAAGCTCCTGGACTCAAAAATCCTCCTGCCTCAGCCTTCCATGTAGCTAGGACTGCAGGCGCACGCCACCACCACCATGCTAATTTTTCTAATTTATTTATTTATATTTTTGATAGAGACAGAGTGTCACTCTGCTCAGGCTGGTCTCGAACACCTGGCCTCAAGCCATCCTCCTGTATAGGCCTCCCAAAGTGCTAGGATTAGAGATGTGATCCTTGCCCAGCCTCTGATTCAAAATTCTGATTTGACTTTGATACTCTGCTGCCCAGTAAGAAGTAATCCAAGCAATGTTGGATTACCCAATCCAACCAGGTGTGGTATGGGGTTTAGTGGTGCAATGACTTGCTGTTAACAGAGTATGACCTTGTATTTCACCCATGTTTTAAAGGGGTTAATTGCAGCTTCCAGGTGGTCCTGAAGGAGATTAAGCAGCCTTTGAGGATATTTGCTCATGGATAGTCTTACTAGTTTCAGTATGAATTGTGAGAAAACACTGCTATTTTATAAAGAGATAAACTGAGGTACTGAGAATCTTAAAAAATGGAAGATAATCACTCTTAGAGGTAATGGAATCAGAATTATGGTCAAATACCCCCTTCTAAATATTTTCCTGTAATGATAACACTCCATTGCACATAAAATGCCATCTTTTTGACTAATTTTTATTCCTAAATGGTCATAACTTTCATTAATTTATCTAGTTATTTTACAAAACTTCAACATTTATCTAACATTAGTTTGATGGCACTAGCACATCCAATAAAGATTTTTTAAAATGAAAATTTAATGTATTATATTTGAGAAAATATTTATATTATATATATTTATAAAATATATTTATATTATATTTTATATTTGAGAAAAGTTTTTAATAATTTGTTACATAATAAATTGTCACAACTATATTAGTACTTTAGATTTCTCATTTACAATAGCAGAAGAAGAGCTACTTCTCTGGAATTATCTAAAAACTACTATACCCCTTACTAAATAATTAACATTAAAATTAAGCAATAAAGCTATCAATAAATAATACTCATGAGTATAGTGCTCCTTACTTACAAACCATTTACTCTGTAACAGACAATATGTTAAATATTTTATAACTATATATAATTTAACTGAATCCTTATAAAAATGCTGTGAGGTTGGTATTACTATACCCATTTTACATGTTGGGCAACTGAACCTCAGAAAGCTTAAATAAACTCTTCTAGGTTGTATAATGGTAAAAACAGAAGCAGGATTCATCTAAATTCTGTCTGACTTTTATGTCTATGCTCTTAGCAACACCATTCTTTGTAACACACTTCTTCTAGCTCTTATAAGTCTCAAACTATAAAGAAACTTTTTAAAGCTCTTTATTCTTTCTATCAGTTATTCAACAAATAACTCCTCATTCTTGACATTCATGAACTTGTTTGTCTAAAAACAAAAATAAAAACAAATTTCTATGCCCCAACCCAGATCTCCTAAATTGGATTCTCTAGAAGCCATGCTTGATAATCCGTATATTTAACAAGTAACTTCAGGTCAGTTTAAGAAGCTCTGTTTAGCCCCAGGTTTTACTTTGCTCCTTTTTTTTTTTT
>VBSM01000272.1:84978227-84997579 GCA_008086735.1 Cheirogaleus medius | reverse complement strand
AAAAAAAAGAAAGAAAAAAAGAAATAATTTTCCAATAAGCATTCTTTTTAAGCTGTTAGAATTAATAACATCTGTAATGGGGATGAACATCAAATGGCCACCCTTATCTAAGGTAATTTTTTCTTCATAACTTCTACCTGCAGTACAAGGTTTGGTTGCCTTAACATTAAGACAAATTAAATACCTCCAAATTAAATAACCATTCATTGTATGAGGGATGAGGGAGAGGAAGATTATTTTTAAACTCATACTGACTCCCACAGTGTCTTTTAAAAATGAACTACCATAAATCACAGAAAGAAAAAAACAATTACACTACTGAATTTCTTATTGCAATTGTTTCCTGATACCAAATGGATTCATTTCTTATTAGTTTCCTTTGTTGTAACTAGTATTCAGTCTCAAAGGAAGAAAAAAGACATAACTTCTCAGGTTTCCTTTGAGTGTTTTTTTCTTAGTAATCTTTTGCAGTTGGGAATCATGTTACTTTCTTTAACATACTGTGTTTATTATTTTAGCATGTTAAAGATGTTTTAACAGTGATGTTAATAAATATATTTTGTTTTAATATTGAAAGAACATTATATTCTCAACCATACACAGATCTTTCATAAGTTTATAGAAAACTCGATGTAATTGAAATGAGAACTTCTAAATTCATCATGTAGTTTCTGGATTTGATCATTTGTACCCAATTTCCATTGAAATCCAGCCTTAGGGAGAAAGAATTCCATATAGAAAACTTAAGGACTGAATGAGCTTTGGAACTGAGTTTAAAATTGAGGGAAGACTCCCACTGCTTCACCTGACTAGCTTTAAAAAAAAGAAAAGAAAAGAAAAAAAATGTAGGAAGAAACTCTATTTTGATTTCAATGTCTACTGTATACACAGCAGAATGGCTATTATTTATAAAAAGCATCAGGCTACTGAGGTAAAACACTTTTGAAACATAAAGTGAAACACATTTCACTGACTAATGTGATAGGCAATCACCCTCTCTGTCATGATTGCCTGGAGATAGACACACCTTTTCATGTCTTTGTATTCATCCTGGCAACTTTCACTCCCTCTGGAGGGCTTTTGAACTTGGATTTGACACCTCTTAAATTTATGCTTTCTCTAAATGTGAAGAGGTTTTCTTTTCTTACAGTTTTAGCCTTCCTTGGAGTTCAAGTCTAACTTAGATTAAAGAGAAGTAGTCTTGGCCCTTAGAAATTCAATGTTTGTTCTTGATATTTTTTTTTTCCTTTTGTTTTTATGAGGTTGAGCTAAAAACCCCAAAGTGGGACATAATGGCTTTAGAGACAGGAAGGAAATATTCTTTATTCTTTTTTACTAGTGTAAAAAGCCCACAAGGCTCTTTGTAGAAAGCCCACAGTAGAAGTACTCCCTCAAAAGCCACCTTTTTTTTCCTTAATAGCCTTAGAAGAGACAGTGTTCAGAAAAGATGACAGCATCAAGTGTTGCTAATGTTAGACCCAGAAACAAGCTAAGTGATTTATGGCTAAAACTCCTATTTACTATTTATACTTGTCAAAATAAAGATTTTTTCCCCACCAATAAAATGTTTTTTAAAGGTCATTGCCTGTGAAATTCCACAATAAACAATTTGTCCCTCAAAATGAAAAAAAATAGGAGAAAGTTCTCAGACAAGATATAGTTAGAAATAATCAGGGTGACATCATGAAGAAAGGAAAAATGGGATTATGAGAATGAAAAACATTTGGATTATGGATACAAAGAAGGTGAAAGAACCATTTCTGCATATCAGCTTAAGACTAACTTTCAAAAGCCTTGTAGCCATAGAACATGGTATCCACTTGGGCTCATATAATGCTGAATAGTAAAACTTTATCAAAATTATCCAAGTATAAACACAGTTCATTCATTCAGCAAACATTTATTGAGTATCTGTTATGTTACAGGCACTGTGTGCACAGAAAAAAAAATTGCAAAGTCCCTACTCTATGGATAGATCTCACATTCTAGAGGGGAATAGAATCTTCCGAGTTTTGTGTTATAAATTGTACAGACCCTTGAAAGTGCATAATCTAAAGTAATGAAGGATTTGTTTTCCTTCAAAAATAAAGTTTTCAGGGCAAAAGTTGTCATTTAATCAACAGATTAGAAGGACTCTATGTTTGAAGACCCAGAGATTAAAGCACATTCTCTTCTTTTTCTTGACCAAGATAGCATTCTCCATAATTTTGAAAATTTAATTCAATTTCCTATAACAAACACTTAGAAAGCTCTCACAGGCAAAGTGATACATTTTCCTTAAATATACTTGAAATAAATTACGTAGCACAATATTTAAAGTATATATTTAATGTAAGCTAATAAATAATATTTTCCTCTAATATCATTACATTTCATATAATAAAACAACCACAACAAAGAGTTCCCCAATGCCTACCTTGAACAGTCAGAGTAGCAGAAGCTTCAGCTTTTCCAACCATATTTTCTGCAACACAAGTATATGATCCCATGTCACCAGCCATCACCTTCCGAATTTTCAAGGTATGATCATCTCGGATTTCATATCTAATGACATAACAAAAGAAAGCATATTTAAGCAACTTTCTAATTGAAAGATCTCATCATTACAGACATGATGCTTCTAGGCTTCAAATCACATGCAACATTCTCTTCAGAAAATTTAAAACAAAGTGTAAAATGTGGCATTCCTCTAAGTCAGCAAGCAAAACAAAAGACTTGTTTTTATATTTATGTGAGCTAACATGTTAAATCACTTTCTAAAAGAACATTTTTGGATAAAGTTGTCACTTCTCACTTAATTCCTTAAGCTACTGTGCTCACACTAAAATTAAAAGATAGTGACCATTAATTAAATTCTTATTATACGCCAGACTTTTAAATGTTTTATAAATTTTATCTTTTTAATTATCATAATGATGGTATGAAGTAAACATAAAGCTTACATCCGTTTTGTAGATGAGGAAACTGAGGCATAGGAAGGTCAGGTAACTTGGCCTTGGTCCTCAGCTAGTATAGTGGCAAAGTCAAAATTTGAACCCATTCTCATTCTAGAGTTCACCTTCCTTGTTTCATCCTCCTTACCCTTAAACGTTGGATTTCCCCTAAAGTTTCCCTTTAATTCTCTTTTCCTCTACATGATCTCCCTAAGTTTTGTTATCTATTATAATTTATATATTGATCTACCACACAAACATTTTTAACCCTTATTTAACCTAAGTTATAAATTCAGATTCCTAATAATTAGCCATTGCATCCCATAGGCACCTAATATTTATTATGTTAAATTAACCTTTCTTTTCTTACCCTAACATAAACCAACTCCTTTTCCTAAAACAATCTACCCATTTTCCTTCACCAGTTCTCTGTATCTAATAAGCCATACAATTTGTCAATTTAGTCTCAAGAATTTCTCTCCACTGTAGAGCTCTGTCTTCAGTTCATCTTCCAGTTTAATGTACATCTCTTATCTGGACAAGCACAAAAATAGTATCCCTGCCTCTAGCCTCTCCCTACCATAATGTAACATCCAGAGTGCTAATAAAATTATGTTTTCTAAGAAGTAATTCTATTCATACTAACCCCTCTTGGCTCATCAACATGCATGCAATATGATTTGAAATTCTTTATTACACAAAGGCCCAAGTAATTCAGCCTCAGCATTTCCAACCTGATATCCCATAACTCCTCATCACATACCTTATGTGCTAGCCTTGCTAAACTTTCCACTATTCTATATATATGATGTTCTTTCTTATATTTGTGTCTACAGTGTGATGTCCTTTTTCCTGGAATACTCTTCTTTCTTGCTTATGAAATTGATAACATATTTTTCAAGACATTGGCTATGTGTTATGTTCCTTTGAGAACTCTCTCCCAATTTTCTTCCCCTGTGCTGTCACAAGTGTACCTTTATGTGACAAAAGGACTTGATAATGTTATTCTGTATCTGTCCATATATATTCCTTTCGTGAACTCCCAGAGAGCAAAAACTATGTCTAAGCCACTGCTGTAATCCTAACACCTAGCAGAAGCTCAACACATATTTGCTGAATGAATGAAAACACTAGATAAGACAGGCCTCTGACAATACCTGAAGGCTTTACTTTATTGCCTTATTCCCTAAGGCCCCTAATTCCTGTATCTCTGCTCCTGGACAATTTAAGGACTTGACAGATATCAAGAAACTCTGACCTCTTCTACTTTTCCCTGGTGATATTGTAGCTGAGGAAAAAGAAGCCCAAATTTTAATTGGTTCATAGTCATATCTTTAATGCTGTAACTTTCTTCTCTTTCCTACCTACTGCCATACAAAAAATTGGTATTAACTATGAATTGGCTGAACAGAAGCGAAACCTGCTTAAGAAATACCACATTTTACAAGAGTTTCTTGCGCAGGCCAGGGTCATGAATGCATAATTTTTATCTGAAAACCTCAGAGAAAGCATGACAACCTCCTGATTCAAATTATCTCTAGTATTATAACTGGCCCCTGATGAAAGAGTCTAGAGTAGACTATTCTAATGGCACACATGGGGATAGTGATCTGATGAGAAGTGTAGAAATGAGGAGTGATGAATTATAACACATCATTACACTCTGATCTGTACCTGGATTTGGGCAGCTCTCCATCATCTTTTCTCCATCGTACTGTAGGCACAGGGTCACCTCGGGCCTCACATTTGAATTCCGCACTGTCATCCACAGTAACTGCCAAGTTACTGGGTCTCTTCACAAATGATGGTCTCTCTAAAATTAGAAAGAGCAGTCTCAAGATAAAATAAATGATGAATAAACTGGAAAACATGTTCAGTAAGAGTAGATCTATAATTTAAAATATGATTGAGAAAATTATTCCACAGAATTCCTTACTTCTAGGAGTTTCTCACTAGGTTTGGTACTTCTTCCAAATCATCCTCCCTCATCTTTGGCTACTTTTTATCAGGTTGCTTTACTGATTCCTTCTCTCCTCTTTGTACTCCCCAAAATATTGGTTTACTAATATTTCCTTCACATTGTATAAGGCTCATTTGAACTTGGTATGAAGGTCATTCCTTTCTCCCTTTTATAAACATACAAAATAATGAGTTATATTTTACACTAAGCAGACTAAATAAAATTGCACTTACCTAAAACAGTTAGTTCTGCTACTTCACTCTCACGTTCCCCAACCATGTTGGTACCAACACAAACATATTTGCCAGCATCACTTTTACGGGTGTAAGTAATCATGAGCTTTCCTCCTCGTATCTTAAAGAAAAAATTCACATGAACACTATTAAAATTGCTTTAGCTGTGTTTATATGACAGACGACTTCATAAGTGAAGACTATGTTCTAAGTATATATGAAAAAGCTGATGTGTAGTATTTGCTATATTTTAAGGTAGTACTATTAAACAGAATTAACTCAAAAAGTACAATATAAAAGAAGAAAACCATTACTTATATTTCTTGTAAAGTGATTATATTTTGCATAACTAGAAATTTGTGTTTCCAAGTAAGCCAAGTTCTTTGACATTATTTAGTTAAATGAAAACCACAAAAATTGCATGAATAAGTTAGTTGATAAGTGGAAAAAAGAAAAAGGAAAGTCTTAATACCATATAATTAATATATAAATACATATCAGGTATAAGTGATTTTAAGAAAATGTAATCTACCTTATGAGATATGAAAATAAAAATTTCTCTAATTACTTAATTCCAGAATTGCTCTATAGGAATGTATTATAAATGCCAAAACATAGTATAACTTGCCATTTCCTAAAAAACATAAATGTTGCTGCCTCCCAAGCAGATTCTTAGAGCCTTAGGAGGGAGAGACTGAACAGATCCCATAAATCATCTGGAAAGTCACATTCAAATACACATTAACCTTAAAATTTGTACCTCCATAATATGCTGAAATAAAACAATACATACTTAAACATTTAATTAATTGAATAAAATAAATTACAAATGTAAACAGACATACAGTACAAGAAGTAGACTGAAACTAAACATGAATTAAGATGGGATGTGGAAATTGGACTATCTTTACTTAATTTAATATACTTTTGGTTGAGAGTTGAGTTCAATTACCCATGAATATCTATAAAGTCCTGAACTTAGAAAGGGCTTGTCGGGAAAAACTTCCAGGATGTTTATTCATGGAGGTTTTGAACTCCCAGTCATTTTGTACAGCATACCAATCAGACAAAGAAGGAAGGAAGGAAGGAAGGAAGGAAGGAAGGAAGGAAGGAAGGAAGGGAGGGAGGGAGGGAGGGAGGGAGGGAGGGAGGGAAGGGAAGAAAGAAAGAAACGTTCAAATAAAATTAGACACTATGGAGTTCATTGAAACTACTACTTTATAAAGGTGTGGGTCACACTGTTTCAAAATGCCTAAATTGCTTTATTTCAATCCAGATACCCAAACTAAATATTCCAGCCAAGTTTTTTTCTTTTTCTTTCAGAGACAGGTTCTGTAATCAGTGGTGCTATCACAGCTCACAGCAGCCTCGAAATCCTGCGATCAAGCAATCGTTCTGCCTCAGCCTCCCAAGTAGCTGGGACTACAGGCCCTCACCACCACACTTGGTTAATTTTTAATTTTTTTGTAGAGACGAAGGTCTCGCTGTGTTGTCCAGGCTGGTCTTAAACTCCTTCAGTCAAGTAGTATGTGTAAAAACAAAACAAAACAAATATTAACAGAGAGTCTGAAATTTTTGTGGGTTCAGAACTTGACTTTTTAAAATGGTTTTATAAACAAATGACCATGCTTTAGGTCCCACTATAAATACCATCTAGAGGTTTTTTATGTGAGTTGTACAAATGATGATAAATGCACAGCCAGCAACCCTATTATTGTAATTACTCTTTAATTAACTTGAGTTTAATAACTTGAGTTCTTGAAATCCAGAACAATTTGAGTATCATCAAATCAAGCTCCTCTTAAGAAGAACCATTATAAGCTTTCATCATGTACTTATTTTTAAACACTCACATAAGCATTTCCGAAAATCTTGAGGAAACAAATCATTACAGTAAAAAGGAAGGTGAAAAATTCAATTTCTGAAATGGAAGTTAAGTGATCTGAGATGTGGTCCTAGATGTTCCTTTATTGGTTCTATAAAGGACATTACATTGGGCATTACATTGGGCCTCATCCTGTGCCACAGAATCTAACATTGAATGACTTTGTATATTCAGGAGACCAGTTCATTTCTGAAAGAATTATACAGTAATAGATAAAAGTTATATCATCATAAGAAAAATTCTTATTTTTCTAAAGGTCAATCTATAATAAAATGTAAGACTTTACAAATAATTTTAAAACATATTCAAATATGTAGAAAAATGAGAGTCAAAGGATAATAACATATAAATAATTTCCAACAGCACAGATTTATTTCTACAGCTTCAGTATAATATAGTACTAATTTACTTTTATAAATCTTAAACACTAGGGAATGTAAAGTTTTAAATCAACTTGCTTATGAACACGTGGGGCACCAATTAACATTATATATTACAGCCCCGTGCTATTATATTTTGAAAAAATCCATACCAATGGAGAAGGAGGGGGATTTAGTTAACAAGAGTTATGAGGGGACCGCCAAGAGATCCTCAAACGTGGAAAAATTCCAACTTTGAGATAAATGGGAGGAAACAATAGCTGAGGTAAACCAAAATTCAAAGAGAGTTTTAAAGTCCTAATGAGTTTGTAGTACACACCCAATTACTATAGATCCAATTATATATTAAACTTGGCTCAATCTTGGAAAAATGTTTAAACTTAATCTACCAGGAAACCTATGCTTTGGGAGAACATATCTATGTTTTTAGTATTGAACATGAATATAAAACCTGTTTCTGTTTTATAAATTTCTATTTTACAGTCATCTTTTACAACTACATCACATATACTGTGTAAATTAAAAGTAATACACCAGGCACTTTACAAATACTTTCTCTAGCCTTTGTAAGTAAACAAACACTAATAATATGTACCATTTTGACAAATTTTTCTACAGGAAATGTTTTTTGATGAATCAAGTATATTAAGAAGCTTTTTCATTAGTATCTTGATATGACTAAAAGCATACATTTATCAAAGGTGTTTATGCACATATAATTTCTTTATCAACACAAAAAATTAAAACTAATCAAAAATATTAAACTTATAAAATATATTTTAATAAGAACAATGTATTTTTTTTCTTGTAACAACAGCAAAGATATTTATCACTAATAATCAAATAAAGGCAACTAAATTGTACCTTCGTTTTTCTACTCAACGTATTATTTATCAACAGTGCCTAGGTCAGAACCAAATTCAAAATCAAAGTATATACAATTTAAAAAAAATTTTACAAATATTTCTAAATCCTAGATCATTTTTCAGATACATATACATAGAAAAGTGAGCATGGGCCTTCGACTCCAACTACCTCTTACTATATATGTGTAACTTTAGATAAGATATTAATTCCTCTTCACTTCTATTTTTCATCTCTAAAATGGGTATCCTATTAATACCTACCTCCAAGGATGTTGTGAGGATTATATGAGATAAATCACATAAAGCACTTAGAAAAATGCCTGCACATTATTATAATTATATATGATACTATGCACTTAATAATTTAAGAGATATTTGTCTAATCAAAAACAATCTTCCTTTGTCAGGCTAAATCCAGAAGCTTTTAATTAAAATTACAGGTATGCACCCAATATCAACCTTTTGGTCAAGGATGGATCTCATAATGCAGCGGTCCCAGAAGATTAAAATGGAGCTGAAAAATTCCTATTGCCTAGCGATGTGGCAGCCAACATAATGCTGTAACCCAATGCATTACCTTTTCTGAGTTTAGACAGATTTAGATAACAAATATTACCACTCTGTTACAATTTCCTACAGTATTCAGTACAGTAACATGCTGTAATGGTTTATAGCCTAGGAGCAATAGGTTATACCCTATATAGCCTAGGTGTGCAGTAGGCTATACCATATAGATTTGTGTAAATACACTCTATGATGTTCACACAACAACAGACATTTCTTGGAACATGACCCTGTTGTTAAGTGATGCATGGCTGTAATTACTAACACAACTTCCACTGGTTTTGTCAGGAAAATGTGTATTTGTACCAACACAGCAAGACCTTAAAATCAAATAATTTTCAGGCTTTATAAGTTATTGTTATTTTCTGTAGAACAGTGATTCTTAATGGAAGTAATGACCTCCTCTCTCTCAAGAAATATTTGGCAGTGTCTAGAAACACATTTGGTTGTCAAAACTCAGCACAGGAGCCAGTACTATGGATATCTAATGGGTAGGGGCCAGACACACACATCAAATAATTGTTTGACTTAAACTGTGAATAGTGCTGAGGTTGAGAAACTGTATTCTAAAGACCCAGTTCTGGACTAAGGATAAATGCTGGATTCAAATAACGAAAAGAAACAGGGGATAAAATTAGGTAATACAAGAAATATTTATTCTATTTGGGAAATAATGCTGGGACTTCCCAGATTGGTATAAATAACTTCCCCCACAAACCCCTCACCCTAGCAATAACACAGTTCCATTATAAAATACAACATTCCACTCAATGGCAATAATTGTTAAGGTTCCCTAAGTAGATGTTACAACTTAAATGAAATACTCAACAAGCCTCACCAAACCAGGGAGAAACTTACTTCCTCAGAGATGAACGACAGAAATGGATAAAAGTGTAAGAACAAACAATATAATAGGGCAAATGGAGAATAAAATAATAACAGAAGAAAAATGATAGTCTTCAATTTCCTTAAATTTAAGTTGATTTTTGCATTATGCCAAATAATGGAATTGAAATGGAACTACTACCCAAAAGCCATACTTTTATTCTATATGGTCACAAGTATGGAATACATAGTAGCCCATTCATTTCAATAAAGTAAAGTAAAAACACAGTACTATAATCCTGATCAAATATAACATACCAGCTTTCAAGCAGTACCTTCTATTAACAATCACCATTTTATGCTGAGTCATATAAAAATATTGATTGTAAATTTAGGGTGAGTTTATACATTCTAAATCTTGGTGCCCCCTTGTAAAAAAAAAATTGACATTTCCTCTGTCTACATAGAACAGAAAAAATATAGCTAACACATACAAAACACTATAAATGTGAAAACAGCACTATTTAAAACAAGCTAAAATATTTCTTGGCAGGTCTCTTCCTGCAGCTGGATTTGACAGTCAAATTGTAAACCTATCAAAAACTGGTTTGTATAATGCACAGACACAATGTTAAACAGTGAACTGCAGCAGCACAACTTCAATTAACATAATCCAGGCAGTGGAGAAGCAGAATGTGTTAAACTCTCAGACAATATGCTGGCATCTAGCCTATGTCAAAAATTCAAGGCAGAGGTCTTACTTCCTCATCTCCATATACCTTACCAGCCCCCAATGGTAACCACATTAGAAGCCCACATTACCATAAGCTCTAGACAGTGCTTAAAGAGGGGCCTCAGTTATATACATACTTGATGAAAGCAAAACAAAAAAAGGTCCCAGTGGTCTTGCTCCTTTTTGGGAAGGAGACAGAGGCGAGATGAGAATAAGGTGGTAAAGAATTTGAAAGTATCAGATGTCTTTAAACGTTATATTTTTCTTTGAAACAGCCTCAGATATAAAAAAAATGTTTTAGAGATATTAAGATGTGGAAATCCTCAATCTATTTAATATATATGATTTTTATATACCAGGAATTTTCCCTATAAAAAACTAGAAATCATTATTTTCCTTAGGGGTAAATTAAAAAGTCTCTTCGCACTTGGAGGCTTCCCTGATACAGTAGGAAATCCTAACTTCATCTCATTTACTGAATTGTTTACTGAGCATTAATACAGAAAAAAGTAGCTTTTCTACCCAAAGTGAAGAGAACCATTTTATAACTCTGGTTAGCATGAAAAAACTAGTATCAGTATTCTTATTTCCAGAATATAAGAAGAAAACCTTCTTATTGCCTTTGTTCACATAAAAGCATGCCTCCTTTAAAAAAAGTAAACTCAGTAAGCTTTTTTGTCCGATTATTCTATGGGGTATACAGATTACCCTGCAATCAGTGCTCACAATCAGAAATAAAGATGAACTTCAAATGAACTCTTCGGTATGTCTTCATTTTCTACCCTAAAGCAAGTCAGATGATTTGCAGTATCTGTTACACAGGAATTTTTTTTTCAGACATCACCCCCACAATGTTATCCATACACCTCTAGGTTAACATACTAAACCAACTGGGGCTAATTAACTAGTTTGGCTACACAAAATCTTTTCTGCTTTTAATTACATTAACTTAATGTGACTTGAATTCAACAGACCAAAAACAAAACCGCTAATTATATTAAGGGCTTCAAAGATGATTTCAAATTGCTAACCACCAAACTGTCATATAATTTATCTCATTTCCTTTAATATATTTTACATTTGAAATCTGTGTTCTTTACTAGAAATGCTATTTAAAAATACATCAAAACAATGATTAATAGAATACTGGTTTAGAATGCTAAAAGAGAAGTATGTTTCAAATAACACAAATAAGATACACATTGGCAACTTCATTCCAATGAGAAATTGTGGAGTACTTAATTTTTACAATTTCCTAAAAGATTAAAGGCTTGAAAATATTCATTTAGGAATTGACAAGCAATATTAACATGAAGAGTGAAGTTTCTTAGTTTTAGAAATTATTTTTTCTGAACAAAACTTGATTCTTTATCGCTGTCTTGTTTTCATACTGTTTTGCAAAGTAAGTGAGATGAGAGGTTTTGAATTATAGTCTAGTGTATCATCATTAAACAATTCATGACTAACTCTCCTTGGGCAGAATAATCTCTTCATAGCAATGCTGTCAATTCTGCCTGGCTCTTTGACCTACAGAATAGATAGCAAGCTGTTGTGGACTAGAGAAGTGCCTTGCATTGCTTCTTAATGACAATGACATGCAGGTAACCCAGATGGCCAGTCATAGCCTCCAGACATTCTCCTTGGTGAAATCAGCTGCAGGATAGTTTTGGATGGCCCCTAAGGACTCCTTTCAACAGAAACATATGAAGAAGAAAAGCCACAACAATAACAGCATTTATTTCTTTAAAATTTTGAGTTAATTCAATAATAATAAGAACAACAACAAATAATAATAAACCAGAAAAGATACCTTCTTTGAGTAGGGAGCAGAGAAAGTCAAGAGGTGGAATAATACCCATTACTTTCCAATCTGGCTATAAGAATTATATCAATTTATATATTAGGCAATTCAGATTAAAGCATCTATATCTTCTAATGCATACTATCATATCTGTCAAAAACAATCGTGATTTATTGCATTTTAAATTAAGCAAAAACATTGATGGTAGCATAATTATATTATACAAATGATAGACAAAGGATTGGATAAGCAATCCGAAAAGTCTCATAGCCACCTAAAAATATATATATATAACCAAGTAAAAGTAATTTGTATGATTCAGATCTTATACAATGTAAAAGAAAATACAATATTTCTTATTTGGTAATATTTCTTACTCATATCCCCAGGTAGGTAGTACAATAAGAACAGTTTTTTGGGTTTTTTTTAAAGCCACATCTAGTATTAAATGATTTACTTATTATGGTTTAATATCATATGTAGGTACTTTATATTTCTGAACATACACAAAAACAATTCTTTTATTTTTCTCTTTATGACCTAATTTGTTTTTTTTTCTTTTTGAGACAGAGTCTCACTCTGTTGCCCAGGCTAGAGTGCTGTGACGTCAGCCTAGCTCACAGCAATCTTAAACTCCTGGGCTCAAGGGATCCTTCTGCCTCAGCCTCCCAAGTAGCTGGGTCTACAGGCATGTACCATCATGCTCGGCTAATTTTTTCTATATATTTTTAGTTGTCCAGCTGATTTCTTCCTATTTTTAGTAGAGACACCATCTCCCTCTTGCTGGTCTCAAACTCCTGACCTCGATCCTCCCTCCTGGGCCTCCCAGAGTGCTAGGATTACAGGCATGAGCCACTGTGCCTGGCCCTATGACCTAAATTTTAATGTAGTTAGTTTTCAGATAAAACTTTAAATTTTTGATAAGTTTCCATCATCAAAAATCATTGATATAAAATACCTTATATCTACTACTCTAGTTACCATCAATACTTCTCTTAAGTATAAGAACAAATTTCAAGAAATTAATTTTTATATATTGTATTTATTTTTACTAATCTTGTCATACAAAATAGTGTTTCTAAAAATGAAATCATACATTTATGACAAAATGATTTTATATTTAACTTTCATAGCACATTTTATTTTAGATTAAATAAACAATAAACCTGGGTCAGCCAAATCATGGTTCTTTTTCCTGGCTAACAAAGTTTATTAAAATTTATTTAATCTTCTATTTCTTATAAAAGCTATTGACTCTCAATTCATTTTCCAAATTTTTTTCACCTCTCCTCATTCCAATATCATTCTATCTCACAGGGACCTAAAAGACAGAGAGAAAGGGATGGAGGAGAAAGGAGGAGGAAGAGGAGATGGAGGAAAAAGAAATGCATTTTCAATTATTTCCCACTCAAGCCTCTTGACTAGATATGATCTGGTTTCATGCTGTTCATCCAAAGACTGTCAGATAAAGTTGTCATGTACTCACGACCAATCCAGTATGGACTCATGACACAAAATAAGAGCATTGTACTCCAGAGATAGATCAAACTAAGAAAAATAAACCACATGCTAAAATTTACAAGGTGGTTTTTTTACTATAGGCTATTAAAAATAATAGATCCAATCAGATTTCAAGCACACTGGAGAAAGTATTTACCTTGATTTTTCTAATCCATTCACTGGTCGATTCTTAAGCCAACGCTATTTCATCTTCTGCAGCCTACATAAAATGTAAATAATGTTCCTGGGATTTGCACAAAAAAATCTTACAAAACAAAAGGATGCTGAGGCAAGTACATATGCATCCTAAAGAAAATATGAGAATGACAAATTGAAAGTAATCAAATGACCATTCTACAATTTTCCTGGTGACATTAAAGGGAGAAAAACCATAACTTGTTTTAGGTCTTTTAACTGTTCTCTTAGGAGTGGAATTGAGAGGAATAATAGGCAATTAGGATTTCTCCAGTGGCGTCCCATATTTGCCAGGGCTACATACATGCAAGAGAACATGATCCAATTTCATTTGTTTGCTGGTACAATTTACAATACCATTTGAAACCCAACATGAATTCAGCCAAGAGTTTAAACACACTCAATCATCAGAAAGAAGCAACAAGAGACTCATGCAGAAAAACCAATTATCCCAGTGGGAACACGTGGCTCTCTGCACATCTTGGTGAGCTGCCAGCTGAGAACACAGGCCTAGGAGAGTCACTGCCTAGGACTATGGCAGCTGCATTTCTCTGCTATTTCCATATCTCCTATTAAACTTCTCATTTCTTCCTCATAGCAATTTATAAATTGGTAGTTGGCTGTTTGCTGTTGCAGTAACGCACCTATGATAATTTGATTATAGCCTACATCAGAAAGAACTGTATTGCTAATTGCAGGCACTGGGAGCCACCCTGCAGAGAGACATAGTGAAGTTCAAGGGAGAGGATGATTTTCTTTGTGAAGGTATAAATTAGTACCTTGCTTTCTATCCAGTGTATATCACCAGAGAACCTTTTTCATGAATCCTAATTTTAACAAGGAATGATAATAAGAAACACAGCCTTCTTAAAGCACACCTATTTTTCTTGCTTAAGTGTAGCTCAAAGCCAACATGAAGTCTTGGGTTTGGCATTTTCTCCTGGACACCCATTTTTTTTTTTGGCAAGTCAGAGGTATGTAGCCTAAAGCAATCAGCCAAGAAAGCCTCCCCTCCTAATTTATAGTATTAACTGGGGACAGACAACTGCAGAGTGCTGATGAAATGGAGAGCACATGAAACAGTGAAGATTTTTAGCAGATTCCCCAGGTGTCTGGTTCCCAAGTCATTAAGACTAGAATCCAAATGTGAATCCTATAAAAAGGAGGCAATATAAAGAGTAATTTGGGAATGAAATAGCCTTTGCTAGCCATCTCCTAAAAGTAAGAAAGCTGATTGATTTTTATGTCTTTGAAAAGTCTAGGTAGATTACATGGTAGTATTCAGTATGAATATAAAAAATTAATTTAGCTTAAAGCTATTAAAGTTAATGTATTATTTCCTTCACAGGTCTCTTGAAACAATGTCCTGCTGTTTTAAAGGTAAAAACAAAGTCTTGTGGGCAATTTTCACTTTCTCACAAAACCAGGTTTGCTTTTTATCACCTCACCCAACCATCTGGCTATAATTCAGAATTTACATACAAGTCATTGCTAAGACAGCCTGAAATAGAAATCTATGAAGGAATTATGTCTATACTCTAGAAATAAAGATGACAAATGTTCATAGTATTTTAGAGGAGAAAAGCTCACTTTCAAACTCTTGGCTCCTTCAACTTACAAGTACATCAGCTGAAAATACTTTCCAACAGTAAATCTTCTTTTCTCTCCATGGGTTCTTACACCTTAGGTCTCTATAGTTTCGTCCAGTGTGAGAGTTACCTTCACCACCAAATATCTTGCTAAGATAAAGCCTTTTCCAGAGACCTTGTATAATTTATTATTCTTGAAATTTAAATTGATACATATTCTAAAAAAGATACATAACCATAGACAGCAGTCCCCAGTCTTTTTGGCACCAGGGACTGTTTCCATAGAAGACAATTTTCCCATGGACCAAGGAAGAGGGAGAATAGTTTCAGGATGATTCAAGTGCATTACATTTATTGTGCACTTTATTTATATTATTATTACATTGTAATATATAATAAAATAATTATACAACTCACCATAGGTTGTATGGTTCTGCTATGCACCTTGCATAGCAGAAAAGTCAAATCAAGTTTGGGTATACAAGGGATTCTTGGATTCAGAAAGTCAGAATGCCCAATTTTACTCTACTGGAACATATTTTTAATTTGAAAATATAAAAAGCAATAAAAGCATTTGATATTGTTAGTTAAGATTGTATCTAAGAATAAATATCCCTAAAATAGCTACAAATTGAAGTAAACATTCATTCACATCCTGTGACATTTTAATCCCAAAGAGTCAAGGAAGAGCAAGAAAAGCTTGCAAGTGATAAGCTTATTTGAGTAATCAGAAGTTAGGGCTCATCAGGCTCATCAGGGTAGGGTTAGAGGTTCAATATCCAAATGGCCAGTTGCTTCACCCTCTTTTATTGATCACAAGAGTATAACAGAATCTAGCCTACTTATTTGGCAAATTTGCGCCTCATTTCATACGGAACACATGTTCAGAAGATAAATAGCTCCTGTATCTCCCAACACTACATACGTTGAAATAAATACAAATACTTCTACATGCTTCCTAAGAGGAATTAAGAAGGCTAATTTATCCATGTGAGAAAGAAAATATAATCTTGGGAATAAAGGTTACATTAAACTTCAGAATTATCTTCACGTACTTCTCACTATTTCCTGAGCGCTAGTAACTAACTCATAGGCAACTTAGAAATAAAAATAAATGCACACTGACCATTTCTATTTCTATAGTTATCTGTGAAAACAAAATAAAAGAGAAAATGCTCTAACTAGAAAGTGTTTAAAAAATTGTTTGGAGTGGTATTTGGAATGTTCTTTCTTAATCATAATGGTTCAGTTCCATAGCAAAGACATCATACTGAACAGAAATACAGTGCAAATAGTATTAATAGTGTTAAGGGATATTGGTATTTTGTTTTGGATTGCTCCTAAGTTATACTGTTGAAACATTGAGTTGAAAAATGAGAATTCTGTGAATCGTAGGTTGCTTCCACACAAACCTACTTATCTTAGGAGTTCTAGCATTATGGGATGGGAAAGTTCCTGGTAGACGTTATATCAGTCAGTGGGAAGCTTAAAGATCAAGGAAAAATCAATTTAAAAAAACTTGTTTTGACATTTCTTGCCTCTCTTCTGCATGGAATATATGTTCTATGATGGCAAAAACTTTAAAAAGCCTATTTTTAGCATTTAAAATGCACAGCACCTACATAGAAAGCACATTACCCTCACAATCTGAGAGACGGAACATACAGAATTCTTATGATTTCAATCATCTCTTCAGAAAAAGTCTTAATATTTTAGACTTTATGTTAAAAGAGCACTATTTTATACTGCATTGTGGAAGACAAATTCAAATTCTGCCCACTTAATACAGAAACAATAAATGCATTTAAATTCTCTGATGTTTCTACTGAAGTTTTAAAGAACTTACAATTGCAAATACTTAACAGCTGAAAAAAATGATGTCCTATGTGTAAAACTCCTTTCATGGTTTTCTCTGCAAACCCACAAAAACTGCATCAGTGAATCTGTGGTAAATTTAAGAAATGTGCCAATGTATTTAAACAACAATCTGCATTATTACTATTGTAATTAATGAGAACTGCTATATAGTACTGTTACATGCATTGTCTTTAATTTTTACAACATTCTCACAAGGTAGGTATTACACTTTCCTGTTTTTTGGATGAGAACACTAAGGCTCAGAGAATATCAAAACTTGCTCCATATCATTTAGTAAGCACATTAGAGCTCATTCTACATAGATCCAAAGTAAAGCTTCTATAGAGGGATTTCTTTGGGATAGAGGACAAGATCTCATATTTTCTTTACTTTCTATGCCACAAACTGCAAATTAGCAATATCTTGATAAATGTATAGATTCCCAGATCAAATGGCTGGAGGAACTAATAGGTGCTATCAGTGGACCTTGCTGAGTATGTTAAACTGAAAGCCCTCCTTCCATCACACTCCTTATTTAAGCCTGATGGATCTGGCTATCTAACCTAATTGCCATTAATCCATCTAGCTGTCAGCAGAAAAAATATGCATGTTTACATTTTGCATATGTATGCGTTGTTTGTAGGAGAGATGCAGTTAGGTAAATATCCCACATAAGTTCCTCCACAGAAGAATGGCTTTCCTGTTCCAATGTAAGCATGTGCTTATTATCATGGCATGTTTGAAGTTTAAATAAAATATTTGTAAGCTTCCCTAATATAGATGAGAAAATCTGACATGATCTTTTATAAGCATGATGCATGGAGCAATATGGTGATGTGATATATTGAGGTGAGAGAAGAGTGACACATGAATGTGAAAAGGTGAAGAAATAAGAAATAATGGCTTCCTTAGTAAATTATACTTTTCCACTCAAGGAGAGAAATTTCCATTAATTTCAACCACTATGATACAGATTAAGCTCAACTGCTCTTGAAATTTTTCCATCCAAGATGATGCTCTTAAAGGTAACTTAAACATGAGCCTATTTCTAATGTGATAGACCTTTAAAGCCTGATCACCTAGATTTGTAAGATTTAAGAAAAGTAACCTATACCATCTGGTAGTAATTTTGTTAATGCACGCCAGATTATTTTAAAAGTGTACTATTTATCATATTATCAAATTCTTTGCTCTTGAGGAGATAAAAACTAAAGTGGTCAGATGTTATCAATAGCTATTTGGTTAAAGCTATGAACTTTTAAGCTAAAGAATTGCAGAATCAGCATTCGATTAAAGCAGCAGTCCCAAACCTTTTTGGCAACAGGGATCAGTTTCATGGAAGACAATTTTTCCATGGACTAGGGGGTGGAGGGAATGGTTTCAGGATGATTCAAGTGCATTACATTTATCATGCAACCAAATCTCTCTGCTAATGATAATCTGTATTTGCAGCTGTTCCTCAGTGCTAACATCACTGTCTCAGCTCCACCTCAAATCATCAGTCATTAGATTCACATAAGGAGAGTGCAACCTAGATCTCCCACATGTGCAGTTTACATGAGAATCTAATGTCATAGCTGATCTAACAGGAGGTGGAGTTTATGCAGTGATGCAAGAGATGGAGAGAGGCTGTAAATAGAGATGAAGCTTCCCTTGCTAGCCCACTACTTACCTCCTGCTGTCTGGCCTGGTTCCTAATAGGCCACTGATGGGTACCAGTCTACAGCGCAGGGGTTGGGGACTGCAGGATTAGAGGGGATAACAGCCATGGCATAAATTTTGGAATTATTCTTTGAGAGAGAATCTTTAAACAAAAGTGATAATGTGGACAAGATGGAGAAAAAAATTAACCTGAGTTATTTATCAATAATGAGAAGGAAATCCCAAATTCCATTAAAGTTGGGATTAAAAATCGCTTATAATTTAAAGGCTTAAAAATTTTCTTTGATTTCTGCATTTGAGACCTTGTTTTAAGGAAAGAATGCCATGTACAATCAAGCGTCCTTTTGAATGTACCACTTTTTATTTATT
>VBSM01000272.1:84943248-84978127 GCA_008086735.1 Cheirogaleus medius | reverse complement strand
AGGAAAAAAAAAAAAAAAGGAAAATAACATTTGCATGTCAGCTTTCTATATTGGGATAGTAAACTAATCTGAAGTTCCAACTACAGGTTTTGTCATTTGACCATGTGTGTCCTTTCCTAGAGTTATAATACAGTACTTAACCTTAGTATCCTGTATTGATAATTTCTTTGAATTATGAGGTACAGCTTTTTTTTTTTTTTTTTGGCTGATTACTAGAATTTCTGAGACACTTTATGCTTTTTGGAGGGTCCACTCTGACTGAAGGGTTGTGGATGCTAACCAGCAGTGTGTATCCCTGTCAGGTTGTGGCCTAGTGACTTTCAGGAGTTGGCAAAATTCCATATGGAAGGCAGCTCGGGCAGATTTGTTAGGCAGTTCTCTATGTCAGCTAATATTACTTTGACTGAAACTAACACGTGGGTAGGACTAGCTTTTGGAAAAACATTCAAAATTGTTTTTGAGGAAACCTATTTGGGGAAAGAATTCCAGAATGATCTCAAGAGATTTCGTAGAATACTGATAATCAACATGCAATAAATCAAAACAGGATAAAACATCAACATTATATAATATAAAAACTGTTTGATATTCAGGTTTTTCACATAGGTGAGGATTTTAACCCATATGGAAGTTCATCGCACTACTTAAAGGAAACTTGAAAAATATACAGTATATTGTTTCTCAAAGTCACCAGAGATTATTTGGTGGACTGGAAAATATGCTATCTGGCAATCTTTGGCCTCTGCTACTTTATCTCTGCATCTAAACACACTTGCATCCTCCCTAAGGTCCTTGAGTCAGTTTACATGAGTCTATACAAACATAAGAGATTATAACTACATATCTCAAAGGACCTGAACCAAAAAGGGCATGCAGATTATATATTGTGGAGCCCACTAAAGGCATATGTCATACATAAGGAGACTCATATATTTGATGTATGCTTATAAATTCATTGAAACAGTCTATACTACAGTTTTACAAGGGTCTGATTTTCTTTTGTCCACTCAATATCTAATTCAAAAGGGTTGTTTTAATTTCCAAAGTTAAACATCTCTACTCTCTCACCTCTCCAAATTATTAACATGAATGCAGAAAGAAGATGAACTGAAAATCAAGACAGGAATACTCAAGATAACACCTTATAATAAAACTGTCATCGATAGTCCTCAAAACACTTTCAACTACTAAGACTTGACTTTCACAATGATCCTAATAAATAGGCAGGGCATATATCATTATCTTAATATATCATATTGTCAACAATTAAAAGACTTCACCAAGTTCTGGCTGTTAGTACAGTTTTTAAAACGGAGCTTCAGACATAAGAAATCTTTCCCAAGATGGTCATAAATTAAATTTAAATTACTATTAAAATTGCTAAATTGTATTTTTCCATTTTGAATGAGTTTGTGAGATAACCTCAGATATTCAATCACTTAAGATAAATTTGGATATATTCTTAAAAACATATAGAATGTACAGAATACACAAGGCCATGTTTGTACCCAATGGATAAATAAGCAGGGAAAGTTGTTAAGCCCCGTATATTTAAAATACTACTTTCAATACTGGTACCAAGGTAGGAAACACAGAATTTAAAACACAAAACATGTGTCAAAATTGCATGAGATGAACCCATTAAGACACTTTGTGGATTTTCTGGTTAAGGTATGTTCCGATCAAATTTATTGTTTTAGACAGGTAGATCAGGTCTAGTTTGTTATGGGAAGAGTCAGAACAGGAAGAACTCTGGTGTTGAGAGGTCTGGCTCCTACTCCTGACTCAACACTAATCCATTATGCAACTCAGGGTAAATCAATTTCCCTGGCTTCCCTTTTGTTCCTAAAAACAAAGGAGCTTGCCAATTCACAATCTCACAAGTCAGCTCCATTTCTAACACTCTGAATATCTGTAATCACGCAGCAATATATTTACTCGCATAATTAACTTGTGTAATATCTCTTATTGTTAAGCCAATAAAAAGCCTTGCTTTAGAAAAAAGAAATGGTGTGAATGATACCCTCTTTCCATTTTATAGGAGAATAAGAAGAGGAATACATAGTTATATATGGAAATAATATTAACAAAATCAAATGTGTTCAAATTAGTGACTTTTCTGTTTTGGGTATGCAAGAAGACATTATTTCTGACATATATTGCATTCATTTAACATTTTTTCAACAAATATGTATCGAGCTTCTACCACAAGACAGACACAAGGAATACAGCTGGTCATTTATATGTCTTATGTATATTAGATAAGCCTCATATAAATCATTATTTATAACAGATTATAAGACAAATTCTTAGTAAGAGGAGAAAGAACAGATAATAGGAAGAAGAAATCTAGTATGGGTATTCATGGTGAAATTTTGCTGAAGGCTTTAAACTGAGACCTGAAAAATGAGTGAGTTGGACAAAGGGGATATAGGTACATTACAGGCAGATAGAATAGCATATGCAAAGACTCTGATAAATCAGTATGTCAGGCTCTTGGTATCATGCTCTTAAATGCACATCTAACATAACAATGAAATGCTAAAGCAACAACCAAATATTCACTGGAATTATGTTTGTAATTCTATTGTCATCTAAAGCAATTTGTGTGGTAGTACTGAGAATGCCTTAGTTTATTACAATCATTTCAAAAGAGTGCTTGGACTTCACAAGTAGATCTGAAATGCTTGGCTTTCTTTATCTAGTTTCAAGGTCCAAACATGATGAGTATATCTGTAATTAATTTAAATAGAATTACAAGTTTGTGGAAAGGTTCAGGATGTTCCTTGGGAAGATACACCAGTCTTTCTTAACCAGCATATTATATCTGAATCACAGAATTTCTCAATTCCTCTAATGATGGTACATAACTAGAACTGTTCTAGATGTGAGGGGGGAAAAGTTAATTCATTACACACAGTGGATGCCTTAGGGCATCCACTTAATTCTCTTGTGGAATCTGAAGTTGACTACTACCTTGCTCAATAATGATGTACATGGAACTTTAATCTGTTTCTTAATTTCAGTATTAGTCTAAATACTTTATTTACTCATAAGTAAGTCTGTGGAAATACTCATGCTAATTTTGTGGAAACTGGAAATTCTCTCACAGTTGTGAATCAGATATAGATAGAAATATAGGCAGAGGAGATATAAAGGTAGCTCTCCTTTCATACACATTTATATTATATTCTTGCTTATTCAAGAAAATTGGAATTGTTATGGCACAGTTTCTTATTTTCCTTTTCCATCAAGTTTTTGCTGACTAAATATTAATATATGTAAAGTTCAGGCAGGTATACTAACAACAATATTACCCAGAACACTCATTACTAATATGTATAGAATGTGTCACCATTTACAATGACATTTAACATGTATTTTCTCACTAGATTCCCACAATGACACTGTGAACTAATTTAGGTATTATTAGACAATTCATTTCACAAATGGAAACAATGAAATTTATAGAGACCAAGTGTCTTTCATAAGCTCATGAATTTTATAAGTGTTGAAACCTGAAATTATAATCTGGTCTTATAATACCCAAGCCTATATTTTATTTTACTAATCCATAATGTTTCAATTATTAAATTAGAAAATTAAGATGGTAGGATAGGACATAAATTTATTTTTTAACTAATTTCCTTAATCTCACGACCAATATAATGAAATTATAGTGATTTAACTTGTATTTAAATTCTGAATTAAAAGATTTTTTTAAAGAAATAAAATACATATTGTGGATTGACTCTTTATGTAAGATGAATAGGGAAAAATCTATTTCTGGTTTACTACCCCAGTTTCCTTTGACCTTCACACAACACAACTACTTATTTATTTTGCAGGAACACAAATAAAACTTCTCAGGGAAAAGGGGCTTTATGACATCAGCGGCATTAAGTATGTTGATTTCCTCTAGGGGAGAGAAGTGGGAAAGAAGCAACAGACACTGAACAATGAAAGAAATCGGAAGACCAGAGGAAAGCACTAATAGAAGGAAGGGAGGAGGAGCAGATGGTGTAGGAAGAAGACACGCGGGAGTTGGAGGGAAAGGAAGCAATTGGCAAGGAGTAGGCTGAATGCCAAATTTGTGAAGGATCTGAAGGGCACTGGGGATTTGGATGGGATGTGAGTCAGCTGCTTTTTACCAAAATATCACACCAACAAGGGAAATCAAAGAAACCTACAAAGACATACAGGAAGCAGAAAAGGACTGGAAAAAGAACTGATGACATACTCCATTCTAACAATTCTGCCTCTTCAGCATGGGAATGGGAAGTGTGAAATCATTTTTTTTAATGCATAGCTGTTCTCCTAACTTCATTATTGATTTTCAAATCTTTAATTTGCCCATGAAGGAAATGATAAGATCCTTCTATTTATTTATAGCTATTTTTAAACTTATCTTCTTTGAATATGATTTGTCATTAATTGTCGTTTATATAAAACATTTCATTTCAACCATCTAGGATTGGGGTGACCAACTATCCTCATTTTCTCTCATGTGAGGAAGGAGTTTTGTGGAACTAGAATTTTCAGTGCTAACACCAGGACAGTGCTGGGCAAAGCAAAATGGTTGGTCATCCTATTTAAGGCAAAAACCTTTCTTTAAAAAAATTTATAAATATGCTTTTTCATCAGGTTAAAACACATTGATGCTGTGAATTTTTTTCCACATTTTCCAAAGAAGAATGGATAAAATCCTAATTCAGTTATATGATAAATAGATGAAATTGAAAAAAAAAAAGGTTTCTGTTTGGACTATGGCTTTGATGAAAATAAATAACTTATAAGAAAATTATTTCCCCACCATCTAAATTATTTTTTCAATCAATTTAAAAAATGAAAGACATGTAGAATATTTGTAACATGCTACTTATTTTGAGGATAGGAAGGAAGAAGAATAAAAAATTCAAGGCACAGCTTATCTCAAAGAATAATACCAATCATTCAAAAGTATTCATGTCACAAAGACTCATAGCAGCTAAGAATTTCAAACATAAAAAGATGAATGCTGTTTAAGCTCTTCTTCTTAAGTACTAAAATGAAATAATTTAGGATAAATGACAGATAAAAGTTATTATGAAGAAATAATTTTGAAATTTCAGAATTGGGTCTATATAGAGCTCATTATTTACACTGTCTTGTTAATGTGTTAGCTTTTACTAATTTATTTTATTTTGTCTATAGAAAATTACCAAACTACTACATCAATAATATTTTCTTTAACTCAATTTCCTAATCATTATATAATTTCTTATAATTGCTTAATTTTTTCAATAATAACTTTTAAAGTGTGTATAGCTGATAATATTAGAACCTGGCTATTCCACAGTTTGGACTATGAACTATAAAGCACATTCATTCCATTGAATTATTCACTGATTCATAGCTTAATCTTTAGCATAAATCCTTCTTTTTCTAAATGCCAAGTGGTGAATAGTTAATTATCATCCTCTTTAGATATTCTCAAATATCTTTTTAGGGCAGACTTCTGGTCTTCAGAATAAATAATTTCAGGTTATCTGAGCTATAATCTTTGGCCAAACTTGACCATTCCTATGCCATCTTTTATGAAACTACTAAACTTTTCAAAGTTTACAGATCTTTGTTATTTTATAGATTTCAATACTGGACATAATATGCACTAATTCTTTAATGTACCAAGCCCAGTTTCAAGACCGCCATAACCTCCATTGTGCAAACTAACCTCTCCAGATCCTTGCAAATTAAAAGCAATATTTCATAGTGGCAACTAAGAGATATAGTCATTCTGAGTCAAAATTTGTACTGATAGTGTATCAGGGTTGTTATATATGTAGCAAAATATATAGGACCCTATTAAGATGTTATCAGCCAATTTGGAGTTAGCTACTGCATTACCAAAATTTTTAGCATTTATCTGACAGGGTTGTTGTCAAGATTAAATGACTCAATATACATAAAGTGCTTAGAACAGGGTCTGGCACATAGTAAATGCTACATTAAGTGTTTACTATCATCATCATCATCTTCTTCTTCTTCTCCTAGAGAATGAATTGATAGGTATAAATATGCTCTAATGGAAATAAAATAGCTTCTTCACTGAGTTTTCAAGTGGATAAAATGATATAATAAAAAGCATCTAATGCATAGCAGGTTCTCAGTACACAATAGCTATTGCTATTAACTTGGTAAATTAATAAATTGTTAGTGTTCCTGCAATAAGCATCTCTAAAACTTGATATATTTACTTGAACATTTTCAGATTTAAAAAATGTACTGTTTTTGTTTTTCAAATCATCTTCATGACAGATAAGAAGAAGAGCTGAATACAGGCCTTAAATGCTAACTTGCAATATCCATTAAACACTGATTTCATATTTACTATGTACCAGGTATTAAGAATTTACTTTGGTTTCTGTAATATTCACTTATTGATCTAAAACAAAAGTTTAATTTCTAGTCACCAATTAGCAGATCTCATACACAAATGTACACAACCATTTTGTTTATATAATGGTATCAATTTGCTATCTCATTTTTATAATATATTAAAGTAAACCATATAGATGCTCTTGTTTCATTAGTTATCACCTAGGTACTACTCGATACCTTAATATTTTAGTTTATAAACACATTTGTTCTTATGCTTACAATAATCAATTAAATAAGTTGTATTATTTTCTATTTATAAGCTATCCTCTATGAGAGATTGGCTATTTCCCTCTATCTTTAGCTACCACCAAGAGAATATTCATTTCATAGAAACTTAAGACAGGGTACGAGAAACTGATGCCTGGGACATTGTACAATTGTCTGTGACCCTCCCCCCAAAACTTTGCTGATTAATAACAAACTCACCTTTTCACTAAGATAATAATATTGAAATTACCCAAATCAACAAATGTAGAATAAGTGGCAAAGTTTTAAATAAATTTAATTTAGAAAACTATTTGTTATATCTACTTTAAACTATATTTAACTTTTTGTTTAATTCAAGTACAATTATAGTTTTGTGTTCTTTTTTATTTTTAACATTTTAAATTTTTTAAAGTTTTAATTACTAGGGCACATATAGTTGTATATATTTACAGGGAACGTGTGATTTTTTATATAGGCATACAATGTGTAATAATCAAAGCAGGGTAATTGGGGTATCCACCACCTCAAATATTTATCATTTCTTTGTTAGGAACATTCCAATTCTATTCTTTCTTTATTTTAAAATATACCATAACTTATTGTTCACTGTAGTCACTTTGTTGTGCTATCAAATATTGCTCATTCTATGTAACAATCTAACTATATTTTTGCACCCATTAATTATTCCTAGTTTATCCAACCCTCCATACTACCCTCTTCAGCCTCTAGTACCCATCATTTGACTCTTTGTCTCCATGAGATCAATTGTTTTAATATTTAGCTTTTTAATTGAACATAAATTTTTTTTTAACATTTGACATTAGTTTTTTTTCTCAATCCTAACATTTTATTTTTTTCCATCCTTATGAAATATCTTATACATAAATGCAGTATTTCCAAAATATAATGAAATAAGAGAAATATGTTACTTTTTGTCAGGTATATATAAATGTTGTGATACATCAAAAAGAAGACTTCAGTCCTCTGATTCATCTTTTTGAGAAAATTTCATTTATTACTAATGATGGTTATGACTAACTCTCAAACACATGAATTAAATCAGTTAATCCAGCCTATTTCTAAGGCCTCTTTCAAATGATTCTGAGAAATATGTGCCAAAAATGTTCTAAAAGATTATCCTATCATGTAGGAAAATAAGAAAATGTTATTTATATATATCTGGTTTATAATCATCAGGGATCTAAAATTTGGCTCCGAATCCAGGTCAGTGTAAGAAGAAATGACTTAAGAACATCAAAAAATACAGGTGCAGCTACAATTCAATCACATATTTCCCCTTTCCGTAGGGTGTGTCTTTGTTCTCACAGCTGGGAGAGGTGTACTTTAAATTCTCAACAAAGAAAACCACCACATTAAAGAACTCTAGAAATTCCTATAAACCAAAACTGTAGCAATAACCATGCAATCTTCAATTGCCTTTCATAAAGATATTATGTGCTTTAATCTCCTGTTCATCTGCACTCAACACATTTGGCAAAGTACATTAACATTAGAAATGAAAACAAATCATTTGAATACAAAGCTTAGGAAAGAAGAATCGCATTAAAATATCTAACAACGAACATCTTTTAAGAATTTATTTTCATTTTTGAATAAAGGAATTTGAAATAATGTCATGTATTCTGTTTATATTTTAAGTTTTTGTTTTAATTATTCAATTTTAGTTTTGCCGAAAGGAAGAAAATAAAACAAAAACAATTATGATCTAAATAAAAACAGTGATTTTCAAACTAAACTGCTAATTTTAAATCTATTCATTTTCCCAAATGTATAAATGTGCTTTTTACCTCCAGTGTTTTATCAGTACCACAGTCATAATTTATACAAAACACACAGATGGTCGTAGAAATAGTAAAAGTTTCAGATGCTACAGCTTCCTAGCATATGGAACACTATCGTGGATCATCACTTTGGCAGCATTTAAATGATTTAAATGTTATTTATATATTAACATCTTGCCATAATTTCATAGTTATAGGTTTTTGCAACTTTAAATTGTTTGATTCCTGATTGGAAGTGGTTCTTACATTGACTAGGAGCTGCTGATGTGCAGAGGCCTGGTACTCTTTAATCAGAGGGTAGAGTCCTTCTAGATAGCACAAGTAAATGAAAACTCTATAATGAATTAAATATTTTGGCATAAACGACAAAATTTCATCTAGTTCAATATATGATACAGCAGTGAGTTCCAAGTATTTTTTATGTATCAAATTTACTATAGTGATTTTAAACTGTGAATGCCACACAATAATAACACACACGGGCAGATGCAGAAAACATAATCTTTAAAATTAACTAAGATCTTTCCAAATGCAAGACCAAAATCACCTGTGTTTTTTATCTACCATGTAAGAGACAACATAAAAAGAGTTGTCTATGATCTGTGTCTAATTCCCATCTTTCCAGTCTGTCTTGAACCAGTTCAGTGAGATCTTAACCCCTTCCACTCCACTGAAATGGCTCTTGTCAAGGTCATCTCTGATTGACCATCAACCTGTTAAATCCAGTGGTCAATTCTCAATCCCTTTATAACTTGATCTACCAACTACAACTATGTCAGTTACTGCCACCTCCTTAAAACACTGACTTGATTTGGCTACCCTTTTAATTTTCCTCCTTTCTCATTGACTGCTCCCTCTCAGTTTCCACTGCTCTTTCTGTCACTTCTTCTCTGAGAACTAAGCATTGCACCTCATTTCCTTTCTACCTAGAATCATTCCCTTGGTGATTTCAGTCTCCTGTTTTCAAATAACATGCACGCCCTGATGACTCCCACATTCATCAGGATAGGCTATGTTATACTGTGGTAAGACATTCTCAGTGACTTAATACAACAAAGATTTATTTTTCATTCATTCTACCCATCCATCATGGGAAGAGAGAGGTGTAGGGTAGAACTTTCTGCTATGCATAACTCAGGGGCTCAGGCTATCAGGATGTCCTCCATATTTTAGGGGCATTGCCTAGAACATGTGGCTTCCTTGGTTGCAAAGTAATAACAAAAGAGTACTAGATGCTTACTCCAATACTAGTATTTAATTTCTTTAATTTCCACTCACAGCCCATGAAGCTGAAACAGTCAAACAGGTCTGCCCAACAGCAAGGAAGCTGGGAAGCAGAGTCTTTCATCTGCCCAAAAGGAGGGAAGGAGGAAGAATTACATAATAATGAGGACTTGTATGTCTACCACAACTTTTTTTCTCTAACCTCAACCTCAACTCTGAATTTCTGACTCATATATCCAACTGCCTATTTGCCATTTAAACTTGGATATCTAATAAACATTTCAAAATTACCATGTCTAAAGCTGAGTTCTTGATATGTCCCACCCCAAATCCTCCTTTACCATCTACAGCATTTCAATTGATGTCATCTCTACCTTTTCAATTGCTCAGGCCAATCAAATAAGGTGATACTTGACTCTTCCTTTTTCTCACAAGCCACATCCAATCTGTGGGCAAATTCTGTTGGCTATTGCTTTATAGTACATCCAGAATGTAACCACTCCTCACTGCCTCCCATCCTAGCAGACTGGTTCAAACTGTCATTTACCACACTTCTTGGATTGTTGCAAAGGCTCGCAACTGGTCTCCCTGCTTCTGCTGAGAAGCCCCTGATGCTTCTCACCTTATTTAGAAGAAAAGCCAAACTACTTACAACATTTGTAAGATCCTATACAATCTGGCTGCCTTTTACCCCCACTCTGCAACACTATCTCCTACAAATCTCTCCTTCACTTAACTCTATTCAGCCTATGCTGACTCTGCTTTTTGCTGAATGTGTTAGGTATACCCCAACTTAGAGTCTTTGAATTTATTGTGTTGTGTGTCTAAAGCACCCTTTTTCCAGACACTTGTATAGCTCCCTCCCTCAATTTTTTTATGTCTTTATGCAAGGCATTCTCTGATCAGTTTATTTAAAATTTCAATCTCACTTAAACCCTAATTAATCCCTGTACCCCTTCACGATTTTTATAGGACTTCTTATAGTTTAACATAGTATATATTATACTTACTTATTTTGATTTTTGTCTGTACATACACTCATAGAATGTAAATTCCAGGAGAGCACTCACTGAGTTTTGTTTAAGCTGTATTTCCAGTAGTAAGAATTTTGTCATTAATTTGTATTAAACACAGATAGGTAATCAGGAAAGGCATGAGGGGAATCAGCGATAATACTGGTTTCAATATATTTGAATCATTAAGGATGGGAATGGGATTACAGATAATGGTTCTTAAATCATCTAGAATATATTTTTAAGGTCAAAATATTCTTATCTTAATTGCACATAAATTTAAAAGGCATCTGTTATCATTAGCAAGTGAAGCATTTGTTCCTTTACTTTCCATTCCCCTGAGCTCTTGGCTTCATTTTCCAAAACCACTGTTTCCACATATAGTTCATATCATCATGTGACTTTTCAGTACCACTTAAAGACAGAGCTAGGTCATCCTCACCCCAATCCCTAGAATTACAAAAATCCTTTGAAAGACTCATTCTAACTTAGACCAGTGCAGGAAAAATGCTTGATTTTCTTTTGAAGTCCCTAAAAGTTTGCCTAACACAACCTTCTTTACTTTTCTCACTACTCAGTCATCATGCTAATCTGTTGACTGGTTGCTCAGAAATAGTGCAAGCACTTATTAGGTTTAGGTGGTTTATGTTATAACTTTGTTCTCCTACACCTTCAACAGTGAACTTTTCCTCACAAATATATTCTCCTTTAAATCTTGGCCAATTAATTCACCTTAGACAGACATCAGTACATGCTGAACAAAGAAAACTGTAAAGGGGAATGTTGAACAATCATAGAATCAATGAGAGCTTGGTGAATGGGGTGCTTTAATAACATCTTATGAGACAGAATAAGCAAAGAAGTCACATAGAATCATTACTGTCAAGAAGAAAATGCATCGTGACCTCCTACAGATCACATAATTCTCTCTTATATGAGAGCAGGAATCTGAAATCCAAAAATCTAATCACACAAATTGTATTTTCTAATGAGATAAATTCATCATTAACCATCATTCTGAATGAGATTTTATTTCTCAGAAATAATATTGAACTCTATAGAACAGAAAAGAAATTTAAAAATGAGAAAAAAACATAAAAAATCTTAAAGTAGCTTAAGAGGCCTTCTGGAAACATATATATATATATATATAACTGATTTTTTAAATAAATAATTTTTATTGTAACACATGGACATTTTATAAGTTTAGTTATTATAATAATAAAGTCATATATAAAAGCATTGACTCTAAGATATTCAAATAGAAATTATAGTTTTATTTTGCTGATCTCTAAACACCACACATTTTCTTCACTTATTTTCATGTCAAGACAGGGAGAACTGAAATATATTTATTTTGAAAGAAGAACTGAAAATGGGAGCTGATTCAAGCCTTATTTAAAAGAATCTACTTCATTTTTCTCTTTTTCTTTGTGAAGATGTGTAGTTAAAACTACAAGTGTTCCCTGCTGTTGAATTAAATACTCACAGTTATTCTTTCATCTTTATCATCCAGTGGAGAGCCGTCTTTCTTCCATGAAATGGTGGGTTCAGGATGGCCTCGTGGAGGTTGGCATTCCATTACCGCTGGCTCTCCTACTGCCACCATGACATCAGAAGGGTTTTGTCTGAAGTCATCCCGTAGTACTGCAGAAACGAGATTAAATCATTATACTCAGTAGTGACATATACATTCCTTATCTCTGAAGTTCAGCAAGAGACATTTATTATAATAAACTACTACTAATAGCTATTGCCATACAGCTTTAAGCATCTACATCTACTTACAGACATCTGCAATTTAATAAAGATATTTGGCCTTAAGCATGCATGGGGGGAGGATAATTTGATATTCTTCATAGGCCAGCAGGCAAGCGTATTCTGTGCTTAGAGCCCTCACAGTTAGCGTTTGGCTTATCTTTCACGTGCACTTCTTTTCTGCCTACTGCCTACATTTTTCTCATCCATGTGCTAATGATTGTAACCAAATCTTCCTTAAAAGAAAAAACAAAGATGCTTTCAAACAAGCATTTAATTGAGTGATATTTCATAGATACTTAAAATTAATGAATCAGATTGTATAATCAGTATAATTCAACTATGTTCATTATAAAAACTTTACACATATCTACAAAGAGACTACATTCAAAATCATTGTCCATGTTTTTCCATTATCAACTGAGAATGTTAGAAGACAAGAGTAATCATAACAAACATTGGTACCAATAGCATTGTGTTTTATGTTCTAAGTTACGGTAGGTTTTTTCTTTTTTTGGTATATATTATCTTATTTAATCCTTAAATATATTCAGAATGAGAGAGACTATTTATCCCATTTATACTATTAATCCTATATTTTAGAGGAGAGAGCAATGCATTATTACAATCTCAAGTGGATACTGATATATTAGGTTGTTAAGTAAAGAATGTCTGATTTTCTTTTCTTTTTTTTCTTGAAACAGAGTCTCACTCTATTGCCCAGGCTAGAGTGCCGTGGTGTCAGCCTAGCTCACAGCAACCTCAAACTCCTGGGCTCAAGCAATCCTTCTGCCTCAGCCTCCCGAGTAGCTGGGACTACAGGCATGAGCCACCATGCCCGGCTAAATTTTTATATATATATTTTAGTTGGCCAATTAATTTCTTTCTATTTTTAGTAGAGACAGGGTCTCGCTCTTGCTCAGGCTGGTTTCGAACTCCTGACCTTGAGCGATCCGACCCGCCTCGGCCTCCCAGAGTGCTAGGATTACAGGCATGAGCCACCGCACTTCTAAGTGCAAAGTTTGATAGTTGATATCTCTCACATTTCATTTTGACACTTCTTTTTTTTATATTTTTGTGAAGGTACATCCTCATTCTTTCAAATACATATTTTGTTTGGAATTTTCCTTCAAATTTTTTTAGAGTAATTTTTGTGAAACCACAGATAAGTCAAAAATTCATGTTATTTTTGAATATGAGTTCTGTTGTAGAACCAATGCAGCACAGACAGCTTGAAATATCAACGAAGTGTTGGCAAGGATGTGGCTAATGAATGCACAATACATTGATGGTTTGAAAAGTTCCATTCTGGGTGATTTTAATCTTAAAAATGAGCCATGTGGGCGACCTGAGACCAAGATGGATAGTGATGAGCTGAAAGCTGTAGTGGAAGCGAATCCATCTCAACCTATGCGTGAATTAGCAGAAAGGTTTGACATTATTATTCCAACAATATTGGACCAATTGAAACCAATGGGCAAGGTATGAATTAAATGAACATCAGAAGAGAAATCCTCTTGAAGCTTGTCTTTCTTTGCTATCACGACATAAAGGGGAACCATTTCTGTACCGTATTGTTACAGGTGATAAAAAATGGATTCTTTTTGAGAATTGCAAGTGCTCAAGCCAATGGTTGGATAAAGATGAAGTGTCAAAACACAATCCAACCAAATATTAATCAAAAAAGCTATTGGTGTCTGTTTGGTGGTCCGGTGCTGGTATTATCCACTACAGATTCATGAAACCTGGTCAATTGATTACAGCAGATGTTTAATTCAATCAATTGGATGAAATGGTAAGAATGCTTATGATTAAGCAGCAGAGATTGTCTCTATTGTCAATAGAGACAAGCCAATCCTCTTACAAGATCACATATCTCAAAAAACAATCCTGCTCAAACTATAGTGGCTGGAATTGGAAACTCTCTGTCATATACTGTATTCATCAGACCTTACACTAACTGATTACCACTTCTTCTAGGCTTTGGACCACTTCTTGCAAGAAAAATATTCAATTCTCAAAAAGCTGTGGAAAATGCCTTTCATGATTTCATCGCCACTCACTGTCCAGGCTTCTTCACTGCCAGCATAAGCTGTTAAGATGGCAAAACTGTGTTGATAGTTTAGACACATACTTTGATAAATTGTACTGCTTCCTGTTTGAGACATAATAAACTTTTGATTCAAAATTGGATATTTCATATGTAATGACCTATTATATTAACATATCGTAAAACAAGCAGTATTATACACTTTGTAACTGTTGTAATAAAATGTGGAAAATAATCCAATTATATATTCCAAAAATAGTTCATATAGTAAAATTGTCCTAACTATCTTGACAACATCAAAAGATCACAAATTATTTGGCATCAGTTAGTCTTAAATCAGAACTTTGCTATTTACTACACATGTAATCTTGAATACATTACTTAATACCTTTGTTTCCCTATTTACAAAACAAGGATGGAGATTACATACTTCAATAAGAAGTCCAATAAATAGTTATCTTTTCCTTGATCCAGTATGTAATAAAATGTGAACCATTTTAGTAACCTGATTTAAGACAGTACTTAAAATGTTTATTGTTGTTGTATGTTAAGAGCATTGATTTGGAGTGATAAACATGATTTGTATATTAAAATCTATCGAATTTAATATTTGATACTATAATTTTGGACTTGTATGGATGTCTTTCCATCCCAATGGCATTAAAAATGCTTTCATGGATGAAGTACTGCAATGTAAAAAACTTATGCTCAAACTGTTATTTCAAAAATCACTCTTCGACTTCAGTTTCAAAACCTCAAACAAGTTTACAGGCTTACAAAAACCTATATTTTTCTCTTTCAATTCTTTACTTTTCCTTCCTCAATACCAACTGAGTAGGTACATATATCTGAGTAAGGTATAATATCCACTCAAAGAAAACCCCATTTTTTAATCTGTATACTAAGACACAGTGTGACAGTGTTAACACCTGGAAAATACTGCTTCAAAGAGTAGGCTTTTTTCTTATCTTTCCAAAGAACAGTAAGGGAAGTTGCAAAGGAAATCTGATTGCACCAAACTGTTGTAATTCTAACTTTAATACTCTTCACTATTAATAAAATATGTAGACACTGGAAACTCCAGCTACTGTTCCTGCATAATAAAAGAACAGAGTATGAAGACTTTCACTATTTATAAACTTATATTATTAGGTGTTAAGAATGTACCACAAATAAAATGTAAGCCTTACAGAAAAAGCAAATGAATAGACCTTAACAAGCAGTAAGTGCCTTTGCTGGATCACATTATTAATCTACGATAACACATCTGAAATGTTTTAACACCCTTGAAACACCCCAAAACAAAATACTTTTCAAATGAAAATAAATAATTTGAACAATTTTTCTATGTGATAACATTAAAACCAACTTTGTAATACTATATCTTATTTACAAGTTGAGATCATGTCTCAAATAAATCAATGAATAATAAAATTTCTTGCAAAAATATCAAAGGTCTAAATCAGATAAGTCAAGTTTTTTTCCCATTTACTATGTTATTTCGCTTTTTACAGTATATAATGAAAAACTAACAAAATATAATCCATTAAAAATTGTTGCTTAGATAATGCTCATGCAATTATTTTTGCAGCTGTAAGGCATAAAACTCTAATACTGCCTATGGCTATGGGCAATCCTGCATAAAGTTATGAATTTAAGATTTTTTCCCCCTTCTATAAAAGTAATTTTTCCTTCTTTTACCTGCCCTGAACATTTTCTTTTGGGGAAAAATAGTATGTGTCACATACATTTGATAAATGATAAAATGTATCATTTTATCATTATAAAATGATATAAACTTTTAGTTAAATTGTTCAGTTTTCTTAATTCATGTATATATTTAAGCCATTACAATAAAAATCAAATTCAAATGATTGGCAGCATCTTGGCAGAAAAACCAATGGCATCCATAAATATTTTTAAATGCAGATCTTTTGAAAAACTTTTCCTTTTCCCCTCTATCATGTCTATTAATCAAAATGTATATTTTTCAATGTTTCTTGATTTAAATAGTATAAAATTTTTAAATTTGGAACAAAATTTTCAAAAAGAAGGTTTAATATTAACTTGAAAAAAACAAGTTGCATATATAATGTATCCAAGTAGATATCACCTAAAAAGGTATTAAACCACAGTTCAGGTTTTCATTCTTTCACTCTGTTAAATTAGACAAAACATGAATTTCATTAACTTTTTAACTCCTGCAAGTTTTTTGTCTTAAAAAAATGGTTAACTATTTAATAAAATTAATCTTTTAAAACAAAACAAAGCATGTAATCATTTGTCTTTCTGAAATGCTTTATATCAATTTTAATACAATTCTTAAAATAAGTAAATATGTTTTCAAAAAAGAATTCTAAAATTCAGCGGCATCTTTGCAACTTCACTGGGTAATGTTAAGATAGAGGGCAAGCCAGGCGTTGTGGTTCATGCCTGCAATCCTATTCATAAATTAGGCTTCTCAGAAGGAGGGGGCAAACCACATAAATAATAATAGTAATAGCAATATAATAATAAAGTTAGCAATGGCTAATGCTTATTGAACTCTTACTGGGTAAATAAACATACTAAGTAACAACTCTTTACTCATAACAAGCCTATAATAATATATATATAATCCTCATAACAAGCCTATAATAAAGTGAATTTCTTAGTTTCATTTCACAGATGAGGAATTTGTAAGGACTTAGTAACCAAGCTAGAACACAGATATCCTGTCCATAAAGAAATCTGTTCTATCCACCTTGCCCACCCATCTGGTCTTAACACAGAGTTCACAATTCTAAATACATATGTATTATGACTCTTTCCATTATAACAGAAGTGAAATGAGAAATTCCCTCCTGATGGTCATATGGCTATCTTTGAATATATTCTGCATCCTGTATTTTTTCAGATAATGTTTCATGTTTGGAAGAGGACTATTTCAGCAGAATATTGAGAAATAGATTTCATGATTCATAATGCATATGCCATACTTCCTATCAATAATTTTTTTATCCCCTTTCAAGAAAAACTTGTAATTCTTCTATTGTTTCAACCACAACATGACTGAAAAAACTGTATAGTAATAAGCATTTTAATTAAATATGGGCATTTTAATTAGAAGTGAGTATCATGGAAAAAACAGGGGAAGATAATATGAGGTCCTGGAATTTATTTTTTTTTTAGTTAAAAAACCTTGCAGGAAATAGTAAACTCTTGTCAACTCTGAGAAAGAAAAAAATCAATGAAACCCTTAAAAAACAGTGTATGTTGGAAGATGAAATAAATGAGGAAGTATATTCCCAAAGACAGCAACTCTATAGATACTCAGTAACAATGTGCCTCTGTTGCAATGTATCATTTTAATTGTTTTCAAAATTAGTAATCACTTACCTAGTCTTCAATTTTAAATAGAGAATAAATTACTCACTTTAATGATACTTCTAGTTCTCCATCTGAATGCCAACTTAAATGCTGAGGTAAATAAATGTTATTGAATTTCAAAATAACTATAATTCTTTCATTTAACACATCTGTACTGAGCACATACTTTGTGCCTGGCAGCTATGCTATCACTCTTATCTTTTCCTTGCAGTGAAGTATATATAAAATGTTTATGTATACAAGAAACAATATTAATATTCATCTTGTTGGGAAAAGGTAATACAATAGAGTTTTATTGCCGGTTATTTTGAATTAAGAGATAGATTTTTCAGAGCTGGATAAGAAAGCATATAAAATAAAGGCTTCTGTAACTATTTGCATGCCTACATTTTAGCTAACCATATTACCCAGAAGAACAAGGTGTTACTCTTTATACAAATGTGTACAGAACTCCATAGTATTTTTTAAATAAATTAATAATTCCAAACTTTAAAAAATATTTACATGAAAAGAATGACTGCATGGAAAGATAACTCAACCCATTGAAGAAGAAAGCTAAAATGATAACATGTAAAATAATATTCCCATGAAGTATTAGCCATCTTACACCACCATCTTCTAAAGCTAAGGAATTTGTCTTTTTTAATTATACATGAATCATCAATTCTGTATAAAGTTGTGATTTAACCATGACTGTTTCCTAAAGATATGCATTTAGTTTTAAAAATCTGACACTGAATACATCTATAATTACTCTTCAATAATTATGTCATCTACTTGTGTTTTTTTTATATCACACAACTTTATTTTTAAACCTTAAATTATGCTTTGGTTAAGACCCTGGAAGAAAATATGCTGGTAGAAGCACTTATTTTCTTAACTAGTAGAGCTTTTGAAGGTTTCACAAACCTCTTACTCTCTATCCTAGAAAGAAGTACTTTTTTCTCCCCAAATTATATATTCTGAAAAAACTTTTATAGTACAGAGGGATGTCAAGCATCACTCAACCTTAATTAACAATAAATACAAGCTATTACAAATACAATGAGAAGCTATTACCAGAATAAAAGCAATTAGTAGCAATTTGTTTGTTTCTTTAGACAGTATATGATGGAGGAGCAAGCTAAATTAAACACAGTTTTATGTTTCTGTATCCTCCTGGGCTGTAGAAATGGACAAGTCATCCCTGGTCTTTTAATGGTTAGAGTTACTTCTCAATTGTGTCCAAGCTTAAACCACATTGGTATTTGCAGGACAGACACCATAAAGACACTTCCTATATTGCAGTACAGATATTCCCTAGTGTTTATTACAATGGCACTAAGTCATCAAGACAAACAGAATGTAAGTTTGGCATATTAGATTTAAGTTAAAATCTGCAATGTGTTATTCCAGAGAAAGGATCAACATTTAAATAGTTAATATTCAGCAGACTTGAATGTCGGGGAGATCATTAAAAAATGTACCTCCGAGTAAGTCAAAGTGCCAAAATTTTATGTTCTAACTCAAAGTCAGCAGCTTACTAGATGTTTGCATTTTATACACTTTAAAATACAAACAAAATGGATTTACTAATGAAAAATTCAGTATTTATAGAACACTGTTTTATATGGTATTATGTATAGATACATTGATTTATGAGTCAGAAAACAGAAGTCAAGAATTTCAGAATCACAACACATCATCTTCCACTATTCTGTGATTTTAATAGGTATATTCATAATGACTCAGTTATTTCCATACAAAACAGAGAGTTTTACACTCTATCTTGATAGGCTTATTATGAAAGCTAATTATTTAATGTTTATACAGGACTTGCCATTTATATGGCACATTACATCTGCAAAGAAGTATTGCTATTAGTCACTATGTAAGGAATTGCCAAATTTCTCAGCTGCCAGTACAAATGGAAAGGAGGACAAAGAATGCCATTGATGAGGGTTTTTAAGTGCCAGAGCAAAAGTCACACTCAGGAGTAGCCTGGCAGGGTTAAAAAAACACAGACAAAATGAGGACATCTGAGCTAGGGGACCATGATTAGGGCAAGATAGACACGCATTCTTTCTTTTGTAAAATCCGTCTTTCTATTTAGTGCCTTGTACTGAGAGTTTTCAATCAAAGGAATATGCTTCTGTATTTATTGCCTGGCTCTTTGTATCTAAAGTTCAGCTCCACAAAAACAGGGAATTTGCCTTTATCACCTCTGTATCTCCAGTGCCCAGAACAATGCCTAAGACAATAGAAAGCATTCAGCAAATATTTACTATATTTTCTATGCACTAGGTAGTAGATATCAAATGGTTGCTTAAATTGGCATGAAGCCTACACTCATGGTACTTGAGGTTTGGGGGGAGTAGACAGACAATATTCAAATAAACACACACACACACACATACACATATATATGCACACAAAATTATAATTGTGATACATGACATGAGGGAAAAGGCTAAGATGTTGTGTGAGAGAATAATGAAAAACATAATTTAGATTGGAGGTGAGGGAACATTGAGACAGTAACAGTTAAGCTGATGCCAGAAAAATGATAAAACAACCTGGAAAAGTGTAATGCAGGCTGAGGAGATAGCCCAGGTTGAGGAAAAAACATGGTACACTAAAGGATCTTAGACCTCGTGTGGTGGGACCAGTGGACAGCAATGCACCACAAGCTTGGTAGAGAACGCAGGGCCAGATTTGCTGGTCACAGCAGCCATGATAAAGGATCAGCTTTTATTTTAATTCCTATAAGAAGACACTAGAGTCTTAAGCAAAGTAGTCTTATAATGAAATTCTCCTATTTAAAAGTTCATTCTAGCCATTCTGTGAATAAAATCAGAATGGAAATAATGGAAGTGGAGGGACCAATTAGAAGGCTATTGCAGTAATTAAGGGGGAAATGATGATGGTTTTATACCATTATGATGATACTAGATTTGACACAACAGGGACAGATTAGAGGTGTGTTTTGTTTGTAAAAATCGAAATCCCCTCTTGAGAGCATGAACTTGACAGAGGGAAAGATATCAATAATAACATTCAGGTTTATGATAACTGAACATGCCATTTTTAAGTTATAGTAGAATAGACAGATAATAGATTTAGGTTATTAAGTATGAAATGTCTGATATCTTTAAGTACTAAGTTTAACAGTTGATATCTCTGACATATCACTTTGACACTTCTTGTTTTATTTTCACTGTGAAGGTACATCCTCAGTCTTTCCAATACACTTTTGGCTTGTGATTATCTTTCAAAATTTTTTTAGGGCAACTTTTGTGAAAAGTCAAAAATTCATGTTACTTTCAAATATGAGTTCCGTCGTGGAACCAGTGCAGCACACACAGCTTGAAACATCAACACAGCATTTGGAAAGGATGTGGCTAATGAATACACAGTACATCGATGGTTTGAAAAGCTCAGTTCTGGTGATTTTAATCTTGAAAATGAGCCACTTGGGCGGCCAGAGACCAAGGTGGATAATGATGAACTGAAAGCTGTAGTGAAAGTGAATCCATCTCAACCTACATGTGAATTAGCAGCAAGGTTTGACATTATTATTCCAACAATATTGAACCATTTGAAACAAATTGGCAAGGTAAAGAAGCTGGATAGATGGGTTCCCCATGAATTAAATGAGCATCAGGAGAGAAATGGTCTCAAAGTTTGCCTTTCTTTTCTCTCACGACATAAAGGAAAACCATTTCTACACTGTATTGTTACCTGTGATAAAAAATGGATTCTTTTTGACAATCACAAGCATTTGGCACAATGGCTGGATAACGATGAAGTGCCAAAACACAGTCCAAAATCGAATATTCATCAAACAAAAAGAAGCTAATGGTGTTTGTCTGGCAGTCCAGCACTGGTATTATCCACTACAGCTTCATGAAACCTGGTCAATTTTGATAGCAGATGTCTACTGTAACGAATTGGATAAAATGATGAGGATGTCTGTGATTAAGCAGCCAAGACTGGTCAATAGACACAGGCCAATCTTCTTGCAAGACAGCACTCTACCACATGTCACATAAACAATGCTGCTCAAATTACAGAGGCTGGACTTGGAAACTTTCTGTCATCCACCATATTCACCAGACCTTGCACCAACTGACTACCAGTTCTTCCAGGCTTTGAACCACTTCTTATAAGGAAAAATATTCAATTCTCAACAAGCTGTGGAAAACGCCTTTCATTGCCACTTGCTCTCCAGGCTTCTTGGCTGCTGGCATAAACAAGCTACTGTTAAGATGGCAAAACCATGTCAATGGTTTAGGCACATACTTTGATTAATTGTACTGCTTCATATTTGAGATATAATAAACTACACTTTTGATTCAAAATTGGACATTTCATATTTAATGACCTAAGTAAATCTTTCCATGAGGAGGAATGGGAAACATAAGAAATCCTTATTTTTGAAAAAATATTAAACATGGTTTAAGAGTACAGAGACTAATATGATATTTTTTTGATTGATTAAAATATTATGGTTTCAAATTCTGCTACTTAGTATTTAACAGAAGATCAACTTTGACCTATTTGGAATTTTATTCTACTATATTACAAATCCCATTTGCTAATTGATAACATTCCTTGATCAATTAATCTATATTATAATTTTTAAGATGGCAAATTTTAATTTAGTTTGATGTACATCATATATTTTTAACTTACTGGAAAACTCAAATACTACTGATCCATTTCAATTTTATATATGTAGACAACATGTATAGATTATATATGTAAATGTATATATGATTGAACCTATATATAACATATATGACCACTAATGTGTTGTGATGGCATCCATGCTTAGCAGCAAATTATAGTAAAAACTCAGTTATTTTGTTTGGAGAATGAATACAACTCAAAACATTATGAGGCATTCCTCAGGACTGCCATAAATTAAACTTAAATTTGTACCCCCATAATATGCTGAAATAAAAAAACAAAGAAAAAAAAAGAAAATGAAGAGATAAGAGAGCCAATAACATATTAAAGGATATGGGATATCAGTATTTAAGGATAAGAAAATCAATAGCATATTAAATATTATTATATAATTAGAATAATCAGAAATTTCACTGCATTTTATGTTCCCCAGTATTATGCTGAAACTCCAAATTCTTATAGATTTCATTTATGATTTATTTATTCATTCATTCAAAAAAGTACAGTGCATCATATTTGGTGTTGGTAGCTAATAAGATAAACAAGACAAGTTCTCTGCTTTTAGGGCATTTATTTCAGAGGGTTTTTTTGTTTGTTTCTCTCTCCTTTGTGTGTGTCACAGGATGCTTTGTTCAATTGAAACTTTAGGCAAAGGTGTGATATACAAAACAGGCAAAGGCATATGGGGATGTCCTGCAGAAGAATCCAAGTCTAGAGGTCTCACAGAAAAGGCTTGAAAGTCACTGATAAGAAACAATAACAACATAACATGAACAGCAGCTCAAATTCATTGCAATAATACCAAGTGTCAACACTATTCTAAGGGCTTTACATGTTGACAGTAAACTAACAAGTGGGTACTATTATCATCCTCATTTAAAAGGTAAAATGTATAAGAGGTTAAATACTTTTCTCTGGTTCCTATAGAGGTACATATTAATATTAATAGCATGCAGCTAGTAAGTGATAAATTTGAGATTTGGACCTAGATTCTGTTGGCTACTATAGCCTGCATGTTTAGCACTAAACTCTTTTGGCCTTCTAGGAGATACTCAGACCTCAGGTTGTCTGTTTAGTGGTTTATACAAAAACTCTCCTTTTGTGCCATTTCAAAATACATCCAGCTAAGGAAGCACTGTCACTTTAAACTGAAATGTAGAGGAGAATCATTGCTAGCATTTCAAATAATACCTTAAAATAGGCTTATATTACTAGAGCTTATAAAATCATAACTTTATGTAACCTAAGTACAACCTCCCCCACTTCCGCTCCCACTCCCAATCGCGAAAGAGGACACACGGTCAGTCTATGGGAGGACTCGAAGTTGTACTATGAGTTACACAATATGAGATCCCACAACTCTTTTCATCCTTTATTTTCATAAAGACATATATATTTTTTCAAGTGCCTGAAAAAGACTCAGATTCTTTCTTTTTTTTATTTTTTAATTTCAGTATATTATGGGGGTATAAATGTTAAAGTTACATACATTACCCTTGTCTTTCCTACCCCCTCGAAGGACTCAGATTCTTTCTAATTAAAATATTTCCTGGGAAACAGAGGGGGTTGTAAAAAAAAAAACATATACACGTGCTTCTGTACCCTTTTAAGCCCACAATACCAGCAGCTAAATAGGAGAAAGGCTAAAAGTAGTTTTGAAATTTTACGAAAAGGGGGAGTCTAAAGGTAACAGTCTCAAGGGGGAGGAATCCTCACAGTTTACAATAATTTCATTAAAACCTCTCTAGTAATTGGGAAGAACTAGAGAAAATAACTATTGAATTTAAAAACAACAAACTCTTCTTACCAATGTAGCTTTGTACAGCATAATTAGGGTTGCCAATTATAACTTCCCCCCAACCCAAAGGAATATTCCAGTGATAGAAAAAACAAAGTCTAAATAGCACACACAGAAACACATGAACTAAACAAAGGGGTCTTTAATTGGTGACAATCTGCCTTAAATCACTATTACTATTCCTGAATATAATAACTTTCAGATCTGTTAATTCCTTGTATTTCCCCTATCACAGGCTGTCTGGGGCTTCAGAATAATAATGCCAAGTACCTAACAGGGCTTTCAATCTCCAAGGAACATAACAAGCATGCGATTGTGTAGCTGCGTGAGCTGCCTTTTCCTAACAAACTACACAGCCCTTGGGAGAGTTCGCTCAGCCTTCAGCAGTTTGGCAGGCAAAGTTTAAGACCTCCTTTTGCTGATAGCTGGAATCATGCTAACAAGCCCTGACTAAAAGTACTTGGGATTAAATTAGTAGCAAAGCAAATCATTTTATAACTCTTATAAACAATACTATCTTTTCCAATAACAGTGTTTCATGCAATACAAAATTTATTCCTCCTCAGGAAGGATTAGATGCCAAAGAAAAAGATATTAAATATGATAAAAGAAGTCAACAAAATTAATAATACTCTATCAAAGTGTATTATCTGGAATTATGAATCATTACTCAACGTTATTTTTGTGTGTGTGTCTATTTTTGTCAGATAATGGAAATGGAATGCTTACAATGGAGGAAAATTCTATGCTAAAAAAGCACACCTTCAACCACTCTTCACCTGAACCTCACTGTGAGCTTCAGGTGAGTTTACTACATGCAAAACACCTACAGTCAACACTTGACAAGGTTCATGCATGACCTGGGAAGTGATCATTGCCTGTGAGGCAAAGATAAGAAACTCTGGTTCTTTCCCTGCTGCCCGCAACTCACTCAGAGGCAGAGGTTCAGGTATTATGATGTTTTTGCTCCACCAGTAACCTACCTACACAGCCCTAGAAGGCATGGTTGCCGGATGTGTGATGGATGTTAATGCTGCTTTAAAAGAGGTGCTGAAGACCACCCTCATCTGCAGTGGCCTGATACATAGGATTTGAGATGCTGCCAAAGCTTTATATGGGGACAAAGTCCACCTTTGTGTGCTTGCATGCAAAAGTGATGAACCTATGTATGTAAAGTTGGCGGAGGTTCTTTGTGCTGAACACCAAAACAATCTAGTTAAGGTTGATTACAACAAGATATTGGGGGAATGGGTAGGCTTTTGTAAAATTGACGGGGTAAAATCTGTAGAGTGGTTAGTTACAGTTATGTGACAGCTGAGAACTATGGTAAATAATCACAGGCCAAGGAAATCATCTAGGACTACTTCAAATGCAAGAAATGAACAAATAGAACACTTGGCTTTCAAAAAAATAAAAGAGAGTGAGAGAAAATAAACTATGATCAAACTTGCTCCCCCCGCCCAAAGGTTCTAGTTCATAGCATATCATAAACATTGAATTCAAAAGTAAAACCATTCTGTGCCTTTTTAAAGTGCATCACATAAACTACAAAGACCATCATGATTTGATGCCCACTATTGCCCATTTAAATATATGGATAAATTGCTCTTTCTTAAGTTTTAAATTTTACATTACTCATTTCTTTCTCTGAACTTTTATTTTTTTTAAATTTCCATTCCAGATCCCAACAAATTGTATTCCCATGCAGTATGCTTTTATTTCTGAAAGATTTGTTGTTGTTGTTTTTTAATTACTCTAACACAGCTCTCTGTTTTGAAATAAGAAACTGTGGAACATTTTCTCTGTTTGTTGCCCCGGAGCTTTTTATCCCTCTGAAAATGTACCATAGAAAGATCTAGACATCTGAACACTATGTGCTTCACTTATAATGTGAAATAAATGCAAATGTGAAAGTTGAGGTGACAAAGGGGAATTCTGCAATAAGGCATTTTCGGGCACATCAGTTTCAGCAATGATATATATGGACAGTGAGAATCTGGAAAACTTAAAACTACCATGCCCATATGCCTTTGAAATCTGTAAATACTTTGGTAAAGACCACTACACTAAATAAAGCCCCACTCTTCACTAATTTATCCATCAGCTTTCAAGAAGTTGCCAACTCATCTCTTTTATAATCAGAGCCACAACCTAAAGGCCTGGAGTGTACAGGGCCTCATAAATAAAGGTAAATTATGTTCTGTGAACTAAATTTTGGTTAAATAACATAAATTTGAGCTGGTGCTTCTGTATTCTTAATTGTAAAATGTAAAGAAAATAATCCAAAACCAAATGTAATTAATATTGAGTTTGGTGAATTATCAAAGGCCCTATCGATCAAAGTACAAATCTTATATGATCAATAGTTAAAAGGGAAGCAAATAAGCAAAAACTCAGTCTAATGGGTGGAGGAGGGCCAACTGCTTTCTCAGGAGATTTTAAAACCTACACTTATAATGAAGAGCAAATACTTCCTAGGACCAGGTTAGCTGACCAATTTTTGAAAATACCCTCCAACTGATTTAAAGAGCTATAAAACCATTAGCAACTTCAAGAAACTAAAACAAAACAAAACAAAACAGAACAAAGAAACCTCAGTTTCTTTGCAATGCTGGCAAGTTTGGGATTACTTTTCTCTTTAACAGACCCCAGTTGGAACAGAAACATTTCTTGTAAATTAAGTAAATGTATAAGGTTTTGTTTTCCTGCAAAAAGTAGTTGTAACCTCTGCTTTTTTAGTGAAAAAAGTAAAAAAAAAATTAAATCTTTTTGTTTTCTAAGTTCTGAAAGTTGTTTCTATTTCTATGGAACCAAATAATTCTACTGAATCAAGTTATATCTAGTCAATAAAATTCCTGATTATCATAAAACTTTTGTCTATATTTTAAATATGTTGATAAACTCATTTGCTAAGTAGTTGCTAGGGTTTTTTGACATATGTGATACAAGTTCCCTCTCAACATCAGGAACTCTTTGAGTAGAGATTGCAATAAAAACTAAATTAAAAATGATCATATTAGCTATCAGTTTTTAATCTTGTATATTTTATCAACTATTAGAGGTAAATGTAAAATAATTGGTTATTGATAGTGTATTATCTTCTTTGCTAAAATTACTGATAATTCATTTTGGCAAAAGAAGGCATACTTAGTGACATTATACTTTAAGATATTCATTAAAGTTTGATTCCTAAAATCAATGTTATAATTTTCTAGAAACAAAATAAATATTTTTTTCACAGTGTAAAACTTAGGTCTTTAAAAGTAAACGTTAATCTTGTGTTTACAGCCTTACTAATGTGTATTTGATCTCAAAGAACTCAGTTTCATTAACAATCTGTGTAACTGAAATAAATCCATATTTATTTTTAAAATGTGAAGATTTACTTTATCAATAATAATGTATGATTACATTTTCCTGCTAAAGAAATTATAAAACAATTTTTGTGGGTCTAAATAGATTTTCTTGATTTTTTAACAGATATCTTTAGGTAAGTAAATAAAAGACCCACTTTAAATGCATGATCATTTTTAATTGACAGTGACCTATGATTTAATAGACATGAAGGTCTGGATTTACAGACATCATGGAGCAATCCCATGGTCTTAATGAGCAAAATGTTGAGTCATTTAAAGGATTATTTATTAGCTTTTAAAAAAGGCAAGCATAGAATGCCTCCTTGACCTAAATACTAAAAGCCAGGAAACAATAAAATTAAAAACACATTGTTGCTCCTACTTTCAATTATGTTTTTATTTGTTATTTCTGTTTGTTTTAACTTCACTGTTACAAAAGGAAAGTTTATCTGAACATATAATAAGCTAGGATACATATTTAATGTAATTATGTCACTAAACAAATGATGAAGCAGCATTTTTTAATCACACATTTTTTTCACATTTCTTAAATTAATTTTTCTTTTGTTCTCAAGGACAGAACTGGAGAAAAATTTTACTTGAGTCATGCATAATGATATCCTCTTTTTTTTTTTTTTTTTTGAGACAGAGTTTCACTTTGTTGCCCAGGCTAGAGTGAGTGCCGTGGCATCAGCCTAGCTCACAGCAACCTCAAGCTCCTGGGCTCAAGCAATCCTTCTGCCTCAGCCTTCCAAGTAGCTGGGACTACAGGCATGCGCCACCATGCCCAGCTAATTTTTTCTATATACTTTTAGTTGGCCAATTAATTTCTTTCTATTTTTAGTAGAGACGGGGTCTCGCTCTTGGTCAGGCTGGTTTCGAACTCCTGACCTTGAGCTATCCACCCGCCTCGGCCTCCCAGAGTGCTAGGATTACAGGCGTGAGCCACCGTGCCCGGCCGATATCTTTTATTTTTTAGAAATTAAAGATTACTGACATTTTATATGAGAAAATTGGTTAATTAATGTTTAATTTTTATAATTGAAAGTATAACATGTTAATGATTAATAATTTTGTTGTCTTTACTATTTATGTCATTTAATCAATTAAATATTGAAAATGAAACTATTTTTATTTAGAAACAGAAGAAAAAATTTTAAAAAAGGCATTTTAAGGCATCATGACTAGTACACAAAAAGCCACAACCAGTAATTATACAATATTCTAGGATTTGAGAGGATCATAGACATGTTAAAAAAAAGTAAGTATGGAAGAAATGCAATACCACATGGTAAGTGCTATAAGAGACAAGCACGTATTAATATTTTATTCCCAAACACTACAAATAATTGATAACTCCAATAACCATAATTAATTGATCAAAGTAATACTTAAAAGAAACATACTACCACGTTTCTAACAGGGATAAGAGATGGCTATAAGTCTAGATTAGCAATTAAAATATTCTATCCAGTGTCATATGGTTACATAAGTTCAATGTTGGTATCAAAGTAACAAACAAAAGTAAAGACATAAGAAAAACTAAATTAATAAATGAATTTCTAGTAGGTTTTTTTGGGAGGTACCCTAATGTATAGGGAAAAACTACTGAACATATTTACAGAAAATTCACAGGACTTCTGAATTTAGAAGCTGTTTTTTAACATTTTAATCTATGAACACTGCCTCCAACTGGAGTAATATATGTAATATATTCTCATCTTTACCATTAAAAAGAAATTTATACCTTAATCTCTCATGTCATAATCAAAATTGAAATATGTTTTGAAGCAACTGTAATTTTCAGCTAACAACATTCACTTCATTACGAGATTTGATAATACATGCCCATAACCAGATTTTGTGAAAAATAAATAAATAAATACAAAAAACATTATTTTCTCTCTTGCCCTAAACTCCACACCATTTGATCCCCTCCTTTTTCATTTATTCATCTTTTATTTTATTCCGTAAACAAATATTTGAGTTCTTACTATACAGTGGTCTTTGAAAAACCAAGTCTCCATCTTTGATTCTGCCAATCTTGAAACCATCTATAAGACTTTACAGGAGCTCTTCAGCCAACCCTCCACCAACCCTTCCACTCTTCCAATCCCTACTGCATTTCCCACTTGCAACCCCATTTTCCACCTCTTACCTTAAGCCTCAAAGTCTGGCTGTCTATACATACAGGAATTTAAAGCCCACATAGAGAGTGTGAGCAGTTTAATCGGGTAAAGTTAGTGTGTGAAATAAAAGTTTTATAGGGTGGAAATGTAAGAAATGTGATTATGTGTTAAAAGATTTAACTTTAGTTAGGAGGAGGGCTGCAAATAGAAGCTGACTGTTTTGGATATGGATTTTCAATAGATAACTGTGCTGTATCTTAGAAGCAAAAGAAATTTTTACATAGATTTTCAGTTTAATTCAGCAAAGAAGGATTTGTTCATATGTCCTAAAGTTTTAAACTTTGAAGACATGAGAGAGAGCAATGATAAGAAACTTAATCTATATTTTATCATATTATTTTGTATGTTTATTATTGTGAATCATAAAATGTTTTAGCTGAAAGGAATTTAGAGATCTTATTAGTCCAAGTCTTCATGGTGCAGATAGAAAGACTGAATTCAGCAAGGTTAAGTAATTGGTTTAATGCTATAATAACTCAAACAGCTTGAGAAAGCCCATTGAATTCCAATTAAGTTATTATTACTCACTGACAACTTGAACAGATTCTAAAGATAACAAAGAGCTTTTAATTTTTTTTAAAGATTTAAAAAATATATTTTGAGATGGAATTGAGATTATTTCTGAAGCAGCTCTAAAGAGGGCATTAATGGAAAATTCTTGACAGCCACAAGATTTGACCAAGGTGGTTCACTGGGGAGGGATTGCTTATTTCATAGTTTTCCCCTTAGATCAGCCCCAGAAAGCCAGCACTTAGAAGAGAATTATGTTAATATAGTAAGTAATATCATTGTATTAGACTTAACCACATGAGGAAATTAACTAAACCCATTCCCGTAATAACCATTTAAATTTGATACTATATCTGTTAGTTTACTTTCAGTTTTGAAAGTGTTTCAAGTTTAGGAATTTCATTCTCAAGCTAATGAATTTAGGTTGACATCAATGTCATCATAATCTCCACCTGTCACAGAGACATAAGGCTTCTACTGATAAAATAAATGGTTCATTCTGTCATCATGATGGCTTTAAAAAGTGACAGCTCTCTTAACACTGAATATTTAGTTTAAGAGCAAAAGGTACAAAAATAATTTAATGATTGTATGTGTTTTTTTAAGTAAAAGACTTAATGTATTAGGAAAGTATGGTTGTAATTTTGATGCAACATAGCACCTCATCAATGAATAAATGTACATTTTAAATTTTTTTCAAATGTGTATTTTACACCTCTGGTTTTATGGTTGTTACCATATTTTTTTTAAAGGTACTGCAAGGTTAAGAGAAACACTTCCCCATTAATACTCATATGATAATTTCAGGTCTTCCTTCAAAGTCTATATACAGATCATGATAGGATATTGTTGTTACCTGACCCAAGTCTTGCAAGGAAGGTAACTGGGTAACTGACTCTTTCATTTGAAATTGGGTCTAACCCCAAGTTTTGATTATATGTAGAAGATATGACAGACCAATTTTAAATATTAGTTCATTTGTAAGTCAAATTTCACAGATGAAAATTATTATTTAAACATTTTAGAAACAATACATCTATTGTTAAAAAATACATTTACATTCAGTAAAATATTTTAATTCTACATATACAGCAATCTCACTTGTTTCACTAATAAATTATATTAAACTAAAAAAAAGTTTTAAACTTAGAAAAAGACCCTTCATGAAGATGATCTTTTTACTAAGGGAAAGAGTAGGAAAAATCTTCCCACATAAAGGCAAAGAGAAAATAAAATATATTTTTAAATAATTATACTAAGCATTAATGTCTGACAGGCTAGCACACTAATAAAGTGGTCATTCAAAATGTTGTGTAGTATAAGATAAATACAAGAGCAAGCCAAGGGGACCCAGTCTCTTTTTGTCATGTATGGTAGTAGAGGGTAAAGCTAGTTAAACAGATGGCACTCAGGATTTCTCAATGAATTCAGCATCTGTGTGTACATGTTGCATAAATGCCAATTAAAATGTGTCTAAGTAAATTTACATCCCTTGCTGATAGATAGTAAGCCAATCTTGCTGGCTCAGGATCAAGGTTAAACTTAATCATCTGCTGAACTTGCAGCAAGTTGCTCTCAAATTGTACAGAAATTCCCAGTGAAATAATAAAAACAGAACTCCTATTGATTTGTATTTATTTATATTCATAACTCATTTCTACAGCCTTGGGCTAGAGCTCAAAGGGGAAAAAAAAAGTTACTATTTGTATGACTTGGCCAAGTATACTTTTGACCACATTTCCAACAAATACCTCTTTGATTAAAATGCCTGCCTGAATACATTTTCCTAACCTCCTCCTTGCAACTTCCTAGTTGAAATAATTTTGTTTAAAAATGATCCTTTCCAAATGATCTTGAACAAAGGAAAAAGGCATGTAGCAGTAGGTCTATCATTTATATAGGAAGAAATAGAGCATCTGCCTCAGATTGACAGGCAGCCATGAAATTATTAGAAGCAATTCCTCCTAGGGGAACATAAAAATGGCTTCCCCTGACATTTTTTTTCTTTTTTTTTTACACAGTACTTTGCTCTTAGCATGCCACTCACACCCCCAGTTCATTTGCACCCATATAAAGCTTCAGTAGGCCATTTCAGGCTTTGTCTTTTTTAATTTCAAGTTTTCAATACCCATATTACTCATTCAGAATTGAAAATTTCACCTTGTGATTAAAATAGGAACTACACTGCAAGGGAATATTACACAGGCATTAAATATAATGTTCTTTTTAAAATAAAGTAATAAAGTCCTTAGGATAAAATTTTAACTGATAAAAAGCACAAAAGAATGGGTACAATAAAGTTTCTGAAATGTTGTTCTCTAAAATACTAGTGCAAAATGACCTTAATATATACATTCTAAAAAAAAGTCGTTTATGTTTGGAAAATTCTCTACATTGTAATCCCCCTCTGGAGAATTACAATAGTCATTATCACATTAAAAATATTTTAAAGTCCTGCAATAAAGGAACTCATTTGACTTTATTTATCTAGTATTTTCCAAACCCATTTGACCATATCAACTTTATTAATTTTTCTAAATTATTTGAGGAACATCATTGACATCTTTCTAAAATAAAATTGCTAGTAATTAGACTTTGGGAAAGGCCAATGTAAAATATATTTCTATTAATAATTTTGTAAAAGCATATAACTAAAATATATAAATATCTGTAGAAAGCAGAGGCATAAAGAAAAGATAAACTGATGTCATTTCTGAGTAGTGAAATTATGGTTAATTTAAGTTTTCTCCTTTGTATATTTCTAAGTTTCCGATTTTTTATAAGTGAACTCATGTTGTTACTATATAAGTGAAAAGCATACATTATACTAAATATCATCCTATTTTTATACACCACATAACTAACTCTACATGTGATCTACTTCTCATGCCTCAACTCAAATTGCTAAAAATCTGACATTTAGTATGTAGAAGGTTTTGTGTTAACAACTGAATCTCATTTAATCCTCAAAAAAATTGTTGAAGGATTTTCATTATTTTACAAATGAAGAAAGTGATATTTTGGGAGGTTAAGTCACTTGCTTATTATATGAGGGAACAAGGAACTGTATCCTAGGTCTGTCTGACATCAAATTCCGCAATGTTAACTACTGAGCTCTGTTAAAACCTTGAGGGCAAGAATTATGTTTCATATAGATATTCCCAAAGCACATCATAATAGTACCATATAATAGTAATCAAACAAAACTAATATTTAATACTTATTCTTTGGCTATTAGGTACAAGGTGCGTATGTTTTGAATACTAACATTAGAATTTAATATTTTATGCTGTGCTAGGGACAGGGTTAAAGATTTGTTGTATGTTCATCGCATTAATTCTTACCAGAACCGTATAAGTTTAATGCTACTATTATCCCAGTTTATTGGTGAGAAAACAAAGTGATATGCAGGTACAAAAATCAAGATACAAACTATATCAGCTTAATTCCAAAATCAGTGCACTTACTCATTAAATCAGTATAACACCACAAAAGGGATGCATTGTTATCTTAATAGGCAGTTTTAAAATTGAGTTCTTTCTTTAAAAGAAAAAAGACTTAGACACTAATTTAATTGAACTTTCTTACGTCAGCATATAGAATTAGAAGTGTAGTCATTCTATTCATTTGTTTCTTAAAATGATTAAACTGTTATCTAAAAGTCATGAAAAAATCCATACCATAAATCAGTTTAGACTCTTTTTTCATTTCAGTATATTACGGGGGTACAAATATGCGGGTTACGGTCTCACTGTGTAGTCAGGGCTAGAGTGCAGTGGTGTCATCATAGCTTACTGAAATCTCAAACACCAGGGCTCAAGTGATCCTCCTGCCTTAGCATTCTGAGTGGCTGGGGCTACAGGAACACACCACCACACCTGGCTAATTTTTAAAATTTTTTGTGGAGATAGGGGTGGTCTCGCTATTGCCCAGGCTGGTCTCAAACTCCAGGCCTCATGCTATCCTCCTGCCTTGGCCTCCCAAAGTGCTAGGTTTACAGGCTTGAGCCACCATGCCCAGCCTATTTTAGGTTTTGGTGATATTTAAAACATCACCTTAAAGGAACATATGATTCCAGGATAAAATGATGATAAATTATTTCTTATAACATTAATATTCTATAATTGTCTGACTGATGTATTTGGACATAAAAGAAAAAAACATGTTGGGTGGGCTTACTCTACACACACTCAGTGTGGTGTGCTAGACAATCTCTGATACTCATCCTTTTTCATTAGTTATTAATGCATCTTCCTTCCTCTATTTACTTGTAGAAAGCTGTATCTGGCACATAGTGCATGCACAAAAATGCTGTATATCTTTATTACACATCTTATTAGTTTAAAAACTGAATTGCTTTAATATCGTGTCTTATTTCCCTCTTAGTGTCTCCACTAAGCTCCAATGTCTTATTTATTAATATCTCTGGATACCTTGGATCTGGCATTGTTTCTTTCAAAGTAAGGAGTTCAATAGGTACTTTTTGAATAAACAAATAATCCCATTTAATCC
>VBSM01000272.1:84850931-84943148 GCA_008086735.1 Cheirogaleus medius | reverse complement strand
AGTAAGGAGTTCAATAGGTACTTTTTGAATAAACAAATAATCCCATTTAATCCCTAAAACAATCATGGGTGGTGTACTCACTTTCTTACTCAGTTTCTAATTTAAGAATTTTGCTCAAAGAATACTTGCTAGTAAATGGCAGATGAGGACCCAAGCAAGGTATATGAAATTCCACAGCCATATCCTTTCTATTTATTCATTTACTAGTTATTTAGTTCAGCTCTAATATTACACATGGCCACAAAAATTGTAACATTCTAAAAAAATGCACAATTTAATTATTCCCACCATCTTGAATGTTTTTGAGGGTCATGATTCTTTAAGCTATGCTTAAATTAAAAACTCCTTTAAATGCTTTATTCTTTATTGCAAGAAAGATACTTGCTAAAACATTTTTAAATTAAAAAATAATCTATCACTTGAAAGTATCAGAGGAAGCTCACTTTAACTGTCATATCCTGGTAAACATTAATTTTTATAAAACAAACAACAAAAGGAATAAGCTGTTCAAATTGTGTCCCTTGCTCAACAAATGCTTGGCACCAGTGGTCTCTAATGTGACTTTATTTACTCTGTATAAATAAAAACATTCAGAAATGATCTCCTATTCACCTTCCTAAGTCTAAAATACTTGAAAATATATTCAGTATTTCCCATTTAATAGACTTTTACCAATTATACAAGTCAATGTCCACTGGTAAATTGATAATACTCTTCAAAGCTAATCATGAAACTTAAATTTTACTTATAATTTTAATTAATTGAAAAATGAACTTTTTCCAATTTTACTACAGACTCTTATAATTAGATTTGAAATTTCTGATTTCTGCATATCATACACTTTATAGAAATGCATCAAGTGTACATATTTCTTTGCATACGATGTGAATTTGTACCCATCATAAAATAAAGCTGATTAACTGGTAAACCATCCAATGAAATTCTATCTTTTGGCCAGCTTAATCTAATAGGAGTTTTTCCACTAAATTACCCAGATGAACACAAACCTTAAACAATTATATACTACTAGCTCATGTGTGTAATTGCTAAGGTGGAAAATTACAGCAAATACAAAGGTACAGATGTTCATTTTCAGAAGACCAAACAAAATAGGGGAAAAAAAATTCTTTTCCACACTAATTTCTATTTATATAATGCATTATTTTCCATTAAATACAACTCTGGTGTATTTAATTAAGAATAAGTAAAATAATTAAAATAAGATTGGTAAGACTTTTAAAGGATGCACTACCAGGGAACCTGCAACCTCAAGGCCACATGGGGCTCTCCACATCCCCAAGTGCGGCTCCTTGACCGAATTCGAACTTCACAGAACAAATCCCTTTATTAAAAGGATTTGTTCTGTAAAATTTGGATTCAGTCAAAAGGCCGCACTCAAGGACCCAGAAGGCTACATGTGGCCCCAAGGCCGCAGGTTCCCCAACCCTGCCAGGATTGCATTATTTACTTTGCAATAGCACTTCACTCAACATCCAGCAATTTAGTCACTATGCTGTACAAAGAGGCAAAGTTACAGAAAAACGAGCAATAGCACCTGTCTTTAAATATGTGCAAAGATCTTTCTTCAAGTTGCTAAGAAAAAAAAATACAAACTATTCCAGCTTTAAAGCATTCAGAACCTTTCTCTTTAACAAGCTTGCCTTGTTTTCTTTGGTGATTTTTCATGGTACTTCACTGTACTTTAGTCTTCTAGCCCAAGTTATGCTCTATTGTTTACAGCAAAATTATTGTCTGGGAATCATTTTTGGCCTTCCATAGAAAAGTGCTTTTTTTCTCATTTGCCTTAGTTATTGCTTTAGCCAGTTTCTGCTAAGGTCTGTGGATCTATTGACTCTACCCACCAGCATCTTATTTCACAGGACTGAGGGAGCAGGCAAGTACAGAGCGCAGTACTTCTATAAACTTTCCATTCATGCACGATTCTACCCTTCTAAATATAAAGTACACCTATAGGACCAGAATTATATATTATGGTTATATGTTATATTTAACATGTTATATCTGTATGTTTTTTATTGTCTCTTTTCCCCACTCTTCTATGGGTTCCAAGAAATCTTTTGTCTGTAGCACACAGACTAAGTGTTGAGGACCTCACAATCTGTAAGCATTGTTCAATGAATGACTGAATGAACGAGCCTTACATCCCAATAAGACACTATGTCATCTGGTACCACATCATTTTTCTTATTACTATTATTACTGAAATGGATAGATATAATTTAAATCCACATTATATTTGTAGTTGAAACTTCTGTGGAATGGTGGTAAACAAATCAAAAATACATTCATAGAATTAATCACTATTGGAGCACATACCTAATCCTCGTTAGTATTTTTGTTAACAGTGCTTCATTCAAAAGAAAAATCAAAATAAAATCTTTGGCTTACTTTCTATTAAAAATTGTTTTCATGTGTTATTGACTTATTAACTGAGATTGAATGCCACAGCTACATGTTAAGGCAATATATTAAAACAATATACAATTCCCAAAATGTAAAATACTTTCACTGCTAAAAAAATATGAATTTGTATAAAATAATCTGGGCTCAGTTAGAGCAAGGTACACATTCGCTTTTCTATGGTACTATTTTTGTCTTCCTACTATTTTTTTCCTTTGCCTATACTAGTATGCCCATATCTTTCCCATCATATAAACACATCCCCTGGAACTTTCCCTCATGGTACTTTTGTTTGTATCTTACTCCTAAACTGCCAAAATTTTTTAAAGTTGAGACACATTGGCTCAATTTATCTTCTCACCCTATTGAAGTGCTTTATAGTTCAGGTTTCAAAAATCTTTTAATTTTTCTGATCAGAAAGCCTATTTTCAGGGTCTGCACAACTTGATTGTTGTGCAGAATTCATTATTCTTAACCTCCTTCACCTTCTTGGTACTCTAGTCTCCATTGGTGCCTACCACATTCATTGCTGATGCTTTTACTTCCACGTCTCTGTATCTTCTCTGCCTTCTTGACTACATTTTTCTCCACATGTCTTCCTTTTGATTATGATTTTTGGAGAGTCTCTAACTGCCCCGCCATGCTAAATTTTCTTCCTGACTGAATGGTACTAATCAACCCCAAGATATTAGCTATTGTCGTTATGTGGGAAGCTCCAATACTCTAACCCAAGTTTTTCTTCCAAGTCCCAAATCAATAGTTCTCACTTCTTTGGTAAATAAATACTTGAATGCCTCACAGGATTGAACACTAAACACACACGGACCTCACCAATACCACTATTCCTCTTAAAAACAAAACAAAACTAAATAACAATAACCATTTTAGTCCTTGTGTATTTCCTATCTCTGTATACAAGTAAACCAAGAAACCCTACAGTCAACCTGGAATCCTTCCTCTGTATTATTCCCATATCCAAATAATCAAATTTATCACAAAAGTTTCTCCCAAACTAGTTGTCTTTTCTCTACGCCCAATTTCACATGTTAAGTTAGATTCTAGCCAACTTCTCTGTCTAGATTAACTCTAAGCATTTAATTTCATCTAGATAGGCTCAAAGCATATACTATAACCCCAAGAGGATATAAAAAATCTCCAGAAATGTGAAGCAGTGGATGCAGTTTGAAATCATTTTCTATGTGATTCTAACATAACATACCACTCCTCTCCCATGTTTTCTCTGTGCTCAGGGTTGAAATCACTTTTCTAATCCCTTTAAGTGGTTCTTATCCTTGACTGCACACTGAAATCCCCTGGAGAGATAGAAAAATTCAGATGTCTGGGTCCCACACCCAGAAATTCAGAAATAATTGTCTGGGATGCACCCTGGTGATTCTGACTTACAGTCAAGGTTCAGAACCACTGTTGTAGACTAATAATATCTGAAATGAGTGAACAACATTCCAGGGCTACAAAAAACAATTCATTGACATAGGCTATTCATAAAAAGTCTATTGATATACGTTTTTTAATTTAATGCTTAAAATTTTAATAAAATTTTGTATGTTTAAAATATACATAATGTATTAGCATTGGTAGGCAGTAGTACATAGTAAATAAAATATTTACAAAAATTTTAGTGTACATGCAAATAAGTAGGCATAAAGCAACCAAAAGTTTGGGACTCTTTGCTCTAAACTGCAGCTCATTATCTTTTTTTTTTTTTTTTTTTTTTTGAGACAGAGTCTCACTCTGTTGCCTGGGCTAGAGTGCCGTGGTATCAGCATAGCTCACAGCAACCTCAAACTCCTAGACTCAGGCAATCCTTCTGCATGAGCCTCCCGAGTAGCTGGGACTACAGGCATACACCACCATGCCTGGCTAATTTTTTTTTATATATATATATTTAGTTGTCCAGCTAATTTCTCTCCATTTTTTGTAGAGACAGTGTCTCGTTCTTGCTCAGGCTGGTCTCGAACTCCTGAGCTCAAATGATCCACCCGCCTTGGCCTCCCAGAGTGCTAGGATTATAGGCATGAGCCAACGTACCTCGCCTGTAGCTCATTATCTACCAGTGCAACTCTTTATATACTGGTCTTTCATCTAGCATGCCTGTTTGCTAGGTCAAGTAATTATTCCACTGTAGTTACCTCTGGAAAACCAAATATGAACCTGTCACACCCTTTCTTTAAATCTTCAGTTACAAGTTGTCTTGTTTAATTCCAAGTTGATTAACTAAATAACCTATAGACAATTAAGTAGAAATTCTGAACGTGGCTTGCAAGCACCTTCACAGTTTCTCTTTAAATTTTACAGCCTTCTTTCTCCCCTTCCATCCTCATAACCTATGCTGAAATATTTTTCCACTTATCTGAATTCACCAGGTCCCTGTTCTCAGTGGCTTTCCTCAGTCTACAAGGGTCTTAGTCTTCTTTTCTACTTGGTAACCCTCCATTAAATTTACAAAAGACAATTAAAACAGAGCTCTTCTCTCAAATATTCTATGATTATTAATTAAATGTGTATTAGAGCACTCATCACATTTTACTGCAATTATTATCATACACGTTTGTTTTTCCTTATTAAAATTTGAGATCCTGAAAAACTAAAATTGACTTTTTCATATTACATTTTTCCAATATCTGGCACTAAGTATACAATAGTGGCTTAATATATGTCTGTTGCCTAAATTCAGTTTTTCCATAAATACATCAAACATAACAATAAAAAATTAATTATTTACTAAATAATCAAGGAATAATAAATTTTTAAAAAGTGAATGGTATTGTTTGTTACAAGGAAAATCAAAACAAAACAACTCATTTCTAAAACAAACAAAAGCAGCTCAACATTTACTATAGACCAAGGACTTTACCTACACATATATTATCAATTCTGTTTTCTTTCTATTAATAGGAATACACTATTAATAGAAACACTGATTACTACAGAATGATAAATTATTTTCATAATGGTAATACTATGGAAATTCAAGATTCTAAAATGCTATTTTAATCAAAGATTAAATTATATTTACTATACTCAGGTTGTAGCATCTAACTGCATGAAAATTTCATACTTACAGAATAATAGTGCTAGAAGAGATACATTCTTCACTTTACAGATGGGAAAACAGATTCATAGAAGTAAAGTGTCTTGCCTTAGGTCACACAACTAGCTAATAACTGAACCACTAGCATAATTCACATTTCCTAAGATTGCTTTTTTAGCACTCTTTGGACCATATCAAACTGATGTCTCTGTTGGTGAATGAGGCTATCAGATTCCAGGCTAAATAATGCTGAATTATACTTCACTGTCCAAGGAACAGAATGTTATTATGAATAAAACATTGCTTCTCAATGTTTAAATGTAGTGAAATGAGAAATATAAAACATTATTATGGTTCTATGAAATATTAAGTGGCTTTCAACTTACAGGTTTTTAAGCATCTAAAGCAAAAGTGATTGTTAGGGAATGGTACATAAATAATTAATCAGAAAAAGACATCTTAAATAATAGGTTTATAATTCCTTAAAAATGTTAATTTATGTAAACATATCAACATATAACAGTTATAAGCAAAACATAATAATTAGTCATACAATGATAAAAGTTTTAATGTAGGTTAAAGTTGAGAATGGATTCATAGTCAAACTACCCACTTACTACTCAGTGCTTCAATTTCCTCATCTGTAGAATAGGGATAATAACAGGAATTATTAACTGTTATAATTAAATGAGATTACTCATAAAAAGTCCAAATATCATGCCTGGCACATTCTAAAACACTTAATGAAGGGTTAGCCCTAATTATTATTATCTAATGCATAAGTAGACAATATTGACGTGTAGTTAAGAGCACAGGTGTTAAGTTCAAATAGACATCAATTCCACTTCTGGTTCAGAATGTTTGGCTGTATGGCCTGAAGAAACATAATACAGTCTAGATACGGAATGCATGATTACCACATACTTGTGAATTACTAAGTGATTATGACAATGCATGTAATTAATCTGGGAAAATTTAACAATAAACTTAAAATTAAATTGGAAAAAGAGATATTTTCTTCAATGAATATTGAAGTTCTTGTGGCTCAAGGAATAATAAATATATTTTGAATTTGTCCAAACAAAAGTAGAACAAAAATCTTACAAAACTTATTTTACATAGGCCAAATTGGTCCTGGATCTTAAATTACTTTTATGCCTTAATTCCTTATAGATTAATCTTGAATACTATTAGCTATTTGCAATTATCAGGGTTACTTATTCAACAGCTTAGAAAAGGTTTTCTTGTCCCTGAGCTTCATCTTCTCATCTACAATATAAACATTTTCATCTAGATATTACTAAGTTCTCCTCCCATTCTATAATATGAAAATTAATAAAGCAGCACCACCATATACAGTTGCACAGGTTATTCACTGCACAAGTATATCCAATAAAATGTGCACTATGTACATTTTCACAGGTTATTCATTGCACAAATGCAAGTTGGTGTGAAATGTAGTTTGACCTCCACTTGCCAAGCAGTGCTCAGGGACCTGACTACCGAGAGAAGGAATGCTTTTATATAAATTGCAAAGATATGAAGTCTAAGTTTATAATCCTATATTAAAGTGAGGTGCATTATGAACAAGTTGCAATATACTCACTCATAGATATATTACTCATTCCTTTAATCTGTAAGTAAAACAAACTCTTCTAAGTCTTTTTTTTTTTTTAATTTATGTACTTACTCCCTTTTATTTTAAAAACTTAGTGCAGCGGGGATCTTTACCACCACAAAGTGCACAGCCTGTCTTTGTAAGGCTCCAACTCTCATCCATTTACTACCTTCCCCTAAAAATGGCTATTATTATTTTACTACTTCACTGCCTTCAAAACACTGAACTGTGTGCTTATTTGATTTATTTTTTTGCTTTTTCTTTTATTCCTCCTATTCCTCATACATACCTGTCTTGTATATTCGCAATTAGACAAATCTCCTCACAAATTCTGCCTATGATTCAATTCATTCTTACTTGAAGATAAATAATGACATCTTCCTCATTTATTAGTTCCTTCCCTCTTACAATCTGGTTTGAGATTAACCTGATTCCAATTATTCCTACAACGTCTTATTCCTAGCAACTCCTACATCTGTTCACCTTACGTTTTCATGATAGAGTAAAATAAAAGTGCCTATTTATCCTCTGTTTATTTGCATTCATTTAGCATTGTTTTGCAAGTTATAATGAGTATTTCAATTCTCGTTTCGAGTTATGGATATTTTATTCAGCTTCCGTTTTAGCTCACCACAGTTCACATAGGCAATGAGGCAGTTGTTTTTCAACAGGTAAATTTGCTAAATCAAAATCAGAATTGATATGTTTTAAAGGTGCCAGTGGTTCTGGTACCTTTATGAGAACAGCTGGTTCTCATAAAACTCTCAATCCTTCAAAGATCCATAAATTAAATTAATGTGAACTACATTTATCCTGAAAAACACATAATCAGTAGAGCAAATACATAGATCAGAAGTCCTATAGTCAAACTTCTGGGTCTGAAATTGACTTGATGACTTACTATTTCTTTTCTCTTCTACCTTATGCTCGTTTGAAAAGTAAGGATAATAATTGTTTCTGTCACATAAGTTTGAGGTGCATGTGTCTTAAAACATGACTTACCATTATTATTGCTACTTATATAATGTAGCCATGTTTAATATGAGCAATAAATGCCAGGAAAAATACATTTATGAAATAGTGTTTTATAAAAACAAGTTTTAGTGAATTTCAATAATTATTTCTTGACAGTCTCCTTAAAATCATCATTAATTGAGTCATTACTATGTCTCAGGATGATGCTACATATTTCATATTATCATTTAATTTAATCCTCATGATACTCCTATGATTCAGGTGTTATTGTTTTAGCAATTTACAAGTGTGAGATCCAAGTGTTAGAGAAGTTTAGCAACTCATCCATACTCACACAGTTAATAAGTGAACAAGTCAGGATTTGAACTTAGTTGTATGTAACTTCAGGGCTGGAGCTTCCAAAACTAGTGGTTCTCCAACTTCAGTTCATATCAGAGTCACCTAGATGGCTTCGATAAAATACAGATTGCTGGAACTCACTCCAAGTTTTGATTCAGTTACTCTAGTATAAGACCTGAGAATTTGATTTTTAACAAGTTCCCAGGTGATTTGATGCTATACAGCCAAGGAACCATACTTTGAGAATCATTGGACTAAATTATTAAATATATTGTTTTGACTGTTTATTTAAGTAACCTATAATAGGACCAGGCACAGGGGCTCATGTCAGTAATCCCAGTCTTTTAAAGGCAGGAGGATCCATGAGGCCAGGGCAACATAGCAAGACCACATCTCTAAAACAACAACAACAACAACAACAACCATGAAATAAATTAGCATGGCTTAAAAAAAGTAAACTATAGTAAAACTAATTAGTATTACGTAGGCATAGAACCATATTTCAAGATTGTTGTAAAATGACTAGTGATAATGTTATAATCTGTATGTGATTTAGGACTTTAAATGCAGTATTTATTTATTTAGAAACAGGATCTCACTATATTGTCCAGGCTAGAATGCAGTAGCATCATACTAGGCTCAAGAGATCCTCCTCCTTCAGCCTCCTGGGTAGCTGGGACAACAGGCATGTGCCACTGTGCTCAGCTAATTTTTTTTTTTTTAATAGAAATGGCATCTTGCTATGTTGCTCAGTCTGGTTTTGAATACCTGATCTGAAGTGATGCTCCTGCCTCAGCCTTCCAAAGTGCTAGGATTATAGGCATGAGCCATCACACCTGGACAAAAAGCTATATATAATACGGTCAAAACTAAGTACTCTTTATTTACTTGGAGCAAATCAGAATTTTTTTTATAATCCCATACTGATTTTTGTAAGCAAGATGCTACTGATTTATTCAAGAGAATGAGTTTATAAGGTACATAATAAGCACAACTACTTTCACTTTGATAGAGTTTATTTTGTGTCTGCTGATCCACATTGTTGTAAGTAAAAATCTCATATAAAACAAACTATCACCTATGTGTGGTTTTCATCTATTCGGCTCATATATACTAATCTTAGAACAAGTTAAAGAATTAGAATTCAAAATATCATTGTTATAACCTAGAGCATCCAGTATAGCCAAATAAAATAACTAAGCCTCTGATATCAAAATGCAGCTCCCACTTTGAGACCAATTATATTGCTTATTTTCTAGGAGGCATTTTAACACATTCATTCCTCTGAAAAGAGCCCTATCACTTTTATAATTTGAAATACTTCCAAATAATCGAATAGTTTACCATATATCTTGGTGGTATTTTGTATTGTTTTGCTTAAAAAAGTAACTGAAGTCCCCAGCACATTTGCTTCTACAATTACAAAATGTTAGAGCTTCTTATTCAAATTGGCAAAACTAACATAGCTAAAATTAAATTCCAAATGTGTAAGATGTCAAAATTGAGAGATTAGAAAAAACATAACTCTAACGTACTCTATAATTTCAGAATTCTACAAATATATCACAATGAGAATTAGATAAGTTTGCTCACTAATAAAAATTTTAGTAATGTCAGAACTAGCTGTAGTATTCAGGAAAGTACATAAATACCTCCACAACTTAGGGGAAGATAATTATGAACTGACTCATTTCACTAATCTAATATGGGCCAGGCCAAACACTAAGATATGAAAGATCAGAATTGTCATCCTAAATAATAAACCTACTTAGTAAGTCTGAATAAAGTGCTGAAATCTATTTCTAATAAGTGTTGACTGATCTTGGCAAATCTAGAGAAATAGACCACACATAACTAAAATTCAACAAGTCATCACTGGTTTTGTGTCTTAGGGGAACAGAATAAATAAGAGCTAGATTATCACTTTTAACTATGAAAATAAGAAAAAACTAAACCTGAGATATTGATAATAGTATTCTCATTTCAAAAGCATTAATTTGCACCTAACTTCAAATTTTGGCTCAAATTTACAAATGAAATTACGGTTCAAGTATGAAACAATCTTTTAATGAGTAGGAATAAGGATTTTCCATAATCTCTCAGCACCTTGGAATAAAGAAGTGATAGATATATTACAGTACTCTCAGTTTGTGACTGACATTTTGAGCAGCATGAATTACATGTCACATACCAATAAACATAAACCAGGCCTTTAAAATGTAAATGATAGGTATCATTGTATGGTCTCAGAAATTCCTTATCTTCTGTTTTTCCTACATTTTGGGAGAAATTATAAATGATCTGCCCTTTACCTTAATCTCTTTTGCATTCTCAATACACTTTGTAATCCGGTTATCCTGAGAGAATACTGGGCAACACTTGCTTCCTCATTTTTTCAGTGATAGGAAGGCATAATCATATTTTCTTCTGTAGCTCATGGAGACTTTTAGTTCATTGATCTATAATCTTGAAAAAGTCCCTCTTCTTCCTAGCTGAAGCCATTTATACATACAGTTGACTATCCCATTTTATCACTTTCAGCCAACACCTTTACCGATTCAGAATCTGGACAATTTAGTCTCATATATCTGCCCCACAACCTCCCAATGTGTACCAATAACCTGGGCTAGGTCAACATCTGTACAGATGACTCCTGCAAAATTCTTGCTGTTTAAAAAAACTTTTATAACAAATTTAACCTCTGCTCCATTGCAGCCTTGTCTTCCATTGCCCACAAACCATGAACGCTGATGAAAACTGGGAGCTGGGATATCTAAAAGAATATCGAATCTCTCTCAGATCTCTGACAGCCTATTTTTTGTAGTTTTCTTATTCTTATTATACCTGGGATCAGAACACTAAAACTTATCAGAACATTCAGGTCTTAGTCCCCACACTCCACCCCCATTTTTCTTTGTATCATTTCTCTCCTGGACTTAGAGTTTCTCCTGTGTAGCTTAGAACTTTTGGTTCATTGCTTTCCATATTTGAATCAGTAAAGACACCCTGTTCCAGACTGCCAACATTCCCTACTTGATTGCATTAATCAACAAGGAAAAAGTATTATCTCACTAAACAAAATGGCCCAGCCTCATGAAGCTCCAGAACTTATCTATTCTCCAGGTCAGCAATGTCCTTAAGGATGCAGGTTCCTTCACCTTTCCGTGCTACAATATTCATTAACCTTTTGCATTTGCTTCTGACTGTGGTTGAAAGATGTAATTCTAGGTTGCAGATGTAGAAAAAAATCCCAAGGGATGGGGTCGGGGGAGGAAAATGCCACCTCAACCTTTTGAAGTAGCCCCTATCTGACTTGTCTTTATATCTCATTGGCAAGGAAGTGGTCAAATATCACTTTCAAAACCAATTACTGTTAAGGAAATGTGGCAACACAAATAGAGATTTACCCTGGAGCTGGTGGTGGGAAGGTGGCCCTTCCCTGAGTCTTGTGGAGGAGAGATGCACACACCAGATCAAAAGTGAGGCTTTGCCAGAGAGGGTGAAGAGGAGAAAGGCTGGCAGAGAGACAACCAGAAGGGTCTGCTTCTCTATTTTCTTGTCAATATCCATTTCCCTGTTGCCATTTATTCTTCCTACATCCCTGTGTTACAGGTACACTATTGGATTAGGGGAGAATCAGTGGTATTATACTATTACTACTTTCTAGGATTCTACCTCTCCTGTAGATTAATATAGGAATTCATGCCAATTTGCCAAATTATCTAATAAAAAGAGCAGTAGGACAAGGCAGGAGTCCTTTGCTTCAAAACGAACAAAACACCATAGTCTTCACTCTCACAATTTAAGCTCTGACACTGCCACTTCTGCCCTTGGGAAAGATTCCAAGTTTAAAAGTCAATATGCAGAGTCGGCTATATTGTGAATCTACTAGGTCATTGAATATGAAATGTCGATTTTGAATCAAAAGTGTGGCTTATTATATCTCAAACAAGAAGCAGTCCAATTAATCAAAGTATAAGCCTAAACTGTCATCACAGTTTTGCCACCTTAACGGTAGCTTGTTTATGGCAGCAGTGGAGAAGCCTGGAGAATGAGTGGTGATGAAATCGTGAAAGGCAATTTCAACAGCTTGTTGAGAATTTAATATTTTTCCTTGCAAGAAGTGGTTCAAAGCCTGGAAGAAGTGGTAGTCAGTTGGTGCAAGGTCTAGTGAATAAAGTAGACGACAGTTTCCCAGTCCAGCCTCTGTAGTTTGTGCAACATGTGGTTAAGTGTTGTCTTGCAAGAGGATTGGCCCGTCTCTATTGACCCACTTGGGCTGCCTAATTGCAAGCATCCGCATCATTTCATCCAATTGGTTGCAGTAGACATCCGCTGTAATTGATTGACCGGGTTTCATGAAGCTGTAGTGGATAATACCAGCACTGAGCCGCCAAACAGACACAATTAGCTTTTTTTTAAATGAATATTTGGTTTTGGGCTGTGTTTCAGCACTTCACCTTTATCCAACCATTGTGCCAAACACTTGCAATTGTCAAAAAGAATCCATTTTTCATTACATATAATATGGTGTGGAAATGGTTGCCTTTATGTAGTGAGAGCAAAGAAAGGCAACCTTCAAGACAATTTCTCTTCTGAGTCTGGTTTAATTCATGCAGAACCCATCTATCCAGTATCCAGCTTCTTTACCTTGCCCATTTGTTTCAAATGGTCCAATATTGTTGGGAAAGTAACATCAAATTTTGCTGCTAATTCACATAGGATGAGATGGATTCACTTCCACTACAGTGTTCAGTTCATTATTATCCACCTTAGTCTCAGGTCACCCACGTGGCTCATTTTCAAGATTCAAACCACCAAAAGGGAACTTCTCAAACCATTGACCTATTGTGCATTCATTAGCCACATTCTTTGCAAACACATTGTTGATATTTTAAGCTGTTTGTGCTACATTGTTTCCACAGTGGAACTCATATTCAAAAATAACATGAATTTGTAGATTCTAATTATTAGCCCTTTATCAGATGTATAGCATACAAATATTTTCTCTCATTCTGTAGGTTGGCTATTTGCTCTGTTGATTCTTTCCTCAGTTGTGTGGAAGCTTTTTTAATTTGATCAAGTCCCATTTATTTATTTCTGTAGTTGCTATGATTGCCTTTGGGGTCTTCCTCATAAATCCTTTGCCTGGACCGATATCTAGATACATTTTTCCAACATTTTCTTCAGGATTCTTATGGCTTCATATCTTAGATTTAAGTCTGTTATTCATCTTGAATTCATTTTTGTGAGTAGTGAGAGATATGGATCCTGTTTCAATCTCCTACATGTGGCTATCCAATCTGCCCAGTGCCATTTATTGAATAGGGATTCTTTTTCCCAGTGTATACTGCTGTCTGCTTTGTCAAAGATCAGATGGCAATATGTGGATGGTTTTATATCTGGGTTCTTTGTCTGCAAAGAACTAAAGCAAATCAGCAAGAAAATATCAAACAACCCCATTAAAAAGTGGGCAAAAGACATGAACAGAAGCTTTTCTAAAGAAAATAGACTAATGGTCAATAAACATATGAAAAAATGTTCAATGTCACTAATCATCAAAGAAATGCAAATAAAAACCACAGTGAGATATCACCTAACCCCACTGAGAATGGTTTTTATCAAAAAGTCCCAAAAAAACAAATGCTGGTATGGATGCAGAGAGAAAGGAACATTCATAAACTGTTGGTGCAACTGCAAACTAATGCAACCTCTATAAAAAATAGTATGGAGATTACTCAAAGAAGTAAAAGTACACCTACCATTTGATCCAGCAATCCCACTACTGGGTATTTACTCAAAGGAAAAAGGATAATTTTATCAAAAAACACTTGCACTAGAGTGTTTATTGCAGCACAATTCACAATCACAAAGCAGTAGAATCAACCCAAGTGCCCATCAATGCATGAGTGGATTAATAAAATGTGGTATTTTATTAATTATTTTTTTATTTCAGTATATTATGGGGGTACAAATGTTAAGATTATGTAATTGCCCATGCCCTCCCTCCCCCCTTGAGTCAAAGCTTCAAGCGTGACCATCCCCCAAATGTTGCACATCTCACTCATTGTGTTTCTATATACCCTTCCCCTCCTCTCCCCTCCCACCTGCCCGACACCTGATAAATGTTATTCCTATATGTCCACTTAGGTGTTGATCCATTAATACCAATTTGCTTCTGAGTACGTGAATTGTGCTGCTATAAACATTCGAGTGCAGGTGTCTTTTTCATAAAGTGACTTTTGATCTTTTGGGTAGATGCCCAGTAGTGGAATTGCTGGATCAAATGGTAGATCTACTTGAATCACTTTAAGGTATCTCTACTTAGCCATAAGAAATGATTTAGTATCTTTTGGAACAATCTGGGTGGAACTGGAGACCACTCTCTTAAGTGAAGTATTGCAAGAATGGAAAAACAAACACACATGTATTCACTATTAAATTGGAACTAACTGATCAGCACTCATGTGCACAGATGGAAGTAAAATTCAACAGAAATAATGCACGTGGGAGGGAGGAGGAGGTGGTGGGTGAAATAATATCTAATGGATACAATGTACACTATCTGGGTGATGGGCACACTTATAACTTTGACTCAAGCAGTACAAAAGCAATCCCTGCAATCAAAACATGTGTACTCTTGTAATGTTCTGAAATTTAAAAACATGTATTTGTATAGGAAAAAAAAGAACAGGGATTTTTGACTTATCCATGGTTTCACAAAATTTCTCTAAAAATTTTTTTGAAAGACAATCACAAGCCAAACAGTATGTTTGAAAGAATGAGGGTGTACCTTCACAAAATAAAACAAGAAGTGTCAAAGTGAAATGTCGGAAATATCAATAGTCTAACTTAGTGCTTAAGGATATCGGACATTTCATACTTAATAATCTAATACTAAAGTTTAAGCTTTAAGGCCCTTCAGTGATACAAGCGTCTTCAACACACCTGATAATGCATCTTGTGTTTTATGTTATTTTTCTTAAAAAAGACTGAAATTTTTATGAGCTTCCCACCCTTACAATGTGTATCTGCCTCTGATGATACACTAATCTTTCCTATCTGTGTGCTACTGAGCATGTCACTTACTTCTCTATCCATCCATTTCTTTATCCTAAACATTAGTTTAATAAAAGGAGCACTACCTTTTCTTGCAAAACTCTGATGAGGATCAGAAATGAAAGTGCCATGCAGCAGTGTTCTGTGTGATTATTATAATCATCAATATACAGTGTTCTTTTGTGGCTGCTATTTTCCTAGGAGAGGCTGCTGCTGCATCTGCTCCTGCCAGTTTGTCTCCAGTATATGACAAGGGCAAAACTCTAAATGAGCTGAGCCATCCCTGATTGCTGTCCAGAATACCCACTCAGCTGCAGGTGTCTTCCAGCTATCTGCTGTGATGTTACATTGCTTCAGGCTGTGCTACAGGGGACCCTCATTGGGTTTCATCTGCCTGCCATGTGCTTAACTCCCTTTCAGCCCTGGGGAGTAGACTTTCATGTAGGATGATTTCAACTTCTCAGGATTGCATGAGTCTTGGGACCTCATTGTGGGAAACTATGCCCTACCATCTGGTGGGAAGCATGGTACTAAGAGATGCTGATAGAATTTGTCTCGTAATTGAATGTGGTGATGGTAGGTGTCATTTCTGTAAACAAGACTAGACAGCAAATTGCTTCGTAGACTTTAATTTTGGTCTGGAATGTGTTTCTTTGTTTTCATCATCCTGTCATTCTTGCAAATGTTATGAATTCTAAAATATGATTTATTACTTTACCTACTAATGTGCCATTATTAGATACTGAGCTGCTGAAGTAGCAGAATTCGGTAACAAGCAATTTCACAAGTAATTATGCAGTCATGGGTTGAGTGCATTCAAGTGCTGCAAGGTTGGGTGGACAACAGCAGGTAGAAAGCTATCAAGGGGCACAAGGGATTAGCAGCCTGTGTTTCAAAAGAATAGGAATATTTTTGCCCTGGCCATCATCATAACATTGCTGAGAACAATCAGGTAAAGTGGGGACTCCACCCAGGGCAAATCCAATAGTGGCCTGTATTCCCTTTTCTCAACATTATGTATCAATTAAAACAAATTTTCATCAATATTTCTTACACTCTATTGAGCATTTACAATTTCTCTTCTTTAATATTTAATCCTTATCATTATTTCATGAATTAAATATATAATAATATCAATATTCTATATAAGAAAAAGAGTCTTAAAGTTGCTAGGTTAACTAATTAATTAGTACTAGTAACTTGTGGAGTTAGAATACAAATATGAGTCCATTAGCTTCCAAAGACTTATAGCTAAAAAGAAAAAAAAAACAATAAATAAGATACCAATGCCTGTCATATTTATGAATTTGGGTTTGTAATCTGGCTTCCTGCATTTTATATTATATTATAGGTAATTCTGATACACACTTTTAATTGGAGCCTTCTGATTATACTTAGCATTCCAAGAATCATCATAAAATGCCACCTAAAGTGATGATAAGGAGAAAAGAAATTTGCTAAACATGTGATCTAATTGCAGAGTCATGATCCAACAATATTTTTTTTTCTGTTAAAATATGGCAAAGAAGGTTCTTCTCCCTGCCTTGAGTGACAAATAAACCATTAATAGCAATTGGGCTAATTACTGGGTAGGGACTCAGATAAAGTCTAACACACTAATAAATTATAAGGATATATTATACTTTAGATTGGGAGGTGGATGGGAAGTAAAATTTTAAAATAAAAGATAGGTTTTTGAAAATTTTAAAATACTCAGTCTTATCCATATAAATGTGTCAACTGATATCATATATAAAACATTCTTTTTCATAAACACAGTCAATTCACTAGGACCAAAAATGTAAAGTATATTGACAATAGAATTACTTTTATTTTATTAAGCAGCTCCTCATCTACAAAATGAGAATCATATTAACTATCTTTGTGCTTTTTAAAAAGTTAATATTTGGCCAAGTCATCTACATGTAATCAAAAACTTGTACTTCATTCTTAATCCTAAATTCTCAAAAACACAGAAAATAAAAATACAGTGGGAGGTAGCACAGTGCATTGGTTAAGAGCTTGGACTATGGAACCCACCTATCTGGACCAGAACCCTGGCTCCTGCTTTAGCTAGATGTGTCACCCTGTGCCAGTCACTTAACATCTCCTTACCTCAATATCCCTGTCAATAAAATGGAAATAATAATCATAATGCTTATTTCATTGGATTATTATGAGAATTATATAATATTAAACTATGTAAAATAAATAGTACCTAATACATAGTAAGCACTATATACATGTTTACTATCATCATTGTTATCATTTAAATTTTCAAAAGTCCAATTTCTAATAGAGGAGTATGGGACTTTAGAAGGGGCCCCTTATTTGACAAGCAAGAAAAGAAACGTCTAAATTACTTTTTAAAGCAAGTTACAAGGCATAGTAACAACTAGGATATACTATGTTGAATAGAGCAGAACTATAGCTCTGCAGCAATCACAGTCTTTACTAGTGACTACATTCTGGGAATTTTAGAAGGAAATTAACTTCATATGACTCATTTTATATATTTTTCAGAAATATATCTTATAAGCAGCCTAGTACTTACAATTAGATTTAACAGAAAATAATCTGTACTGAAAATGATTTAAGTGAAATTACACTATGTGTTCAAACTATTGCTGTATCACCATTGATATTGTCTTTGCAGAAAAAAAATTTTGGCCTGTAAGAAGATAACATTTCCTCCTAATATCCACCCTAGGTAACACAGTACTGATCTGACTTTATTCTCCAACTATAAAGTTGGTCAATTTCACAAGAAATATAATGAAACACAATAAAAGTCAGAGCACCAACTCATACTCCAGCCATCCATTTAATTATCTCCATTAGTAAATATGAAGCCATTTCTCTAAGGAAATAACAGACTCTTTCTTACTATAACGTGATGAACCAAAATTACAGCCTTACCTGTCCCATAACAGAAAATGTGTAACATCCTGGTTTATGAACCATATTTTTGATAGAAAACTTTCAAAAACTTCACAGTTTTAATCAGCAGCTTTGCATACAGAAATGACACTAAGACAGGGAAGCACACATCATCTTTCTTGAGATCCCAAAGAACAAGATATTGTATGGATATATAGAAGAAAATGCTGAAGTCACTTCCTGAGGTAGTGCAAAATTTTTGGTGGGAGATATAAATATAAATATGAAAATGATCTATAAAAGGGAGTTAGAATACAGTAGTTCAATCCGGAACTAAAAAGCAGGAAAAGCCAATCTACAGGTGCCAAGGCAAGTTTAAAATGCCACACAGAATATTTTTTAGAGTCTATATTTTTTCAAATGGGAGAGGATTTTTCAACTCAGGTTCATATGGAAGATACACTTAATCACCAAAGGCAATAGTGGGGCAGGTACCAAGACATAAACCAAGGGGTTGGAGAAGAGATACTTGGGCAAAGAGAATTTTGACACTACAGAAAAGGTAGGAAAATCCATTCCCAGTGAATAACCTCCTTTAATGTTTTAATGGAGCCAAGTTTAATCTGAACTTCAAGTTCTTAAGATAAACTTTGACACACCAGACTGTCTAGGTTTGAGTCCCAGTCCCACTTATTAGCAATGTGGTCTTGGGCAACTTATCCTATGTGCCTCTATGTTTTCATCATTATGAAATGTGGATGATAATAATAGTAGCTAAAATACACCACATGGTAGTCATGAAGATCAAATAAAATAATTTAGGTACAGTGTTTGAAATAAGTCTTGCTACCTAGCAGATAGCAATAAGTGTTGGCCATTATCATTTCTCTAATTATTAGAGCAGAGTACACCAAAATAACAAGAAACATTTTCCTACAATTGAAGAGACATTTCCCTTAGTCACATCTGGCTAAAAACATTGACTAATAAAAGACCGATATTGCATATCAGAACCCTATACAGTAGTGGTGTTCCCACATTCCTTGCTTAGATTTACATCGCAACAAACTACCACCAAACATAGCATGTAGATATTTCCAAACCAACTTGTTTAGGAGCCAGCTGAAAATCCTCATTTCAATGTTCTACAAGCATCTTAAACTCATTGTATCCCAAACTGAACTTCTAATCTTTTCCACCCTCCTCTACTTCTATTTCCCCTAACTTCCACTAATTCTTTTTTTTTTAACTATTTATTTATTTATTTTTATTTCAGCATATTATGGGGGTACAAATATTACGGTTATGTATATTGCCCATGCCCCCCTCCCCCTTCTACTAATTCTATTGTACCAAATCCTGCTCCTCTGTCAATCTACTTTCAAGTCCCTTCAATCTATCAGGTCCTGTCAATTTAATTTTATTCTATAATAGCTCTCAATTCTGTTCACTTTGCTAAAACTCTCCCATCCTTTCTCCTAACTGGGTTCATAGCAACTAATTCCTTGTTTCCAAACTTTCACCTCTTTAATTTCTCCTCTCCTCTCCATCATGAGTGTTCTGTCTAAATGAATCTTTGAAAAATGTTAAATGTTAAATGTAAAAATGTTACTACCTTTGTTAAAATCCAAATGGCTTTTCATTTCCTTCAAAAGAAAGTCAAAAGTCTTTAGCATAACTATGATTCATAATTTGATCCTTTGTTTTCCAACCTCATTTCTCATCTTTCCATCCCTTGTACTCTATTCTCTCTACCATCTGAATTACTTTTCATCCCATGTGGTTTTATTTATTTATTTATTTATTTTGCTTAGCTAGCTCTTAGTTTTTGGCTACAGCTTCGATATCTTTTTCTCTTGAAGATTTCCTTAACTCTCTAAAAGTCTGGTCTCCTTCTGTGTGCTCTGGCAGCACCCTATATTTCCCTTCCTCAATTTATATGTGAACATCGTAGTTGCATGTTCAAATGAGTCTCCCACAGAAAGCTTTCAGAGGTTAGGGACCTTGTCATTATTCACTGTCATTGGTTTATTCCTAACTCCTAGCCCAGTGCAAGTCACACAGTAAATGCAAAACAAATATGAACGGGATTGCACTTTAGAGTGTTCACATTCCATGGTTCAGGTATTTTAACTAATTCTTTTATTTTCTTTATTTTAAAACTCCATATTGCTATAAATGCATATAAGGCATGTGAAGGCTTTACTGTCAACTGCAATGAAGGCTCTGGTACCCATGATGGGTGTAACGGAGGAGTAGCACCCCTTATAGCTGTACTTTATAGCCAGCCACCTTCCAGCCTGCTTCTGAGACATTGTTACCCAAATGCAAAATTGACATGTAATTAATTAGGAATAACTAGTGATCATTCTTTAGCCACTTTTCAAAAAGCAAGAGAGGTTTTCTTGGGGTGGGGAGTAAGGTAATGATTACAGTAATTAAGTAACCTTTGGTCTGTAATAAAATGTTTGAGTCTACACCAAAATGGAACAGTTTTCAGTTTTTCCCAAAGACCACCATCATGACAAATTTTGACCATGTAGCTTGGAAACATGGTAATGAAATAAGCCTGAAAATCACATATTTATTTTCAAATCATGGAACATCTGGGGTGAGATTAAAAAACAAAACAAAAGGTGATGCCTGTTTGCATATATAATAGCTTCTTCATGATATGAGGAAACAGAGAACAATAATGCAATATGCTATCAGGTATTATGATGTTTTACTTTTTCTTTCTCTAAAAAAGCATTAAATAATCCAAATCAACCACAACTATTAAGAAACATGTGTTGGCCTGGCGTGGTGGCTCACGCCTGTAATCCTAGCACACTGAGAGGCTGAGGCCGGTGGATCGCTCAGGGTCAGGAGTTTGAAACCAGCCAGAGCAAGAGCGAGACGCCGTCTCTACTATAAATAGAAAGAAATTAATTGGCCAACTAAAAATATATAGAAAAAATTAGCCAGGCATGGTGGTACATGCCTGTGGTCCCAGCTACTCGGGAGGCTGAGGCAGAAGGATTGCTTGAGCCCAGGAGTTTGAGGTTGCTGTGAGTTAGGCTGACGCCATGGCACTCTAGCCCGGGCAACAGAGTGAGACTCTGTCTCAAAAAAATAAAAAAGGAAGCACGTGTTATTTTACTCACATTTTACATACAACATTTAGTATAAAGAAGATACATATTATTTAGAAAACATATTATAAAATTCAGATGAACACAGTAGAATGCAGGATTTTTTCAAGTATATTATCATTTCAGTAACTGTTACGCTTCAATAAAATGACTTTTCTTTAGCAAAACATACTGTTGTAAAAAAAGTTATTTTTTGAGTAGCTTATTAATAAGTACTGCATATGATATTTTCACTGAAGTGTCAAATAAACATGTTGGAGCAGATGCACCAAATACATAAAATTACTAGGTAGTATGGGTAGATGCTATCAAAAATTTTGAGTGACTCATACTTTATTTACTCTGCATTTACTTTCAAAGCCACAAGCTTAATAGTTCTGTTTATAAAAACAAAGTTAGCCAAGCTGAATGCAAAGAACAAATATAAGTGAACTCATTTCTAACTTGTGGATGCATGCAAGCACACACATCTTTTTATTATCAGCATGATCCCAAATTAAAATTGTTACCACATGCTAAGTAAACTTTTTCAGATGTTCAACAAAGGAGATCAAAAGAGATTTCCTCATATATTTTTAGATCTCTGACCAGGCAAACATATAAGAACACAGACATGTCAAAACATCAAGTAATCCAAAGGTACAGCAATTTGGAAATTTTCAGTTCAATGAAACGTCCATGAAGAGTAAAGTGTACTTTCATACTTTCCTAACTGACGTCTTACAGGTGAGGCTATTCAGGGAATTTATTTAGTCATTATTTGGAGGTAAGAAGTGAGAGAGGACTAAAGGAAGAATAGAATATCAATTAGCTGGGAAGAGATGTTTAGCTTTCCAGGCAGATAGAAAATTACAAAACAAAGCATGCAGGTGGATGAGAACGTGTTATATATGGGGCCATAAGAAAACCAGCTTGCATGATTTTCTATTGGAGTTGTGAGAGTGATGATGTGTATCCTATAATGGGAAATAATGATGTTTCTGGAATTCTTTCTGCTTGCTACGAATGCTCACAGTTTTTCTTAAATTCCTTTTGTAGGTAGGGGAAACATAAATGATGTGTGGGATCCATTCGCTCATGGACAAAACCAAATCAATTTTATTATGTGTTCCTTTCTTACCTTAAACCTCCAGAACCATAATTGAGTTGTGGCCTGCTTTTATATCCAAGTCTATTTCCTACTTCAGTTTTAGAAACTGGGTTATTCTGTTCTACCATTTTTGAATACTTTGCTTGTTTCTCTGCCTAGGACCTGAGTTCTAGTCTTCTTTCTCTAATCTTCTGGATTTCCTCTACCCTCTGCATCTATGATTGACTTACCATTTCCTTCACTCAAGCTTCCCTAACTCTTTACCTTCTTGGCCCCCTCAGGCAGACTCTCCTGGCGCCATGCACCACTTGCTGTCAGGACACTACTTTGAGTCATTCATTCAGACTCAGTTTTACTTTCTGCTCAAAGATTCATCCGGATCATACCATTTTCCCCTGATGAGCCTGTCTTGGTTCCAAGTCATGATCACTCTAGCCTGAAAAGTAGGGGGACCGATTCACTCCAGTACTTTCTTAGAGGGCCACATCAGACATTGTAATTGGGTTTGAAGTAGGCACTCTGGACAGATGTTTTCTTAACAGTACAAGTGTGCTTTTCATTTTCCAAAAGGATTTTATAATGGCATCCTAGTGGCTGTCATTTATCCTAGTCTAGCAGTTCTCATTTATCCTCATAGTTGAGTACAATTTGTTTATTTTTCCACTAAAATACATTTTAAAATCCTGCAACATTTGGAAGACAAAAGTAGATTTAGAAAGCAATCCAGAAACAAATAACAACGGTAAGAAAGATAAGGCATTTAACAAGATCTAATCAGTGATAATCAAGGAAACCATAATAATTCTCTGATCCCTTATTATTTCTTAAAAGATATTTGCCTAAGTATGAAATAAAAGAATGGTCATGAAAATTTTAATGGATATGCTCAGGAAAAGGGGACCCTGAATACCATCAGCCCTCAATTTCAGAATAGGATGACTTACCCTAACCTGTAATATGAAAAATAATATTAACCTTACTTGCAAAGATGGCAAAGGAAGGCTTTTAGAAATTGGCTTCAACACAGATAATAAAAGTTGAGGGGCTCTAATCAAGCAAATATGAAACAGTTCATGAATAGAATAAATACTGATCATCCTATTATCTTTGCTCTTTCACAGATTGAATGCCACACTCCTAATGTACATAGAGTATGTTATTTTACTCAGTTGAACACAAGTTAGAGAGCACTCATTATTGTGAGACATGCTTGGCTAATAATAGACAATTCACACAGGGTTTAGGGCTCATAAATTGTAGATCTAGAAGATTTTGTTAAAAGAAGTTAGGGACTATTCTGATATATTTGTCAAAAAAGTTCATTAATGTATTACCACGGAAAGGATTCTGGATAGGATAAATTAGTGCTTAACATTTCTGTTGTTTTTGCTGAAAATCTGATCGGCAAATACTCATTTATGAAATAATTGAATTAGAAATACTCCAAGATTAAAATATAAGATACTCTCTTCATCTTTTTAATCCTGAACTTATTATAATATCAGATATATTCAATGTTTCAATATATGAAAGTTTATATCAAAAAACATTGATATAAAAGTTTAAAATTTCAGTTCTATCTTATCTATTAATTCTCTTTGCAATTCTATCCTAATTCTGCCACTAACAAAATGCATGCACACAAAATGAAAATGTCATATTTGGGCTACAAATATTTAAATAGAAAAATATATAATTGCTATAAATGTTCTATATAAAATATTAATGTAAAACAAGTGAATAGTTGCAGATATTTAAGTAATAAATCTAAAAGTAATTTAGAGTTGTACATATAATATAGGATACTTTCTATAAGTCATTTGTTTAACAAATGAGTATTTTAACCAATTTATGTTTCTTCATACAATTATATTACATAGGAATGAAACTGGTTTGAAAATGAAAGGTCTCTAAGTAACTTAAGAATTGGAATATTCTGAAAACATTTGGTAGTACATTTATACATGTGATATATATGACATGACAAAAACAGGAAAAGGAAACACTTCCTGTGAGTTTGTGATATGTTTTTTATGTTTGATGTCACTGTAGTAATCAATGTATTCACTTTTTAGTGTGATTTTACTAAACCACATTTAAAAGATATTTTTCCCATACTGATCTTTTCCTCTAAAGAGGTCTCATAAGTGCCAAGTCCTTCCAAACAGAAGGCAGCTTTTCTCGTCATTATTTCCATTATTTTGCAATTAAGATCAGATGATTCAATAGGCTAAGAAGTTACACCAGGAAGAGATTTTCATGAGAAGCAGAGTAGTTTTACAGGCAGTAAGGGATGTTATCAGCTGGATCCAAAAGGATTTCTTTATTAGATAACTTCTCTAGTTAATTTTTCACAAAAATTATGCTTTCCATATCAAATTAATTCTATTATCTCTTTCTGAAGAATGCACAGTTTATGGGAGAACATTCCCACAGTGATTCAAGGTATTGCCATTTGTGATACTAGTTGAAAGAACTTAAAGACAAAAGGCTTTTCAAGATTTAACCATTCAAATTTTAAAAATAAACACAAACTAGACATCAAAATCTTTAGTACATGAAGATGCTTATTGTACAGTACTTCCTAATCACTGGAAGACAACACAAAATTGAAATAGTCTTTACTAAGTTATAGCAAGAATACTCCAAATATGTAACTAAGATGTCTAATAAGTTGAACAAGCTCATCAAACTATCTGGTTCAAAAACAAAACAAAACAAAAACACAGTAAAATTCAGAGATATATCTGATTGTTCCTTATTGAGTCTACTTAGTTAATTTTAATCCTCAAAATATATGATTTCAATCCTACAGAAGTCTTTTATGGAAAGAACCTGTGCACTATCATCATCCTAATAATAATCATCATCATCAATAGCATCATCAACAATACAACTCTACATTTTTTCTTTTAATTTTTTTATTAATTATGGTAATAAAACACAAACACATAACCTCATTTTAAAGCATTCTACAAAGTTCTTTCAAATTTATGCTTTTTAAGTTATAACATCTCTGTAAGTAGGCAGATCATATGTATGTTCTTATTTTGTGGATATACAAACTGAACTATAGAAAAAGTATATAAACTTTTTATGGTGACTTAACCAAAAAAACACAGCTAGTAAGTACTCTGCATAAACACTGTCTTCAATAAGGGCTATTTTTACTTTGTTTTAATAAGTATTCATATTGTACCTTTACTGAAAAGAAACAAGTAATCTCTGGTTTATGCAATCATCTAACTCTAATAGGAGAAAATCTGCCATTGTAGATAAAACATGGACTTGTGTGCATCAGACTGACTTTGGTTAAAATTCCCACTTCTCCACTTACTAGTTGTGTATCTTCGGTAAGCTAATTACCTGCCTGATCTTAAGCTTCTTCATCTGCAAACTGCAAACAGTCCCTCTCTCTACCCTTTCAATCCCTTTCTCCCCCTCATAGGGTTACTGTGAAGATTAAATGAGATACACATGAGAAGGGCTCAGTGCAATGTCCAGAATATCCTATGTGCACACACACATTTAAAAAGTTTGTTCCCTTTCCTCCTAACATTATTACTTCTATGCCATGTACTTAACCTTATATGTAAGGTGAAAAATAATATGGTCCTTGTTCATCAGTGAGAAGAACATTTTTTGTAATAGAGGAAAATATAATGAAAATATGACAGATTAGAAAAATGTGAGGCACCAATAACACTTCTTATGTTATGTCAAATTAGATAGAAAATAAAGTCACCCATGTTAGTCACTTTCTGCTAATTATATTCTACTAATAATTCTAATTTCTGCTAGTAAATGGTTTTTTAATCTCCTATACATCATTTTTAAAAGACCACTGTATCTTGCTTCCTTTCTGAGATAGTCCCATGAAACAATAAATTTATGATAACTTTTTCCTCACTTTTCCCTTGTAAGCTAAGAAAGGGTTGCTACTGCCAGGATAAAGAATGCCAGCACAGGTAAAAGTCAGCCAAGGAGCTCAACTATGGTTGAGGAAACTGGCAACACAAGGTTCAGCTTATTTTGCAGAAAACCGAAGGGGATAAGGAAGAAGAAAGTTATTGGGTCTGTCCAGTCAAGAAAAATCTTGGTACTATATCTTTTTTTTAATTGAGACAGGGTCTCCCTTTGTCCCCCAGGCTAGAGTACAGTGGCCCAATTATAGCTCACTGCAGCCCCAAACTCCTGGGCTCAATCTGTTCTCCTGCCTCAGCCTCCAGAGTAGCTGGGACTACAGGTGTGTGTCATCATGCCTGGCTAACTTTTTAATTTTTTTGTAGAGACAGGGTCTCACTATTTTACCAGGCTGGTCTCACACTTCTGGGTTCAAGTGGTCCTCCTCCCTCAGCCTTCCAAAGTGCTAGAATTACAGGCATGAGCCACCATGCATGGCCTTAGTACTATATCTTGAGAGTGATCACCCCTTAAATGTATATGTATATTTCAAAAGGTTTGAAATTGTACACAGTGACACTATGTGTTGCAAGATGTACTTAAAAGATTTTCCCTCTGTATAAAAACCATATGCACTCAAACCCTGTGTGTCTCTTGTGTCATAAAGTGTGACATCTGTAAGAGCACCCTAACCATTCTTCTTCAAAGTTTATATTTTTCAGATTTAATTGAAGCTAACAAACCTCCACCCATCAGCACTTTGAAATACTCTTTCAAAAACAATGGCAATAATACATCTTTCCACACAAATGTTTACATTTAAATTTGGTAAATGTGTTGGACGATGATTTGGAGGCTTTTGTCTGTTTATTTTCCAGGATTTCTACCATGAACAGAGAATTAATAGAAATGGAATATTAACAAAAGCTCTGATTTTTTTCCCCTCAAACATATAAGAGATTTTATATTTAAAATAAAGTTAAGCTGCTCTTATTTCTCAGGCATTTTCACTTAGGTTTCTTCTTTCTTCCACTAAAACATCTCTGTGTACACAACATAATTAAGGAAAACCACAACAGTTGTTTTTTGCCAGTGGGAATGTTTCAAAAACTATTACTTCAAAGAGGCTTCCCTTTTTTCCCTCCTTTTTTTTTTTGGCAAAGGAGTCTTTTACTAACCCACTGCACCTATCAGGCATTCTGTTTTTTTTCTTCCCACCATGAAAAAATAATGCTGAGGGGGTAAAAAAAAGTTATTGGGAAGATATCTTTTTTTTTTTTTCATTGACAAATGGTCTAGAATCTAGCAATTGGATAAGAAATTGGGTATCTGTTGCCTGAGTCAATTCACTGGAGCAAAAGGAAAAAAAAAAAAAAAAGAAGAAGAAGAAAAAAAAACGGGAGGTTTGGCAAACAACTTTTCCTCTGGACATATTCCACTGGCTTGCGGCAATACTGCTGTACATCTATTAAGAGTTCCAACATCTATTGGTTAGATTCATCAGTTTCAGGAATTTCCCTTTTAAGCTCAGCACTTCTTGGGCTTGAAGAGCTCCTGGAAGGTTCAGTTTCAAAACCTCTTTTGGTCACAAGAGCTCCTTCTGCTTGTTCCTCTATATAGCTTCCTGTTTGTGCCTATTTATTAATATTAATGCTCCTTTCCAAATAACCATTGACTGTTGGAACTCTTACACGATTCATTATGATTCATTCGATCTTCAAATGCTTGGAAAGAATCAGTGTTGGTCCTGTCCTCTTTCTACCACTTGAATGTCTGTCAGCCCAATTAACACATTTTCATGCATGTACTACTAGGGCTTTCTGTGGGAAAGTTTCTACCAAATTAAGAGAGATTTAGAATTTATGAACTTTTTTGCTTTTTAATTATTTACACTTTCAAATGTCGGGAAATATATTGGACAGAAGGTTTCTTGTGACTTATCTAATTTCATTCCCTCTTTTGTTTCTTAATGACACCAAACTAAATGAGAACATTACTAAAAAATGTAGAATTATAAATTCCTTTTTAAAGCTTATGTTTAATTACTTGTACATAAATAATTGTCAATTAAACATATTTAAAACTATTTAAATAATTCTATGATCTACTATTAATACATAAATGTATTTTTTTCTAACTCTAAACTTGGTCTTAAAATTTTAAATTCCCAATTACCTGGGTTTTTTTATATTCATAATAGTATCCAAATATAATTAACATTTAGGGTTTGAAAATAAAATATTTTGAATAATATTCATTGCAGCATCTTTTTTTTAAAGAGTAACTGATTAGGTCTATTGTGGGAATATATATCTATTATTAGATGATAATGAGTAAACTTCCACGATATCATTTAATGTTATCATAATATTTTTAACTCATACTATGTTTAAGCTAGAGCTTGGGCACTGTGTACATTGAAAATCTCACAGATATAACATATTTTTATCTATCAATTAGTATAATATAAATTAAGTAATAAAGTACATATTAATAATATATAGTATAGCATAAGCACACTTTATTTTAGCCAGTGGTACATTTGTGCTAAAATTATAATTATCATATTGCTTGATAATATACTTATAAAGGATTTAAAATAGAATTGTAAAAAAAATTAATTTGCTATTTCTAGTTTTGAATTATTTGTAGCTGGCCCTAATCCTGACCAACACAGTAAGTAGCTGATTTAGACTTGAGGTATCAGTGAGGGTTCCTGGGAGGAAGTGAGGTCTAAATGGAGAACTTGCAGGTGAGGGGAGAGGTCTGGGATAAGAGTTGGTAAAAGTGCTTCATGATGGGGAAGCAGTCCTTGCAAAAATGGAGGGTAGACCGTGAGCAGCTTAGTAAGAAAGTACGTTTGGAAAATTAATGAGTGTTTGTGGATATAGGAGATAGGTTTCAAAAGATGAGATTGTACATGTAAATAGGGCCAGATGAAGCAGGACTCATAAGCCATCTGAAGGAGTTTGAACTTTATATTTTAGGAATTGGAAAACCCCCAAAGTATTTTATTATTTTTTGTTTTAAGCAGGGGAGTTACATAACCAGATTTGCATTATAGTGAGATTATTTTAGCAGAAGATATCTAAAAATCCATTCCAATGACACTGATATTCTTGTACAGTGAAAAACTTATGTGAGCCCATGACATGAAAGGATGAGTTTAAACAAAAGCTTTTATAATAAAAAATATGGACTTGATATTATAAATCTCTGTGTGAATGAGTTCTATGATGAGATTTCTGTATAGGTAGTTTTATAGACTGAAATAATATTAATTGCTAATTTATGTAGTGCTTTATAATTACTAAGGTTTTTCACATATTCATTTAATGATTCAGATCTTCTAGAGTAGAACAATTTAATATTCTACTATATCTTGGTCTATAGAGAAAGACCTTTTTAAAATTATCCTTTAATCAGGCAATTAATAGGAACATTGCATTTCTTTTCCAAGAGTTCCTAACAGAGCAAACTATATAGAAGGAATGTACAATGAGTGGTAGGATCAAGGAATTCTGGAAGGTTAAAGAGAAGGACATTGTGTTCATTTTGGTTATATTTTTCTCTTCAAAAAATAATATTTTATAGTTTAAACAATTTCAGAGAGAAGCCAAGCAACACTGTCCCTATCTTTGGACTTTTGGTCCTTGTTATAACCTAAGATACTTATTGAAGAGACTAAATAGCTGTATAGGTGATGAGGAATAACAGGAAACTGGCTTTCAGGGCAAAAGGAATTTTCCTCACATAGGCAAAATGAGGCTTTGTTATTTTTTTCTTCTTTTAGTGAAAAATATTGCCATGTTTCATTGAACCTACAATGCTCTCAACTGTAAGACTTACCTTGATTTCAGAATTGTTAAATGTGAATAAAAGGAACAGTATTCCAAGTGACATAAAAAAAAACACTAAAGCTACAGAAAAGGTGAAGTTACTATGCAACTTCCTTACATTTCTTTCAGAACCAAAGCAATAATGAAGAATTTGTTGTATAAAACAAAAGCGTATGGGAACATATGGTTGTATATTCTTAAGCTTTAATTTAAGCATTTGTATGCATACATATAGTATATGCATGTGTGTGTTTGTGTGTAAAGCTTTGAGGGGAAAAAGATGAACAAAGTAAGAAGATAAACAGTACAGGGCACTAGATAACTGGAGTGCCATATTGCAAAATGAAGATGAGCTTTAGCATTCTTATTTTTTTAAATGTTTTTATTTTTATTTATTTATTTATTTATATTTCAGCATATTACGGGGCACAAATGTTTAGGTTATGTATATTGCCCTTGTCCCACCTGAGTCAGAGCTTCAAGCATGTCCAACCCCCAGACGGTGCACACAGCACCCATTAGGTGTGTATATACCCATCCCCTCCTCCCTCCTCCCACCTACATGAAACCTGATGAATATTATTACTATATGTGCACTTGAGTGTTAATCAGTTAGTACCAATTTGATGGTGATTATGTGTAGTGCTTGTTTTTCCATTCTTGTGGTACTTCACTTTGTAGAATGGGCTCCAGCTCTATCCAGGATAATACAAGAGGTGCTAGATCACCATTGTTTTTTGTGGTTGAGTAGAACTTCGTGGTCTACATATACCATATTTTATTAATTCACTCATGTATTGATGGGGACTTGGGTTGTTTCCACATTTTTGCAATTGTGAATTGTGCTCTATAAACATTCTAGTGCAGATGCCTGTTTTATTAGTATTAATATTCAACAAACATTTGTTAAAACTCTGTTGAACACATTAGCAAGATTTGTCCTTAGAGTTCTCTGTCACATAACAGTGACATAACAGCAATAAATAATGATGCCTTCATGATGTAGAAACTAAAACATGTCCATTTTCCTCATGAGGGCTTTATGAGAGTTACATAAAATTGGGTAAAAATATAATAAGGGGATTTGTTGTACAAAATAATTTATTTCATAGGCTATTATATAGCTTTCATCTCCACAAAAATCAAAAGTCCTTTTCCTAACCCATCATTGGGTTCAAAACATCCAAAATTAATGCTGCAGTGTGTATTTTAAATGTTATGCCTAGCCAAAGCTGACATCACTCAAATAATGATGGGTAAAAATAAAGTACAAAGATTTTCAAATTAAATTATAATAATAAAGCAGAGAGATGCAAATGCCATAGCTTCAATGACTTAAAATATACTGTGAAAAGAATCCTGATTTTAAAACTGGGTTTCATAATTCAACACTCATGTTACTAGCAACTGTCCCAGGTTGGAGTGAAATGCAGGAAAATTTGGACCTAAAAATGTAAGACATATGGTCTTGATTGCCTTTCGCAGCTACATTAAGAGTTCAGTGTAAAGAAAAGCGTTCCAAACGCCAGCTTGCAAACTAGGTTTTTATGTGAAACTCTAATAAAACAGCAGCAGATGTTTCTATGCTATTAATTTGTTTGGGACATTTTTGGCTGGTTCGTTCCAAATCAACTGTTATCCCTTGTCCAACAACTGCAGCATTCATTTCTTTTTTACACAGGGAGAAAGAGAGAAGGGAAGCTTTTCTTTTGGAATAGATATTGCACCAATTTGCTGTATGCATGGGAAAGTGCATGCCAGCACTTGTACTTTTTATTTTTTTAAATTCCTCCGAAACTGATAAAAGTTTTTTTTTTCCTCACTATTGAAGGAAAAAAATCATTCAGCCAAATTGCTCAAGCAAAAATGAAATATACTATTGGTCAGTAAACATAGAGTATCAGAGCATGGATTCTATTTTAAAGACTAATAACTTGACCCAACCTTTACTTATTTGACTTCTAAACCTACTTATATTGATGTAGATTATTGACAGATTTATTCTGGTGCTTATTTACATGAGAAAAAGGTAAATCACCTTGTAAAATTTTCACAGTGTCAGTCAATTCACTTCCATTGTTCCTCTCTCATCCTTGTAATCCATTTTTGCTGCCCTAAAGATCTTAAGAGATCACCTATCACTGGGTATAATTATATCTCCTATTGATGTTAATTAAAACTGAATGTTTTAACTTCAGAAAGAAAATAAACAAGATTTTTAAAACTAAAGCCTTTCCTTAACTTAATTATTTTCCTACTTTCAATCAACCTTCCCAACAAAAAGGCAAAACTGAGAAGAAACAAAAGCACTAGTTGATTCTTTCCAGTGAGGCCAATGTGTTCAATCCTAACCAGTTTCCCTTTGTAACTGGGCAGTTTGCTTTATATGAAGTTATGCTCTCTGTCTGGTACTACTGTGAATTCATTTTTAAGGATTGTTCTCAGTCCATACAGTTTATTAATATCTTTCAAGATTACACAAAAATCCTTAATGGGATTCAAATGGAAACCCTAAAGCCTATTACTCTATGAAATTACTCAGGCTGCTGGCTAAAGCACCAAAATGATTTGGATTTCAGTTTTGTTTCTAAAACAAATGTAATAAAGTATCATTAACAAATTCAACTAAAGTTGGTTCAAGTTCAAAAAGTCTGCACATTCTAGTGTAATTAGAGACAAGAAAGTTTTAAAGCCCTAATGGAATTTTCTATAATTCACCCTTTAATTGGAAAACGTCTGCTGCTTGGAAGTATTTCCATGATATAAGGGCCAACTAACAAAGCATAGTAACCTTGTAAGCCTCTTTCTCTGTATGTATCTACTTTGATCTTTTGACATTGTAGCTGCTCTTCCAGGCCTGTGGAAACAGCTAAATCCTATAACACCTCTCATTTGCCCTGAGAATAGAATTCAGGTTTTGGTTTGATGAGCACCTTTATGATCTGACTTCTCTTCTGCTCACCTCTCCACACCAACTCTTGACCTCCCATGACACTCTGTATTCCAGGCAGACTGAACTAATTTCAGTTTCATAAACTAGTCACTATCCCTTTAGCCACTGATGAGATACTAGTATATTATTTCCTACATCCTAGAGTCTTAACTAGTTAACTTCTATTCTATCGGTCTCAAATTAGATCTTTTTTCCTCCAGTAAGTTTTCTCTAACTCCATTCTTTCCACAGCAGGTACCTCCCACTATTGCCTCCCCAATATAAGGTGGAGCAAATCTCATTTTTATGGCTCCTATAAAACATAGCCCTGACCTCTGCTAGAAAATAACAATGCACCTGTCAGTTTCACCCAAGCTCCTTCACAGTAGGAACTATTTAATGTTACCAGGAATTATTTTTTTTCCTAGCAAGGTGCCTGAATGTTAGGAGTCTTTGCTTATATGCTTGGAATTGAACACTCTTTAGTACCTCTACAATGCCAGCCAGATATTGTTATGGAGAAGCCATGCATCTAAATTAAGAATGGGTTTCCTAAACTAAACTTTTCCCAGTCTCTGTTCTGAACCCTCCCACCAAATCATGTTTGACTCACACTCTTCCTTGACTCAAAAACTCTATAATTCTCTCTCCCACCTCAGAGTAAAAACCACATTGTGGCCTACATGATTCTGTCTATATCATTTGTTCACTCCATTACTCTGTCACTTCCACCTAACTCACTCAGTCCTAGCCCAGCTGGGGTCCTAGACACTCCCTGAATGCCTCAGGCACACTTTTTCCTTTAGGGCTTTTGGGGTTACTACTCAGTCTACTTGGAAAATGGATAGTCACAAGGCTCCCTCCTTCGGCTCCTTCAGATTTTTACTGAAATGTCACATACTCAGTGAGGCTTATCCTGCTCCCATTATTTAAAAGTGAATGACTATTCTGGCACTTGGAATTTCCTATTCCCTCTTCCTGCTTTATGTTACTTCTTCACCATCTCACAAACTATACATTTGACTTGTTTATTTGCTCTATGCTCCCCTTCTGTCCTGTAAACTCCACAGGAACAGAGGCTTGTAACTGTTTCATTCTGGGTTTTTTTTTTTTGGTCACCTCAGCACCTGAAATAGTGACTGTTATTTAGGAGAAACTAAATTAATATTTAATCGAATAGTATATGATAAATATAGTAAAAGTAAACTATTTTTAAATTTCTAAGCATGGTATAGAACTATGGTAAGGTAAACTAAAATCCTGACCTTAACCATTATTTTAATTACTTTATTGCAATGAAATAAATTTCAATTGGTAGAACTTAAAAACTGACAAGAATAAAATATTAAAATGTTATACCTAAACTTCTAAAAATATATTTACCTACTTTTGTAGTTTTATAAAAATTGATAGAAGAATTTCAATATTAAAATTTTCTTTAGATCTTAGAAAAATATACACTATGAACTATTTCAGACATGACTATTTTAAGTGAGTCTTTAACAAAATTGAAACACATATACATATATTTTGTTAATTGTTACATGCTCTAATCTTTGGAAAAATCCCAAACCACAATTTAGCCAATATTCAAATAACTGGGAAGAAAATGGTGTTTAAACCCAAATATTACCCATCTAGAAGTTTAAGCACACACACACCATACTTTGATAACAAAATAAATATAGTCATAAAAGCCATAAAGCTTGAAATTCCCATCATGCCTGAGCTAAAAGTTCATGTTTGTAAAATGCCTGTCAAATTGAAAATCATTTCTTGATTCTGTTTGATTTTATAGATAAATACATCTATAAAGATATAAAAATTGATGTGTCTTATTCACCTGGACCAAAAATGAATATGTATATATTGTCCTAACATAGAATTAGTTTACTTTATTTTTATAGTGAAACATTAATATCCTTACTACCAGTTAATCAGAATCACTTAAAGAGAATTCTCAGAATTATCCTGTTTAACCCAAACATATTTTTTGTTAACCGTGTTAAAAAGAAAAGAGTAATATATTATGTCATGCACACCTGTACCTTCATTCTCAATGTTGCATAGTTGATGGATCAGAGATCTCAACCTGGGAAATCTGATTCTAGAGCCTATTCTCAATCACTACTCTATTACTGCCTCCCTGTAGCACTGGCCCCAGGGTAATGACATTCATTTCAGCTCTCACCTCTTTTCATAACAATAGGTATCATTCATTGAAAGTGCACTACAAGCAAAGCTTACTTAAGTCCTACCACTAAGCCTTAACAACTTACTAATTGCATAGGTGTTTTCTTAGGCTAGATCCAGAGTCAAGATATTCATTCATTCATTCATTCAAGTAAATGATCTATGCCTCCCAAATTCTAGACTCATTAGTTTGCCAAGCTATTCACTTAAGTATTAATATGTCAGTTTTCTTCTAGGGAAATTGCAGGTGTGGGTTTCTGAGGCTAATATTTTAAATATGGTGCAGGGTGTTCTAGTTATAACTAGTCTACTACTGATTGGCATTTTCTACACTTTACCAGCTTGTGGAAACTGTACCTTTAATGACATTTTTTTACCTTTGATTCTGAGGACAGAAATACTTTCTTGTCTAAGTCAATATTGCCCAATAGTGATATAATGTGAGCCACTTATGAATTTAAAAGTTTACTAGCTAGCACATAAAAATAAAAAAGTGAAATTAATTTTAATACATTTTATTTAACTCAGCGTATCAATATTATTTCAACATACACTCAACATTAAAAATTGTTAATAGGATATTTCATACTTTTTTAAAACTAGTCTTTGAAATCTAGTGTTAATCTATACTATCCCCATTTCAAGGGCCCAAGAGATTATCTCATATGGCCAGAGGTTATCTTATATCTTACTGACGGAATAGTTCTATACAATAAAAAAGGTTAAAATAATTTCAACCTCATTTTCTGTATACAAAATAGCTTTGAAATCAAAATTAAACAAGGCCAGTAAGATTAGAGTAACTTGCAGGCCAATGCACTCATGAACAGTGATGTAAAAAAAAAAATACTAAGCAAAATTTTGGCAAACTAAATTCAGGCAGTATACATAAAAATATGAGATCATGTCAAACTGTTATATTCCAGAAATTCAAGGTTGATTTAACATTAGAAAATATATATAGGCATGCCTCATTTTATTGTGCTTCATATATATTATTTGTTTTACGAATTGAAGGTTTGTGGTAACCTTCAAACCATCAGCAAGCCTATTGTTACTTTATATCCAAAAACATTGCTCAATTTGTGTTTCTGTGTCACATTTTGGTAATTTTCACAATACTTCACACTTTTTTCATTATTATTCTATCTGTTATAGTGATCTGTCATCAGTGATCTTTGATGTTATTATTGTAATGGTTTTGGTGTACCATGAACCATGTCTATATAAGACAGGAAACTTAATCAATAAATGTTGTGTGTGGTCTAACTGCTCCATCAATTGATCATTCCCCCATCTTTCTCCCTCTCCTCCAGCCTACCTATTCCCTGGGACACAAGAATATTGAAATTAGGCCAATTAATAATCCTACAATGGCCTCTAAGTGTTAAAGTGAAAGGAAAAGTTGCACATCTCTCACTTTAAATCAAAACCTAGAAATAATCAAGCTTAGTAGGAAAGGCCTGCCAAAAGCAGAAACAGGCTGAAATCTAAGCCACTTTTGCCAAACAGTTAGCAAGGTTGTAAATGCAAAGGAAAAGTTCGTGAGAGAAATTAAAAGTGCTACTCCAGTGAACACATAAATGATAAAGTAAAACAGCCTAATTGCTGATATGGAGAAAGTTTTAGTGATCTGCATTAAAGATCAAACCAGCCACAACATTCCACAACATGAAGACAAAGCCTAATCTAGGGCAAGGTCCCAACTCTCTTTGATTTTACAAAGTCTGAGAACAATTGGAAAATGCAGAAGAAAAGTTGAGAGCTAGCAGCAGTTGTTTCATGAGGTTTAAGAATAAAAGCAGTCTCCATAACATAAAAGTGCAATGGAGAAGCAGCAAGTGCAAATGGAGAAGCTACAGCAAGTTATTCAGAAGATTTAGCTAAGAAAATTGATAAAGGTAGCTTCACTAAACAACAGATTTTCAATGTAGATGAAACAGACTTCTATTGGAAGGTGATATCTAAGACTTTCATAGCTAGAGAGGAGAAGTCAATGACTGGCTTCAAAGAACACGCTGACTCTCTTGTTAGGGGCTAATGCAGCTGGTGACTTTAAATAGAAGCCAATGTTTGTTTAGCATTCGAAAAATCCTATGGCCCTTATGAGTTATGCTAAGTCTACTCTGCATGTGTTTTATAAATGGAACAACAAAGCCTGCATGACAGCATATCTGTTTATAGCATGATTTACTGAGTACTTTTAGTCCAGTGTTGAGATCTGCAACTCAGAAAAGAAGGATTTTTTAAAAAAAATATTACTGCTCATTTACAATACACCCAGTCTCTCAAGAGCTCTAATGGAGAGGTACAAGAAGATTAATGTTGCTTTCACACTTGCTAACATGACATCAATTTTGTAGCTCATGAATCAAGGAGTCATTTTCACTTTCAAGTTTTATTATTCAAGAAATACATTTTGTAAGGCCATAGATAGTGATTCCTCTGATGAATGTGAGCAAAGTGAACTGAAAACCATATGGAAAGGATTCACCATTTTAGATGTCATTAATAACATGTTTGATTCATGGGAGAAGATCAAAATATCAACATCCACAGGAGTTTAGAAGAAGTTGATTCCAACCCTCATGGATGACTCTGAAGGCTTCAAGACTTCAGTGAAGGAAGTAACTGCTGATGTGATAGAAATAGCACAAGAACAAGAATTAGAAGAGGAGCCTGATGACGTCACTGAATTGCTGCATAAAACTTGAATAGATGAGAAGTTGCTTCTAATGGATGAGCAAAGAAAGTGGCTTCTTGAGATGGACTCTAACTCAGTGAAGATGCTGTGAACATTGTTGAAATGACCACAAAGGATTTAGAATATTACATAAACTTAGTTGATAAAACAGTGACAGAATTTGAGAGAATTGACTCTAATTTTGAAAGATATTCTGCTGCTGGTAAAAATGTTATCAAACAGCATCACATACTACAGAAAAATCTTTCATAAAAAAGAGTCAATCAATATGTCAAGCTTCATTTTTGTTTCTTATTTTAAGAAATTGCCACATTCACATACCTTTTCTTATAGTACATTCTTATAATTGTTCTATTTTATTAGCTATTGTTAATTCTTACTGTGCCTAATTTATGAATTAAACTTTATCATAGTACATGTACATAGAAAAAGCATAGTGTATATAGGGTTTGGTACTTTCTGAGGTTCCTGGCATCCACTGGAGGTCTTGGGACATATACCCATGAATAATGAATACCAAGGCATTACTATATATTTAATATATTCTGAATAATAATCTTTTCTTTTGTCACAAGTGTTGTAAACATCCCTTGATTCTTATCTTGTGTTTTCCCTCTCTTTAGGTTTTTGTTGTTGTTGTTGTTGTTGTTGTTTTAGAGACAGGATCTCCCTCTGCTGCCTAGGCCAGAGTGCAGTGGCATCATCACAGCTGACTGTAACCTCAAACTCCTGGGCTCAAGCGACCCTCCTGCCTCAAGTTCCCAAGTAGCTGGGACTACAGGCATGTACCACCATGCCTGGCTATTTTTTTTTTTTTTTCTATTTTTTGTAGAGACAGGGTTTTGCTATGTTGCTCAGGCTCATCTCAAACTCCTGTCTTCAAGCTATCTTCCCACCTTAGGCTCCCAAAGTGCTAGGATGACAGTCATGAGCCACCATGCCTGGCCCTTTATAGTGTCTTTTTGATGCAAGGAAGATCCTAATTTTAATATCCAATTTAGTGATCTTTTCTTTATAATTAGTGGTTTCTGAATCTTGTTTATCTTTAATTACCCCAAATTTCTAAAACTTTATTTCTATAATATCTTCTAAATATTTTATAGTTTTTTTCCACATTTAGGACATTAATCTATCTGGAATTAATTTCTTTGTAGAATATGAAATATGTGTCCACATTTTTTTCTTTTCCCCATATGGATAACCTGTTGTCCTAATACTCTTTACTAAAAAGGTCATCTTTTTTCTCCAGCCTTTAACATCAGTTCTTTCATAAATCAAGTTTCATATGTCAGTGGGTCTGATTCTGGGCTTGCAATTTTGTCCAATAATCTATTTGTCTAACCCTGCTCCAATATCAAATATCTTCATTACTACATCCTTATAGTAAGTTTTTATATTCAAAAAGGCAAGTCCTCCCAGCAAATTCTTATTCTTATGCCTGTCTTGGTTACTTCTGGTTTTTTGCCCTAATATAAAAATTTTACCTGTTTGTCAGCACCCCACCCCACCCCCATTCACTCACACCCACAAGCCTGTTGATATTTTTATTGGGATTGAAGGAAAAGAAGTAAAATAGAACAAAATCCTCATTCTCAATTAATGGGGAAAAATGACTCCCAGCTAAGATCCACCATAGCTATTTATTGCCTAATGGGATAGGACTTTGAAAATTTTTTGATTCAGTCCATTCTTTCATTTCTATAAACAGATCTTTATAATGGACCCAGATTGTTGGAACAGAATTGACAGAGAACAATCTAATGAAAATATAAAGTGATCCAATTTGGAAGTTAAGGAATTTCATCATTAGCCCACACTCAGCAATTTTTCTATCTTCTGTCATATGAGGTCTATGCATGTATTATTTTAGTGTATGTATTATCTTTCTGATTAGTGGTAAAGTTCTTGAAAACAGAGAGCAATTTGCTCACTCTAATAAAACTCTTCAGTGCTTATATTTCGCATTGTTGTGTTTGACGGTTTTCAATTTTTTGAGTATCTATGTAGGACATGCATAGCAATGAATTAAGTATTTTATATTTAGTCATCTTATGCCTACAAGTAATCCTATCAGATGGATACTATTATCTCCATTTTATAGCTTCAGAAACTGAATCCTAGAGAAGTTAAATAACTTGCCCAAGCACAGGTAGGAAATGGCAAGACCTGGATTCAAACCCAAGTTTTTCTAATTTTAAATTAGGCTGAATAAATGTTTGTTAAATGTATAAAAAATGGTGATAGAACTCATATTTGAAAGAGACCAAGGTGGAATACAGTATAAGTGATTAAAGATGTATAATATTAATTGAGATTTTATTTACTTAAATCATTGATTGTTGATAGCTCAAGTCTACACCAGACTTTGTGTTCCCCACTCTGGAATTGTTCCATTCAGCTGTGGCTAGATCTATGTATTGCTTCTCCTGCCAAGAACCTCAGCTAGGCCAAGGAACCTCACACACTGCTCTGTAACTACACTAAAACTGCTACAAGTAACTGCTGAACAGATTGACTCTTATATCATTCAAACCAGAAGTTCAGTGGCAACATGCCATCACAATTTCTTTCTGATTTGGAAGCTGTAAAATTTGCTCTAGCATGCTTTCCTTTTGAAAAAGGATCTCTCTCTCTCTCTTTCTCTCTCTCTCTCTAACACACCCACATGCACACACTTACATATAGTCTAAACTGCTTTGTGGTCTTTCTTGACTTAAAATATGCTTCTAATTATAGTGACTCTTCATCTACCTGGCCCACTAACAAAATAATTCAGTCTAGTTAGTTCATTTTCCCCTTTTTCATACAAATTATATAAAGCAAAAATTTAATCTTTTAATCTGAAAAGGCAATTAATATATAACAGAAACTTCAGATTATATGAATGTAGAAATAACTGCTTATACGTGCATTGTATTGTTCTGAATTTTTATCCTATGACATCCCATCTGTAAAGTCACTTTTACCTGCTTGGATGTGCCTATTCTTAACACTGCATTTTTTTCCTCTAAATTGGTAGCTTTTCATATGCAAAAGGTTTTAATACCAGCTTACAAACTAGTTAAGATTGTTTATAAATTAATTGTAAACAGAAGGATAATGATAACATGCCCCGCCTCTTCCTCCCCAGCTCCCATAACAACACGTAATGAGTTTTTGGACTTGTCCCAAAGAGATGAGGTTGCAGGATAATTTATTTTAATTCAATTAAGTTTCTCATAATTCAATTCCTTTCAACAAACTTTTATAGACATCTGTGCCTAATCCCATACTCCAGGAACCTAGGTCTCTGAATCAACTGAATATTCTCTAAGTACCTTCTGTACATGAAATCTATACTAGGCATTCTGGGAGAGATGAAGATATTGAAGACACAAAGACACAGTCCCTGCCCATCAAATGGACTAGGGAGTGAGTTTTTATGATTTTATAATCTGGTGGATGAGTTCTATGTGAACTCCCTAAACTGAAAAAAGATACAGATACTGCAAAAGGAATATATTGATATCCCATATTATATATTCCATACTACATATCACAACAGATGTTTTCCCCTGAACAATCAATATTTCTATGAGTTAAAAATTATTTTTGCCATCCTCATTCTGGTTCAATTTAATTTCTATCCACAATTAAAATAGAAAAGAAACAAAAAAGGGAGGGTTTTGTTTATACTCTAAAAAACATGCAAATATTTTCCAATGATTAAAAATTAATATTTACTAATTGAATAGAATACACTTTGTTCATGTACAATAGTGCATTTATTAACAGTGACATATTTATCTGGCCTTTTCCAGTCCTAGGAAAAAATTATGTCAATTTTCCCTCAGACTGCCTTCCTATTCTGTCACACAAATTATTTCATGAAACATGAATCCAAATGTTCTGTTCTTTTTGAATTTCCTTTCACCACAAATTCCAGAGTTTTGCCCTCCATGGCTTTTCAATAACAATTCAGTCTTTTTATACTAATGGCAAAAACGAAATACTGCTGTCTTTAATCAAGCAATTTTTGACATATCTTCAATAGTGAAGATTCAGCCTTTTGTGTTAAAGGGAAACTTTAAAAAGTAATTATAATGATTTAAAATGACTTTTTTTCTGAGGCATTTTCAGCTCTTGGGATGATCATTACTGCATTTTCCCATCAGTTTCTGCAATGTTCTTGTTGCTTAGTTTTTAATGATAATCAATCACTATGAGTAGAGAAAATGTCATATTTTAAAGATCTCTCATTGGACAAGCAAATATTTATAATATACATAGTGTATATAGAAATTTAAGTTAACTTACTATCCTATTTCTTTGATACCAAGTCAAAGATCTAAGAAAAAAATAAGGAGGAAAAAATACCAAACAAATATACTCATCAAGTACCTCAAAGCAAACAGCCTAACTCTAATAATTTGTTAACGCACTGTAAAGATCATGCATATATAAGTAAGTGGCAGAAAGACTGTATCCAGGCAAAACAAACTTACAAAAAGCCCTGCCTTCATTTCTACCCACAGCTCATATTACTTTCCCCTATAGTCCTTGAACATGCATACCCCTTTTCTGCCTCCAAACTTTTAAACATTTACCTAGCACACTCTTATCTCCAGCTATTCACCTGCCTACTCCATACTCATCCCTTTTTGTCTCAGATATGTGTCATCTCCTTACAGATTCTTTTCCCCTGACTACCACATTTAAAGAAGATCTCTGTCAGCATTCTTTCTGAGAGTATTGTATTCTTTTTTTTTCTCATAAACTTTGTCACAATTTGCAGTGTGTGTGCACACACACAGGGGCATTTAAAAGTGTGTATTTTATGAATAAATGAAGAGCATATAATTTTTATTCAGAACTTTGGGATAAATAGAGATCTATACAGTTATTATTCATTGACAATAACGAGACATGACTTGCTGAATTCCTTGAAGCTGTATTAAATTAGCTTCTCAAGAGTGTGAACTGGGTATTGTTTTAGTTTCCTTATTCCTAGAACAGTGTCTGGCATATTGTAGGAACATTTAAAAAGTCTGTTGAATTAAGTAAATGAATGGGTATGATATGAGAGTTCCCAAAGTTTTACATTTGTCACTGTCAAGAGTATATTAATCTGTGACAAGCAAGAGATTTATTATAGATGTTCTTCATCTTCCACTCTCTAAAAACAATTATATTTGTTCTTGATATGTCTTTTACCCTATTTGATTAAAGTCATCATGAAAACTCTAGTTAGAAAGGATTCATTGTTGTAATTTTTGCATTATTCAAAGTCAATTGTAAAACTTTTCCTGTTTTTTTGAACAAAATATATTTGTAATGCTAAATGGTAAATATTGGCTTAAGACTTTATATGAAATGGCAGTTTATAATGATGAAAGTTAAGATGTAATAGAAGTCATGATATAATAGATGTTATGAAAAAACAAGTTTTGGAATCAAATAAACCTAGAATCAAGTCCTGATTTAACTATGTTATAAAGATAGATAGCTTTGGGCAAATTATTTAGACTCCATAAAATAAGACTCCTATTCCTCATCCATTTAATAGGGATAATAATACCATTCATATTTTTGTAAGGATTGGTAGATCCTAAATTAAGCCAATAACATAATTGTTACATGCTCATAGTAACTTCTTAATAAAGAACAGCTATAGTAATACTAGTTGTTACTTTTTATTATTTTATTAAGCAACATGTTTAAATTTCCTGATTTATCAATTTCTTACCTTTATCTTTCCTTCTATACCTATTGCCTAATACTTTTCTTCCATCTCAGAAATAAGTCTTTCTTCCTTCACAAAGCCATTTTCCACCTAAATTCTGTATCTCATTTTTGTCACCCTCTCTTAAAATTTCTTCTCTAAACAACTCCCTTTTCTATAATACCCAATTTAAATTTCATGTAAGACTATTATTCTAACAAGATGTGATCTTCAAATATATATGGAATGCATTAGGTACAAATAACTGTCTTTGCATACAGGCAAACATTTTATAGTTTAAAAATACCAGATTCATATAGTTTCCATTTTTACCTATAGAAGCATTTCTAAAACTTAAGAACAATTAGGCTAATAGTAAGGAAATGTGTATACAACAAAAGCCAAATCGGTTTGGTGTCAATAGAAAATATGCCTTGTAGTAAACGGTCTCTAGCCAGATGATATTACTCATCAAATGAGTCTTGATTTAGAGTAGCAAAACTCAAAAAAGGAAAGGAAGAGTCCTGGAACAAAACATGTAAATCAGGGTACTTAATGACAAGTTAACCAAAATCTTTCTAAGGAGAGGAGTTAGAAACATCTTAGTCCCAACAGAAGTCTACTCTAAGACAAACATTTGGTTGTCTTTCTTCAAAGAGACAGTGTTCACCAGAAATAAATTAATGCATCTATAGTGAACTAATCTTTAATAAAATTGCCAAGAACATACAGTGGGGAAATGACAGTCTCTTCAATAAATGGTGCTGGGAAAACTGGATATCCATAAGTTGAAGACTGAAACTAGACCCTTATGTCTCTCCATATACAAAAATAAAATCAAAATGGATTCAAGACCAAAACCTGAAACTATAATACTACTAAAATAAAATATTGGGGAAATGCCTTGGGACTTGGTCTGAGCAAGGACTTCGTGAGTAATGCCCACAAAGCACGGACAACCAAGCAAAATTGGGCAAATGGAATCATATCAAGCTAAAAAGCTTCTGCACAGCAAAGGAAACAATCAAAGTGAAGAGATAACCCATAGAATGGGAAGAAATATTTGCAAACTACCCATCAAGGAATTAATAACTGAATTATATAAGGTGCCCCAAGACCTCAAGAGAAAAAAAATCAAATAATCTGATTTAAAAATGGGCAAAAGGTTAGAATAAACATTTTCAAAAGAGGACACACAAATGGCCAATGGGTATATGAAAAAATGCTTACCATCGTTAGTCAGCAGACAAATGTAAATCAAAACTGCAATGCGATATTATCTCACCCCAGTTAAAATGGCTTTTATCACAAAGACAGCCAATAACAAATGCTGGTGAGGATATGGAGAAAGGGGACCCTTGTACATTGCTGGTAGGAATATAAATTAATGCAACCACTATGGAGAACAGTATGGAAGCTCCTCAAAACATTAAAAATATAACTACTATATGACCCAGCCATCCCACTGCTAGGTATATATCCAAAATAAGAGAATTCAGTATATCAAAAAGATATCTGCAGTCCCATGTTTATTGCAGCCCTATTCTCAATAGCTAAAACTTGGAATCAACTTAAGTGTCCATCAACAGATAAATGGATAAAGAAATTGTGGTATATATACATAATAGAACATTATATAGCCATACAAAAGAATGTAAGCCTGCCATTTGTAACAACATGGATGGCACTGGAGAACATTATGTTAAGTGAAATAAGCCAAGCACAGAAAGACAAATCTTGCATGTTCTCACTCATGTGTGGAGCTAAATATTAAAAACAATTGATCTCATGGAGACTGGGAGTAGGACGGTTACCAGAGGCTGGGAAATGTAGCAGGAAGGAGGGGATGAAAGGATGGTTAATACTTGCAAAAATACAGTTAGAGAGATAGAATGAACAATATTTGATAGCACAACAAAGTGATCCTAATTCACAATAAGTTAGGGTATGCTTTAACATAACTAAAAGATGAAATTGGAATGTTTCTCAAATAAAGAAACAATAAATGCCTGAGGTGATGGATACCTCAATTACCCTGATTTGATTAATTCACATTGTATTAAAACATCACATCTACCCTACAATGCAATTATTATATACCATAATAATAAAAAATTTTGAAAAAGAGAAAGCATTTATAAAGGCTTGGGCCATACATTCTGAGGAAAGCAAGAACAGAGCAAAAGCCATTTTGTAATTTGAATTTTTTTCTGTCCCTTAAATTATATCATCTTGACAAGACTGGGTACATGCACCTATAGAAGGTGTCATAAAATGCTTAACAGTCCCTACCTGACAACATGTATTACTTTTATGTCAGCCCTGTTTCAAATTCAAGACACTGTAAAGTCATATAAATCTGATTTGGATGTAAACTGCAAAAGTGGTATTTTCTCTGGGACAATCATCTCATATAAAATGTGCTGATACTGTTCAATGCCAGTGCCTTAATTAAATATGTTATATTCCGAGGATTTTTATTAAATAAAATGAATGATGGCTGGGCACAGTGGCTCATGCCTATAATCCTAACACTTTGGGAGGCTGAGGTGGAAGTATTGCTTGGGTCCTGGAGTTTGAAACCAGCCTGAGCAAGGTCAAGACCTTGTCACTATTAGAAACAGAAAAACTACCTGGGCATGGTGCTACACACCTGTAGTCTCAGATACTCAGGAGGCTGAGGCAGGAGGATCACCTAAGCCCAGGAGCTTGAGGTTGCAGTAAGTTATGATAATGCCACTGCATTATAGCCCAGGAGACAGAGCAAGATCCTATCTCAAAAGCAAACAAAAACAAAAACAACAACAACAAAAAAGGAATGATGACTCCTGCTAAGATTTTGAAAGACTTGATGTATCCACAAACATCACTTTGCTGTGGTTCCTATTAAAGAAAATGTTCTATATTCAAAAAATAATGCCTACCATCTCAGATATCCAAAAATCTCTGAATCATCATACCCATATGCCTTTTTGTAGTATGGCTACAGAGCTGTAACATTTTTTCATTTTCCCTGATAAGTCCTAAGTCAGCTGTAACTCACAGAAGAAGTAGTTCTAGCCAAATTAAATTTTCTAGAAACGCATCATCTGACATAAAGGAACTGTGTCTCAGTAATAGCTTCAGAAACAACTAGCTAGTTCTTAAGCATTACTTTTTTAATCTCATGCAAGCCTGCAATAAATATAAAATACACATTATATTCTGTAGAATAATTAGTGTGTTTCAGCACATTATTGTTTAAATGAACTTTTTGTTTATTGAACCATTACAGAATCATCTTTCTCAAAAATGGTTTTATCTCTGTAATTTGCCTCATTTTGAAGCCATAACATGTCATGATTTTAGACTGAAATTAATAGTTTCTGAGGAAAGGCAATTCTTTTTGTAGTATTTCAACATCTATGAAAAAACCTGATGTTGCCAGAGATCAATCGGAGAGGCATAAGCATATGCTCAATGTACAAGGTGAAAGATGACTGTAGAAGTACTCCACCAACAACCCTACTGGAGCCAATGTAAGGGCCTATTTAGAATCTACATTTCTTGGACATTAAAATGTTCGACCGAATTGTTTCAAACGTTCTATGGAAGAAGAAAGTAAAGGAATAGAGTTACATGGGGTGGACTCTAGTTCCTCAATCCTGGCTTCAACCACAGCAGTTCATTATAGTCACCAATTGTGCTACATTTGTCTCTCATACAACATATATATCCATACATTATGTACTGAAACCCTCAAATTATTATTCATATTTTGAATTCAAACTTTGGTACCTCAGCTAAAGTAACTGTATGGAGACACAGCCTGGCAGTTGACATTTCAAATTTGGTAGTTGCCATCTTTTTCTGGATAGTAATGCTTCTCTAGTCATTTTAATATATGATTGTGCATATACATATGTATATATACCTAAATTTTACTCTTACTGTATAAAAATCAAGAGGAAATAGAAAATTCAATGCTGATACTGGTAATAGGCATAGTCCTCAAATATAATTATAAATCTAAAATAGTGCAAAGAAATAATCCATGAAGATCAAGTGGACCTCATACCAGAGATGCAAACATATGCAGTCTATGAATGTGATTCACCACATAAACAGAAGCAAAAACAAAGACCACAGGATCCTTGAAATAGATGTAGAAGAAGAATTTCACAAAATTCAGCACCCTTTTAAGATAAGAACTCTTAACAAAACAGGCATAAACAGAATATACCTCAATAGTATAAAAGTCATATACAACAAACCCATAGCCAACATCACACTGAATGGGGAAAAATTGAAAGCATTCCTGCTTAGAAATGGAACCAGACAAGGTTGCGAACTGTCACCACTTCTGTTCATCATAGTGCTGGAAGGACTAACCAGAGCAAATAGGCAAAAGAAGGAAATCAAGGGTATCCAAATGAGGAAAGAAGTTAAACTATTGCTCTTTGCTGACGATATGATCTTATACTTAGAAAACCTCAAAGATTTTGCCAAGAAATTCCTGGAATTGATAAATAAGTCCTAGGCAGAGTGATCCGGCAAAAAAAGGAAATCAAGGGTGTCCAAATGGGGAAAGAAGTAGTCAATGTATCACTCCTTGCTGATGATATGATCTTATATCTAGAAAACCCCAAAGATTCTGCCAAGAGACTCTGACAATTGATAAATTCAGCAAATGCTCAGGTTACAAAATCAATGTGCACAAGCAGTAACATTCCTATACACCAACCACAGTCAACCTGAAAATCAAATCAAAGACTCAATACCTTTCCCAATAGCAACAAAGATAATACAATACCTAGGAATATATTTAACCAAGGAGGCAAAATACCTTTACAAGGAGAACTACAAAATACTGACGTAAGAAATTGCAGAGGATGTAAACAAATGAAAACACGTATCATCCTCATGTAATGGCAGAATCAACATTGTTAAAATATCTATAGTACCCAAAGTGATTTACAGATTCAATGCAATCTCCATTAAAATACCAACTTCATTTTTTGCAGATTTAGGAAAAATAATTCTATGCTTCATATGGAACCAGAAAAGACGCTGAATAGCCAAATTAATCTTAAGCAAAAAGAATAAATTGGGAGGGATCACTTTACTAGACTTCAGGCTATACTATTAAGGCTATAGTAACCAAAACAGCATGTCATTGGCATAAGAAAATAGACCCAACAAATGTTATTCCTATATGTCCACTTAGGTGTTGATCCATTAATACCAATTTGCTGGTGAGTACATGTGGTGCTTGTTTTTGGGGGGCATGGGCAATATACATAACCATAATATTTGTACCCCCATAATATGCTGAAATTAAAAAAATAAATAAATAAATTTAAAAAAAATAGACCCAGACCACTGGATCAGAACAGAAAACCTTTATATAAAACCATCCTCATACTGCCATTTGATCTTTGACAAAGCAGACAAAAATATATAATGGGCAAAAGAATAGCTATTCAGTAAATGGTGTTGAGAAAATTGGATAGCCACATGAAAAAGACCGAAACAGGATCCGCACATCTCACCACTTACAAAAATTAATTCACGATGTAAAACAGACTTAAACCTAAGTCATGAAACTATAAGAATTCTAAAAGAAGAGGTTGGAAAAACTCTTATAGATACTGGCCTAGGCAAAGAATTTATGAAGAAGACCCCACAGGCAATTACAGCAACAACAACAACAAAAAAATGGGACCTGATTAAATTAAAAAGGTTCTGCACAGCCAAGCAAACAATCAATAGAGCAAATAGAAAACCTATAGAATAGGAGAAAATATTTTCATGCAATATATCTGATAAAGGGATAATAACCAGAATCTACAAAGAACTCAAGCAAATTAGCAAGAATACATCCAACAACCCCATTAAAAAGTGATCAAAAGACAGGAACTGAAGCTTTTCAAAAGAAGATAGACTAATGGCCAATAAACATATGAAAAACTGCTCAATGTCTTTAATCATCAGGGAAATGCAAATCAAAACCACAATGAGATATCACCTAACCCTAGTTTATCAAAAAGTCCCAAACCAACAGATGCTGGGGTGGATGAAAAGGCAAATGAACAATTATACACTCTTGGTGTGACTGAACACTAGCACAACCTCTATGGAAAGTAGTATGGAGATACCTCAAATAATTAAAAGTAGACCTATCATTTGATCTGGCAATCCTACTTCATTTGATCTGGCAATCCTACTACTGGGTATTTATCCAAAGGGAAAAAAAGATATTTCATAAAAAAGACACTTGCACTCGAATGTTTACAGCAACACAATTCACAATTGCAAAAATGTGGAAACAACCAAGTGCCCACCAAGACATGAGTGGATTAATAAAATGTGGTATATGTATGACATAGAGTATTATTCAGCCATAAAAGAAATGATGAACTAATACCTTTTTTTGTTTCAGCATATTAAGGGAGTATAAATGTTTAGGTTACATATATTGCCTTTGCCCAACCCAAGTCAGAGCTTCAAGCGTGTCCATCCCCACGACTGTGTGCACTGCACTCAGTAGGTGTGAATATACCCAACCTCCCCCCCCTTTCACCTGCCCAACACCTGATGAATGTTACTACTATATGTGCATATAAGTGTTGATCAGTTAATACCAATTTGATGGTGAGTACATGTGGTGCTTCTTTTTCCATTCTTGTGATACTTCACTTGGTAGAATGGGCTCCAGCTCTATCCAGGATAATACAAGAAGTGCTAGATCACCACTGTTTTCTGTGGCTGAGTAGAACTCCATGGTATACCTATACCACATTTTATTAATCCACTCACATATTGATGGGAACTTGGGTTGTTTCCACGTCTTTGCAATTGTGAGTAGTACTGCTGTAAACATTGTAGTGCAGAGATCTTTTTTATAGAATGAGGTTTTTTCCTGTGGGTAGATGCCTAGTAACGGGATTGGTGGATCAAATGATAGTTCTACTTGTAGTTCTTTGAAGTATCTCCATGTTACTTTCCACAGAGGTTGTACTAGTTTGCAGTCCCACCAGCAGTGTATGAGTGTTCCTATCTCTCTGTATCCCTGCCAACATTTATTGTTTTGGGACTTTTTGATAAAGCCCATTCTCACCAGAGATAAGTGATATTTCATTGTGGTTTTGATTTGCATTTCCCTGATGATTAGAGATGTTGAGCATTTTTTCATGTTTGTTAGCCTTTAGTATATCTTCTTTTGAAAAGTTTGCATTCATGTCTTTTGCCCACTTTTTGATAGGGTTGTTTGATTTTTTTCTTGCTGATTTTCCTGAGTTCTCTATAGATTCTAGTTATCAGCCCTTTATCAGATGTGTAACATATGAATATTTTCTCCCATTCTGTAGGTTGCCTGTGTGTTCTCGTGATAGTTTCCTTGGCTGTGCAGAAGCTTTTTAATTTGATCAGGTCCCATTTATTTATTTTTGTTGTTGCTGTGATTGCCTTTGGGATCTTCTTCATAAATTCTTTCCCTAGGGCAATGTCTACAAGAGTTTTTCCAACATTTTCTTCTAGAATTGTTATAGTTTCATGCCTTAGGTTTATGTCTATTATCCACCATGAGTTAATTTTTGTGAGAAGTGAAAGGCACGGGTCATGTTTCAGTCTTTTACATGTGGCTATCCAATTTTCCCAGCATGATTTATTGAATAAGGATTCTTTTCCCCACTAATACCTTTTTTAACAACCTAAATGGAACTGGAGACCATCCTCCTAAGTGAAGTATCACAAGAATGGAAAAACAAACACCACACGTACTCATTACTAATTGGAACTAAATCACTAACACTCATGTGTACATATGGTAGTAAAATTAAAGGGAAATCAAGCAGGTGCAAAGAGGAAGGAGGATATGGGTAAATTTACACCTAACGGGTACAATGCACACTGTCTGGGCAATGGTCACAACTTATAACTTTGATTTAAACTGCATAAAAGTAATTCATTTAAAAAAAACATTTGTACCCCTGTAATATTCTTAATTTAAAAATTTTAAATAAAAAATAAATAAAATAATGATAAAATAGACATGTACAAAGAGTTAACTTTAGTTTCAACCATCTATTCTAAAAGATGTGTTTCTATTGGATAGAAAAAAAATAAAAGAAAAGAATATACATGAAATTGTGGGGAAATATTGCTGAATACTGTATCTAAACAGAAAGATATAAATGGATATGATAGGTTTTAGCCTTCTTGGAAGGTAAGTTCTTATATTGCTACTTGTAAATCTAGTATTCATTTTTTTCCTTTGAGAGTAAGAGTTGTGTATAGGGATTGTCTATTGTGCTATGTCATAATATTTTCTTTCTAAGAATTAAAAAAATTAAAAATGATAGATATAATTCAATCTCCTGAATTAATAAATATGAAATCTGAAGCCCCAAAAGTTAAAGAGACTAACCCACATTCAATTGAGTTAACAGTAGAAAGTGTCAGTGGTCCTTCTAATACTTCACAATCTTTATTCGCAGAATCATATATTTCCTGTATGTACTAGTTAGGGTTCCCCAAGGAAAGAGAACAAGATGTGAGTGTGTATCTATCTATCTGTCTATACATCCATCTATCTATCTATCTATAGAGAGTTTCATTTTAGGAAACTGGCTAACACAATTGTGGAGGCCGATGACTCCGAAATCTGCAGGGCAGTCCAGTGGGCTGGAGACCCAGGGAAGAGCTAATGTTGCAGCTCATATCTGAAGGCAGCATATCCTCTTCTTGGGCAGACTTCAGTCTTTTCCTCTCAAGGCCTTTAATTAGAGGCCCATCCACATTATGGAAGGTTATCTATTTCATTCAACGTCTACTAATTGAAATGTTAATCTAACCTAAAAATACCTGTGCAGTGACTTCTACAGTGGTGCTTGACCAAATATCTGGGTATCATGGCAGAGCCAACTGGGCACATAATATTAACCATCAAATGGCGTTGAAAGTCTCAATGTAGGAAAAAAATAAAACTGGATACTATTAACATTTTTATATACAACCATCCAAAGTTTAAATTAAATCCATACTTTGTAAGTAGGTTCTATTTGACTTTGCATAGTCAAAGAAGGTTCAGTATGGAAAAGTGGAAGATAGGTTAGCTTATCCAGTAGCTAAAACAAATCCGACTGAAATATTCATTTTACTTATTTTTCTCTTTCTTCTCAGCATAAAATGTCTACAAGTTGATTTTCACTGATGTTGCATGTTTTATTTCCATTTTATGCATATTTAGTCTTCCAGAATGTAGTTTTATCTTGTCTAAAAGGCCAATTTCCTAACAAGCTCCAGAGAATTTCCAACAGGGCAAAAGGTGGTCAGTGGAACAGATTGCACTGCTAGAATACATTAATTTATTACTTGGCTTCATTTGAATATGTGTGCTTAATGACCTAGGAAAATGTTGCATGTATCCAAGCATAAGAACAATAATTTACTGGCAGGCAATTTTCATGCTACCACACTAACTCTAAAACAAATGGTTCCATCATGCAAACAGAAAAAAAAATGATAGGTCCATGACTTTAATTACAAAGAACTTAAATTTTTATTTTGTAACCCAAAGTACACTACTTCATGGTTTGAACATGTGGCTGTGTAAGAATCATGGAGTATTGTAACTTTAAAGGGTTCTCAGAATATTTCTAATCTCTGCTCCTCATATTTTAGATGAGCAAACTGTTGCCCTTAACAAAGGTCAAATAACTTGTTAGGCATAGAAACGTGTCAGAAATCTTGGTGTCTTCTGTTTTTTCCACTATCATGGGTGGCTTCCCCATGGAGAAAGTTCTTGATCCAAGATTACATCAAATCAAGTGTATATTATCTAGTATAAATCATGCAATTTGTCAGTTTACTGACTAGATAACTGTAGGAAAAGAACTTTCATATATTCTCACAATAAATGTTTTTTATGATGGAAGCAGTATGGAATGTTTCTTAGGGAACCATTTAGCATATCAGGGAGTAGCATTAAGCAAAGTTCAATACTATAAGAGCACAGTCGCTTGCAAACAGGTAAAGTATGAGGGATCATTCACTGGGAAAGACACTAATATTCTAGTGTTTTTAGGACTATAATGAAAACATAATATTTAGGTTTCATTTAAAGTATGCTGATAATAAATTTGTAATTATATTGCCTAAATTCCCTTTGAGAAAAACTAGAAATGTCTGAAACAGAGTGAGTCCATAACAAATACTTGATGGAGGCTGGGCATGGTGGCTCATGCCTGTAATCCTAGTACTTTGGGAGGCTGAGGCGGGAGGATTGCTTGAGCTCAGCCTAAGCAAAAGCGAGACCCCCATCTCTACAAAAAAAAAGAAAAAGAAAAAGAAAGAAAGAAAAATTAGCCAGGCATAGTGCTGTGTGCCTGTAGTCCTAGCTGTTCAGGAAGGTGAGGCAAGAGGATCACTTGAGCCCTGGAGTTAGAGGTTTCAGTGAGCTATGATGACGATGACGCCACTTTATTCTAGCCTGAGCAACAGAGCAAGACCCTGTTTTAAAAAAAAATACTTAATGGAGTGAAAAACATTTATTTCCCTTTATCTAAGAAGAATTACAGAGTTATGATAAGAGCTTGTCATTATCAAAAAGCAAGTGTAATTTTTAGTATATCTGGAAAATCAAATAGATTAAAATACATTTGTTAAATTTCACTGTTTTTTTTGTTTTTTTTTTTTTTTAGTGGCATCATTCACAATCAAAGTGGGATAGCTCACGATGAACTCTGTAGTCTTGGTCTTACACTTCTTTGCTTCTAGTCCATTTTTCTACCCAAAAAAATCTGTGTAGTAGGTAATAAGAGTTAGAACTGGACAGTGTGTTTACATCCCCCCCAACACATAAAATGAGGAGAGATTGGTGATAACATGAATATGGGTATATCAGCAAAGGCTGATGATTTTCCCCTCTACTGTTTTCCCTAGGGTGGCCCTTAGATTTGTGTCTGTTCTCACTCCTAAAGAAGACCATAAAGCTCCCTCTTGAGATAAGAGGGAGCTTGTAGATAAGAAGAGTACAAATCCCCCCTTAGAAAGGGAGATCCTATTTAGAAGTTGGCTATGTGACTTGTTTCTACATATTCTAATAAGGGCCAAGTTGTACAAATACACTTCATGATAGAAATACAGAAATATTAGTTATAATTAACAGAATGTTTGAATACTGTCCTTTTCTTATGGCTCTAGAAACATAAGAACAAAGGAAATGGGAAGCATGAATAAACACAGAGTTACGGGTAAATTTTACAGTTTTACTACTCAGTTTACAAAGGGTGAGGGGTAGCTGTATATAATAAAGGTGATACAAATCCAAGTGTGGACTTGTTTAATCATCAAGTTTCCATTAAAATTCTGAAAAACAAATCCACCCATGGTGGCTACAGACAAAAGCTAAGTTGTGCCTCCAGTTCTGTTTTTCTTTCTATGTATCTCATCTGCCTCTTGGTCCTTGTTAAATTGATAAAAGGTTTGATGCTGCACTTCTCAGCATCAGATCATAACAGAACAAAGGCCTGCTACCATTACCAGGAGACTCTCTCCTAATGTTGCCATCATTACTGACTTTGTGATGTTGCTGACCATATTTCTTTATCACTTGAACACAGATGCATATTGCATGCCATAGTACTGGAATAATCCTTAGAGATCATAATCCATAATTTCAGATTTAAAAAGGAGGCCCAACTAGAATGGCTCATTAGATCATTCTGTTTATAAATAAAAAGCACCAACAGGTATTGAACTTGGTTTTCATGAATTTCTGAAAGAAAATTTTGGGAATATAAATCCAGAAATAGCTTTATAATATAGCTAAGATATTTACTGATGAACCACCACCCCATAACTCCTTCTTTAGTAATCCTGGATTCTCATTTTAAAGCCACATTCAATAACTAAGTGTTTCCCAGACACATGGGAAAATCTGAGTACAAACAATAGCAATTACTTTTACAGCTTTGGCAACACAAATGCCAAATCTGACCGGTCTGAAAAAAAAATGATATAAAAGTTCTTCCATAAATATATAAATAGATAGATAAAAACACCCTGGGAATAAAAGTTTATGTTTTTGTTTGATATTTATTTTAGATGTAAACAGCATGTCACAGACATTAAATGAATTTATCGCCATTCTGCTCTCAGTGTTTCCTACTACATTTGTTAAAAAGTTAATAAAATACACACCACAAATGTTCATTTGTGCACAATACAGACAAGATATCAGATTATCTAACTCATCAGAAAATGACTATAAGGTAGTATTCTATATTCTACATTCTACTAACTCACCACTCAAAATCACTCACCAGAAGTTTGTGGTGTGAGAGCCGTAAGGGGGAGGAGATGATAAATGAAACAACTTTGGCAAAATATTGGTGATTGTTAAGCTTACTAGTGGATTCATGGGGGTTAATTTCACTATTTTTCTACTTGCGAGGTGGTTTTAAATTTTCAAAAGAAAAAAAATCACTCACTGACCCTCATCCATCTTTCTATTCATCTGAAACAGATTTTTCTCCTTCATTCAACAGTACTTAAATGATAATTCAATGTTAGATACATCTTAGATTTCTAGTCCTTCTCACTAATCTTTCTCCACAGTCTGCTTCCTTTCTAAACTAAAAATATTTTCATTGATTCATCCTTTGTTCTTTTGTGTAAACACAGATATTTATGCAGGTGCATAAGCTCCACCTTTAAAGCAGACCTCAGCCAAAATTACTAAGTGACAGAAATAGTTTAACTCACTCCTTCTTTTCCTTTACTTAGAAGAGGGTTAACCTCATGAGCTACTTGACATCTGTCTGTCACTGCTAAAAAGTGATGCTTGAGGATAATTCATTCACTCAGTGTTTCATTTATTCACTTACTCAATGAACACTTGTAGAGTAAGAACTAAATACTAGTATTGTGCTAAGAGTCAAGTACACAAAGAAAAATAGGATACAATCTCTATCTTTACCACAGAAAACTGGGTAGCAAGTCAATAACAGGGGTGTTTCTTTAGTATTCTTAAAGCAGAGACCAGGGATATTTAAGGTATTCAGATTAACTAGAATGTTAGGTAGGAAAGATACCTTGGAGGAAGTTTTTTCTGAAAAGAGTAGTTTTAAAAAAAGGGAATACAAAGGTGAGAATGAAAGTAGGCACTCTAGGTATAAAGCTACAGAGCACAACCCAAGAAGAAGCATAGAGCAGAGAAACAAGGTGGTGTATTCAAAGAACCATAAACAGTTCGGTTTTAATATAGCAAAAAGTAGGAGGTATAGGATGACTGGAGAGGAGGCACTGACCTAGCAGGGGCAAGGTAACAGAGGGCCTCATATCACATAGTAAGGATATTGGACTTTATCCTGTAGGTAATTAGAAGCCAAATGTTTAAACAGTAAAGGATGTGATCAGATTTCCATTTCAGATAGATCGTGGTGGCCACTCTATGCAGGGTTGATTTCAAAGGAATATCAGTTAAGGCTCTGTTTCAATAGTCCAAATGAGAGATCATAAGGGCTTAATGTAGGGCAGTGAAAAATCAGAATGAAGAAAAGGGTAGAAATTGTTTATAAAATTAGTTCATAAATTAAACAGTGTTTAAGATTTAATTAGATGTGGAGGATATGATAGGTGTGCAGTAAGAGAAAAGGTTTTTAGCTTAGTTGACCAGATAGATGGTCACACTAACAACTGATAAAAAGAATGCTGAAAAAAAAAGATATTTAATCGTACAGATGAGTTCAGTTTGGGATATTTTCTTAGGTTTGTTATGTGTAATCAATGAAGTAACATATAAGGTACTTAGTACTGAGCCTGGCATACAGTAGCTGTTCCAGACATGCTACCTATGATTTAGGCACTTATGGTCAATAAAGGTGGAGATGAATACGCAGTTGGGTGCAAAAAATCTGAGACTACATAAAAAGGTCTGAGGGAAAAAAAATCGAGTACTCATCATTATATTTGACATTATGATCCTGAACAAGCCGAAACAAGATAAATATTCAGAATAAAAGCATAAACAAAAGTTAGTAAAACAATAGCCTGACATTGGGCTACATTCGGACCTTTGGCAAACACCAGTTCTGGGGTAAGCAGATTGAAGAGTGCAGGAAGCTTATATAAGAGGATAAAATTTCACAGCATATAAGGAAATAATATTATGAAAGTACAAAATGGAGTAGAGAGATCCAGTAAGATAGGAACTGAAAAATGATTGCTTATATACTACAAAGGGAAGGATAATAATGAGTTAATTAAGAAGAGTTACAATGAAGTGATGGGGACTAAAACCAGACTATTGCAGTTTTCACAGAGAAAGGAAGGATAATAACTAAAAATAATTAGGCTATACTAAACTTTCCAAATGTCCTAATAAAGAGGAGAGGAAGAAAAGGAGCAGGGATAAAGAGAATCCAGGAGTATATTTCGTTGTTGAGGTAGTTATTATGGCTGGGAAAAGCTTGAGTCTATTTACAGAAGAAAGATAACAGGAAGCAGATAAAATCATTAGGGCAGGCAACTGGACATAGAAGAAAACACAACAGTAACATGACTTTTTTACATTTGATTATTAGAAACACATCTCCAGCACACCCAGAGTTGTATCAAACCACCAATTTGTGTTCATATCATCATTAAGGTTCTTAAGGTATATAGTGATCAAAACTATTACTAACATGGAGACAAGCTAATTTCTTTGAAAAATATAAACCAAGTTTTAAAAGGCAAATATTACTAAATCTATTCACAAACTTCCTTATCTAGCCTTGAATGGCTATCTATGCACGGGCAAACCAAGCTGACCTAAGGGGTTGACCTGGTTTTCAACTGAAGTAGCTAAATTCTTTGAAGTCAATTTTGGACTTGATTTTTTAAAAGCAAGCCCTGGAAATTCTTAATTAAAAGATTATATTTCTAGACTATTATAATCACTTTGTACTGAACTATTAGTGCAGATTAAGTTTTCTTTCTTCCATATTGATTATGGAAATAAATATTTTTTTCTAAAATACAAACTTAGTTTATATACTGACATGAAAATAAAGTCTAGAGAAAAACTTTTGTCCCCAACTAAAGCTTTAAAAATAATACATTAAATTTGTTTTACTAGTGGGGTTTTTCACTTTTCAGACGGTCTGTTGTAACAGAGGGAAGCCAAAAGATGAATCAATGTCTATTCTATATTAAAACAGATGTTTTTGTCATCTAGTTTTTTCATTACTCATAGAACAGAAGGCTCCATTAGAATCACTCCCTCAAGCCCCACATTTCAAGGAACTGAAATATTTTTTCCTCTGTGAGTAATGTCATCACAAATTATGTATTTAATAATATTCTCCAAATGTTATCTTATTTTGCTTTCTAGATGGAACAAAGGGCAATCAATAGAAAAGTAAATTATCCCAAGGAAACACCAAGATAAGCATTTGCTAGTAAAGACACAGAAAAGCACTCAGAGATGAGATTTATAACTTGGCAGACAAGACACCTGAACATGACATTTTTAAAAGACAGTGATTCAGTGCCACGGGTTTATAAGCAACATTATTAATGCCTCCAAACGAAAATAAGTAAGACACTGCTATGACACAGTAGCCTATATTCTTCACATTACAACACTGTCTGCTAAATTTCCTACAGGGAGTGCTTAAGATTGAATTACAAAACAGTAATTTCTAGGTAAAAATCCTACTAGGAAATGATACACCCATAGTTTTATGCAGACAATATGTATAAAAATTATATCAACTTACAAATTATGAATTTCCCCACATTTAATCAGCTGGGAAATGCACATTCATTGTATTTCTTTTAACTGCTATATTAATCTTCTATATCTCTATGTAGTAAGACAGCCAAATTAAACATTTTTAAAGCCATAGTCATATATTTAGTTTTAAACTAAAATTATTCCTATCTTAGAAAAGCAAAAGTCTAATTAATTATAATTTTAGGGTTGACATTTTCCATATAGTGCCTTAATATTTTTTTAAGCACTAAAAAGGAAATTTTATGTTGCTTCACCTAGTTTTGTCATGGAATTGAATCATTCCCATTGGGTTAGACCAAATTCACTGTACAGAAACTAGTGATGTGGGATTTTAGTAAGATCCAAAGATAAAATACATAATCGAAGAATGTTGCTTAAACCAGTTGATCTCTTTTATTCTTTCAAATATTGACAGAATATGTTTTATGGTAGATATTTGTAAACCAATACTTAGAAATGCCTTCATTTCCCTATTTCAGTTGTAAGAGAGGCGTTTGGTTATCTTTCAGAGCTTTCCCCAAATCCCTTTTTGAATCTTACCATTTAGGAATTCCATCAGAAAACATAAAGAGCACTCATATTGAACAGTTTCCATTGAAAACTATATTGCCCAAAATTCATTGACTATGACAAATAAGAATAATAATAATAACTTTTCTGCAAGGGCAAAACCAAAAAAAAACAGTAAAGTACCTACTTGCTGATTAAAATTGTAAATTAAGTTTTACAAGTGGGTAAATTAACCTGCATGATAATAAAGGAAAGTATCATATTCCTTCAAAATTTTCTTTCTTTGTTTTATAAAATTTACTCGTAAATAATATCTCTTTTTAGCATGACAATAAAACAGAAACATCATAACAATTTTAAATTTCAGTTGCTCAAATCCAATAATTTCTAAGATCGTTTTTTTAATACCAAAAGAAAAGGGAAGCACATAAACATCTGTTGTGACCCACAAAGCAACAACACAAAAAGAGGTCACTATGGAATCCATGCAACTTTCTGTTCACTTATTAAACAATATATTCATCGCATCTTAGGGCCTAAACCTAAACACTTCATAATTATATTGTAAAAAATTTGAAATGAAAAAATATAAGATATAAAGAAATTATAATTACAAATTATATTACATATGCATGTACATACCCACGAACACATGCACACCATTAAAGAGCAATATCAAATACCAGATGAATAGATGGAAAAACTCACACCATTTTGCATAATGATGTAACTTCTGATTATAAATGAGGTGAATCTCCTTAGCCCATTAACTTCATGTTAATATCCAATTAAATCCCCACATTTGTAAAATATTTTCAGTATTTTACTTTTATTTTTTAAAAATATATTCAAATTCTTAGTGACTTCAAGATTATTAATAGTGCTGAACACATTTATCCATATAAGGAAGTCTACTATGAACATAAATTCAGGTAATATACAAATATCTTGGGTTTTTTATATTTTTAAAGTTTAATTCAGATTGATAAGAACTTACAAGTTAACCTTTCTATGCCCCCTTTTCATTGATTCCATAAATGGCCATTATGAAAGAAACTGCAAAAACGAAAAAGCTGTCCATCACAATTAAAGGTCATGTTGACAGTTATCACAATCTATGTGTATTTAAGAATCAATACATGACCAACAATCTTGTCTGGTTCTCCTCTTTGTGGATTGTTATTTGATTCAACTGCTTGCAAGGCCTATGTCTTAATCCATTCTGTGTTACTATAAACGAATACCTGAGACGGGGTCATTTATAAAGGAAAAAAAGTTTATTTGACTCACAGTCCTGATGATTGGAAAAGTTCAAGATTGGGCATCTGGTGAGAGCCTCAGGCTACTTCCGCTCATGGTGGAAGGTGAAGGGGAGTGATGTGCACAGAGATCATATGGTGAGAAAGGGAGTGGGGGAGGTGCCAGGTTCTTTTCAATAACCAGCAGTTATGGGACAAATAGAGGGAGAACTCACTCAGCCCTGAGGGAGGGCATCAATCTATTCATGAGGGATCTACCTTCATAACCCAAACACCTCACCTTCCATTAGACCCCACCTCTAACACTGGGATCAAATTCCAACATGAGGTCTGGGGGACAAATATCCAAACCATAACAGTCTACACTATTTTTAATTCTCCACTTAGACATATCTTTGATGGAAAAACAAAAACATGGCCAAAAAGAGAAGAGGATTCTTACCCTTATTCCCTGTTCCACATTCCCCATCATGGACATTTCTGGCAGTCCTTGATCAAATCTGCACTCTTTGAATAAACCTGGATTTTAAACATTGTTTACTATAAGCTACTACTATGTTATTCAACTATTTTTAACTGTGACCTTGTTTGATAAACAGCAAAAAACATTCATCCAGATGTCCAGAGAGATCTTTTTGGTGGGTGCATCTTTTTCTCACCCTTAGCTAGAAGTCACAGTTTTAAGATGGATCTTGCCTCAGGCCTATCATTCTGAGTTGCTGAATTCTCCAGAAGGTATTAAAGAGTAAAAATCTAAGATTCATTTTATTGCATTATGGTTGTGCAATATTCAAAACAAATTTTGGCTGCTAGCATTTTTGATCACCTAATCCTATCTCTATTAATTTTTTAAAATATTATTATTATCATTATATTTATTATTTATATATATATATATATATATATATATATTACTGGTGGCCTTCCCTAGTCCAGGAACTTGTGCTGGTTTGCACTGGATATTCTTTTTTTAAGTAACACTTGTTGGTAACATTAGTGGAGCATCACTAAATCAATTAAACAAATATTTATTAGGATAGAAAAAGATAAACACTAATATTTGTTATATAATTATTTTCTGAAATGAAGTCTTTTAAAATTTTAATAAATCTCTTTCATTAGTAACAAATTCACATTCCTTCTGGCAACAGCATAATTTAACAACTTTAGTCATATCCAATTCAAACTAAATTTTTATACACTGAAAATCCTAGACTTGTCACTTTGCAAGCACATGGAAACTGTTTCTTTCCATGAACCACCTCAGTTTTCTCCCCTTTGAACTATCCCCATCCCTTAGATCATAGCCATCAGCAACAAAAGCACAAAATGCCACCTCCTTTGCTGTGTCTCAGGCCATCTGCAGTAAAACGGTTCTGAATGAATCATCCCCATGAATCATCTGTTTACCTTTATTAAGATAACAGAGAACAAATGATAACAAAAAGTGTATTAGCTAAATGATAAATATGCTACCAGAAGCTGCATAAGATATCAATGAAATGTCAGTAAGGCAATATGGGACTATGTCTTACCTGTCAAAAGTTATTTCCAAAATAAATGGACCTTAGGCAGCATGGCCAATGCTTTCATTTTGGCTGTCTTAATGATCAAAGGAAATCATTGTATGATGGATTCAGCTGTTTCAATCACAATGAGGACAAAATGAATGGATTAGATGTTCAGCTGTCCTGATCATCCAAAGGAAATAGATATGGTCTCACAGTTTAAAAAAAAAAAATGGCTGTGATCTGGTGATATCTGAAAGTGACTAAATTGTACCTCCATATGAAACAAATAGTCTATGGATTATAGCCAGTGTACTGCTCATATTCACCCTCTATCAAATTATCTGAATCTGGATTTCAAAATTGGAACAATAATGATATATTTTTAAAAATCACTAATGTTCACTGAAGCTTCAGTAAGTCCCATGCATTCGTTTAAGTGCTTCATAGGTTTTCATTCATTCATTCATCACAACAATCATCTGAGATGAGTACTGTTATTAACCAAATTTTAAAGATGAGGAAACCAAAGCAAGAGATCACATTTGCAGGAGGTCATATACCTAATAATTGTGCAAGGTTACATAGCTCACTCTACTTTCAAACCTCAGTCCCTTCATAGTAATATGATTAAAGAACTTAGTTGAAATAAATATTACACCACAAATTAACATAGGAAGTCAATTTATATTTATGTTGATACCAAATAATAAGAATAAACCTTTTAATTCTAATAATTAAATTATTAAAAGTAAATTGTATATTGTAGTTCATTATTTATAAAGCCAATAAAGCAATGTAATATGTTAATAAAATAATATACACTAACAACACACAGTCAACTTCAAATTATCTAAGATAATGAGGAATAAGAATAATAGATAAACCCAAATCACAGGTAAAACTAAATTATATTCAGCTCTCATTTATCAGAGCATACATAAGCTACAAAGAAGATGTAGGAGAAACCTGGTATTTATTCATTTCCCCAGAAGTCCTTGAAATTAGACAGCTTATTATTACTGGATCCTTTGGGCTTAAAGAAGGTTCAGTCAAGTGTTGGGGCTGGGTCCCTTGGGAAACATAAAGGAACTCCTCTCTTCCTCAATCAGAACAAGTACAAGGTTTCTGCAGTGTGCTGGCCATGATTAATCAGCAAAGCAGTTACAATGCCCAGAATATTGACCGTTGACTCGACCCAATTACCTGATTTTGACTATAAATGAAGTAGAAGTAATGATGAGAGAATAATTTATGCCCATGATATAGGGAAGGCCTTTCTAACAATGTCACAAAAGCCAGACCCATAAAAGGAAAAAAAAATCAATAAAGTTAATTACTCAAACCTTAATTTTCTGTACTGTAAAAAACACCATAAGCAAAATGGAAAGACAAATGAAAAACTGTGAAAATATTTGTAATTCCTATGATATATTGTAGATAATAGTCACTTTCCCTAATATATAAAGAATTTATATGAATCAATAAGAAAAAGTCTAACAAAAGAAATATGGAAAAGTATATGACCAAGTTGTTCACACACACACACATACACATACACACACACACACAATATAAATGGCTCCTAAACCCATTAATTCATACTCTATATTACACATAATAAGGGGAATGTAAATTAAAACTATACTGATATATCAGATAGGCAAAAACTCAATAATTTTTTTTTTTAATTTTACACACTTGGTGAAAGTTTCAGAAAAATGGGAACTAACTTGCCTTGCTGGTAAGACAATAAATCTTATAACTGCTAGGAACAAAAAATTAAGAACATCTAACAAAATTACAGGTGCATATATTTCTTGACTCAGTGATTTAACTCTAGAAATTTATCTTAATGATAATTTTGCATACTTACAAATGACATTTGTACTGGATTATTCACTGTAGAACTGTTGGCCACATTAAAGGAACCGGAAACCATATAAATGTGTATTAAGAAGGAAATGGATAAAGTATACTTTATTCACACAACTGGATACTATCCGTCTACAATAAAGAATGACAAAGTTTCTTATATACTAATATTAGTATGTATAATATACTACCATTTGTATGATAAGCATGAATTTGCTTTCACATGCTTAAAATTGTCTCTGGAAGTATTTTTAAAAACTAGTAATTTGGGGTTTTCTTGTGGAGAACTAGGAGGCAGGGACATTTTTACTGTATATGCTTTTCAAAGTTTTTTTACTATTAAATTATGTGGATGTTTTAACTATTTAAAATTTTAATTAAAAATAATAATCTGACCACAGGTACTCTCTATTAAATTGGGACTAATTGAGGGGCACACATCTGCACAGAGGGAAGTACAACTCAGTGGAAATCAAGCAGAGGGGAGGAAGTAAGAGGAGAAGGGCAAAATCCTCCCTAACAGGTACAATGAACACTATTTGGGTGATGGGCACACTTATAGCCATGACTCAAGCATTACAAAAGTGATCCATATAACCAAAAACATTTGTGCAACCTTAATATTTTGAAATAATAATAATAATCTGGGTTTCAGACCAAAAATCAATGCCTCATTCTTTCATTGTTTATGAAATTGAGGCTTACTTTCTATGAAGCTGCATTTAAATGCATAATTCTCTCTCACTGTCGTAGATCTTAGCAAGAAACTATGAAAGAGGAATGGAGCATTTGACCCAATATTCTTTTTTTATATACTTCAGTCTTCGAAAGCTCTTTGATGTTCCATTATTTAGTTATACTTACACAAAAACCAGCATTTTAGCATCACCTGGGACAAACAGGTACTCAGAAAAAGTATCCTTCAACAATAATATATTTCACCAAAAGTTTTAACAGATTTTGATCTGTAAACAAATTATGCAATATAAAATATAAAACTAACTTTGATTTTTTTTCATAGACAAAATCTTTGGCAAAAATTAATCCAAGAAACTAAGCTCCAAGAAGAATCCCTTTGTAGGGAATAAAATATATATGTAGCAGAGGAATTATCAAGTGGTAGCCCTGTATGATAAATTGAACTCTCAATAAGTTGAATGAAAGAATGTGAAATAAGCTGAAAAAAAGTGGAAATCCTGATTCCACATTTATTTCATTAAGATTCAGGCCATTAAATTTATATTTGGCTTATCTGTAAATCAGCATTTGTAGTGCAAATAGCACAGAGAAGACTGTATGTGCTCCACTGAAATCACTTTACCCCAATACAAGTATTTTGGGAAATAAAATGTGGATCATTCCATTTAGATGCATTTCACTTGTTTAAATGGCTGTTTGTGTCTCCTTTACATTGCTTAGAAGCAGTCACATTTTAAAATTCACTTTATCCCCCACCAAGCTACTATGAATGAAATGCATATTTGACATGCTTTACTAAGAAACTCCAAGTGAATTTAGTTAGGCTTAAACTAAACTCAGGCCTTTTCCTTCTCAGTCCTTTCCGCCTAAGAGAATTTGTTTTTGTTTTTGGACGCAATAAGGATTTTTCTGACCTTTAGCTGTCTGCAATTATTTTTTTTCAACCTCTTTTTTCTGGATTATCCAACTGTTTAATATATTCCCACAGAGTCTCTTGGCCTTTGAAAGTTTAAAGGATCTATTAGAAAAGAAGTTTGTGATACACCATAATTTTACAGGAACAAATAAAAGGTCAAAGGACTTGAGCCCAGAGATGACAAGATGGTTCACTGCTAAATCAATACTAGGCTTTGTGTTGACCATGGCAAAAGATTTATGAGCAAAGGGCAAATCATTTAGAGGGTTCAGGGAAACCTTGTGCTTGGGCAATATCGCCCTCCCTGCTCTTTTACCTACTTGTTCCTCAATATAAATATAAATATAACAAAATACAAGTTTAAAATCAGGTTCCAACATTTTAAATATTTTAAATGTAGTTTTTCCATATATTTTCAATTAAATCAAGAAAGTGTACATTCAATGAATTATATGGAAGTGGGGATGGCCTTACAGCTTAATAATTAATGAATCCAGCTTCTACTTGGGTATAGGTAACACCTTGAAATTCCTCTAAAGCATCTTCTGGAAAACAGAGGATACAGTGTTAAATAAGCATATGTCTTAGCTTAGCAGGTCAATGGTATTTGAAAAGATATGCCTACAACTAAAGTAATTTTGTCAAACGAAAAGATCAGTTTATTAAATATAAGTTGTAGTTAAAGAGATTGAAGGAAAATGCTCAAAATGTGGGTTAGAATTCCTGAGACTCTACCTAAATACTTACCTCAAAATAAATCTTTAGTATACATGTGTCCTTTTGCTAATAAAGCAGTCACTAACGACATGTGGATATCAAGAATTAAGATGTGTTCTAAGTGTAAAATTTAATCAGATTTTGAAGACTTAATATAAAAAGTAGATCTCATTAGTAATTTTTATATTGGTTGCACCTTAAAATGCTGGCATTTTAGATATGAGTTAAGAGACAAATATTATTAAAATGATTTTATCTTTTTATTTTTGTTCTTGCTACTGAAAAATTAAAAATTATACATGCGGCTCACATTTGTAGCTTACATTATAATTCCATTGTGTTTTATGTGTATACATGTTAGTGGATGATATATACACATGTGTATGTACATGCATGCACATCTACATATTTGCTAATGAAAAGAAATACAGTGTTTTTTGGAAAGAAATTCAATAAATCATAGAAAATACTTTCAGGAAGCATGCAGCAAGAAAAAAAAAAAAGAGGCCACTCTAAATACTACACAAACAAATGCTGCCTTTGAATGGCACAAGTTCAAAACTAGGTCAATTGAAGCTAAGCATAATGCCCATAATGTCTGGGGAGCCCCCCAGAGGGGAAAGTGATAGCATGTCTACCTGTTTTAATCCCCTGGTAGCACAGGCAGTTGCTCTGGAGAAGTACAATAAGCTGCCTTTCCAGATAAGGTAATACAAGTGATTATGAAGGAAAGCTTTAAAATCCATGCAGTAAATCATTTAAAAAAACAATGTGTTCAGAGTTCTGGAGGCCAGTAAATTATTTTTCCTGTACTCTAGTAGTGTTCTCTACTTTCCTGCTTTGTAAAGGTGGTCCTTGGAGACTCTGAAATGTTGAAATCTGGCTTATTTTTATCTAACATCAACCAGACACTTAAATTAGCTCCAAAGGTTTTTTTTTTTTTTTTTCTGCCAAATGCCCTAGAATGAGGCTCCTTCCTGCCACTAAACACTAGGGAGATGGTAAGAAAGATATAAATGTAAAATCTAATTTATAATCTTTTTTGTAATTACAAACAAAACTGCAACATGCAGTACTCCTTTAGTTAAGCCACCACTTAGTCAGAAGTTCCAATGTCAGTTTCCTTTGTGAAGCCAAGACAAATATAAAAATCAAAAGCTTTCATTCTTGTCCAGACTTGGAGGTAAATGTTACATTTCACTCAAATAACCTTTAATCATATAAATCACCAATCATGTTTTATTTCATTGATAATTTGATAACACCAATTGTTATGAACATGCACTCAAATCCTCCCCACACCCCAAGTAAACTAAAGACATTTCCTGGGAGTTCAAGCCTTCTTACCAGTTAAGGCAATCAATTCCATTTTCATTTTTGATGATAGTGTCTTTTCACATGATCTTTTATATAGGAAAAAGTCTTTAAACCTATTTAAAATGTTATTTTATAAATAGAAGTTTTGAAAATATAATCTTTGATTCAGAGATTTCACAACTATGAGATCATTTAAAAGATAATAACTCATAGCTTTGGTGTTTCTTTTTTTTCCCCCCTTTTTTAAATTGGTCTACATAGACATGTCTACACTATGCTCATAGTCTAGTTAAATACAATCCATTGACTCCTGACATTATACTGTTACTACCTTAAAATGGAAACATTCATTTAAAGTATATAAGTGGTATACTTTTAAAGAACCTTTCTGTGGTTTTCCAAAAGCATTCCAAAGAGGTTACTTACGTTGCTTTGAAACTGGTTTGAGTTATGGGAAGGCCATAGCCTCAGACCAGCAGCTGAGACAGCAAAGTAGATGAAAGTTTTTAGCTTTGAGATCCAAGGAGAAACACAGCTGCTACAGCTGGCCTGCTCAGATCTCAACACTTAGTACAATGATGGAGAAGGCGATAATGCTGTGTCTCAGCTTGAAAAGTGCATTAATAAAAACAATCCTTAAATAGAACAGGAAAATCGATTAATCAAATCTAGGCTCCAGGCTGCAAAATGAAATGATTTTTTTAAAAAAAAAGAAAAAGAAAGGGAAGGGGAAATCCTGGTAGATTCTTAAAGATAGCCACTCCTGAGACATTATCTTGACTAAAAGAAATCACACAGAGGATGGAATACAACTTCTTAAGAAACCGGTTTACCTTGAACAGGTACTTCTAAAGAATTTCAAATTGCTGTAATAGAAAATAGGAGTGTGGCAAATGTGTATCTTGCATAATAGATGCCAGAAATGTCTCAGGCCACAGTTTGTTTCTTTTTAATAGTTATACTGCAGAACACATGTGCAAAGCTGGTAGATCTTAGAGATTAACTGTGTCAACATGTACAGTACCTGAAGTTGTACCTCCAAACATTTGTCTAAGGAGGTCAAACATGCCTTCATGAATCTGTCAGGGAAGCTATGACAAAATATCTGGATGGGGAACTTCTCCAAAATAATTATAAATATTAGAAAAATGTAAGACTCTTTTCTCAAATAATAACACCTTCTTTCCAAGGACTTCAAAGTTCTAAACAGTCATTATCTTATTAACCTTAACAACCCAGTCAGTTAGCTAAGAGAGTGGTGTTATTATACCTAATATTATACTTATTTTAAAGATAAGGGCCTTGCTTAGTAAGGCCATGCAATTACTTCAAGGCCACACAGGAAGTTAAAGGGAGGAATAAATCAGGTCAACTCATCTTGGTACAGAAATTCTTTACCATCCATTTGTAGTGAGTTCTGCTTTCAGGTAAGAAGAAAACTTAGGATAATTAAATGTATGACACTTTATATACGATTGTTTTTGTTTGTGTAGCAACATCATTTTTAAAAAAGGGAAAACTGTAGATTATAAAATTATCAGGTAACTAATCCTTCTTCTGACCTTTTTTCCCCATTTATTCCTATAAAAAAATAACATAAAACCAACCTGCGTACCTTGAATGCTAAGAATACTGTTACTTTTCTGAAAAACAAACTGTAATGGCACAGAGAACACAGGAAATATTTTTTTATGGTTTCTCAACAACCAAAGATATGTGTTAGTTCAAACTGGGCTATTACCTGTTTTAAAAGGCAAAGGAGAGATTTATTGATTTTACTTCTTTATCTTACCTATAAAAGTAGAAATTTTTTAAAGAGTTGTATCACAACTTCAATAAGAAATGTTTTCACTCAATCAATCATTCATTCAACTAAATTTGTTCTAGGTCCTGAGGATAAAGCAGTGAACAAAGGAGCTCCTGCTCTCATGGTGATAAGTGCTAAGTAGAAAAAATTAAAGCAGGGTAAAGAGGTTAGAGAGCATAGGATAAGGTTCAGGTTGCTCTGTTGCATAAGTGGTCAAGGAATTTCTGTCTTAGTGACTTTTGTGCAGCAGAGACCTTAGGTAAGAGAGGGACCACGTGGGCATCTGGGGATAGAACTGTCCTGGCAAAAGGTGTTAAAGCAAGACTAGAGAGAAGTGAGTCTCTGTGAGGAAAATTAGATCAGAGAGGTTTGGGGCAGAAGCAGGGGAAGAAGGATAGAGATCATATCAGTTTTGGAGTCCTTATAGAGACCTTGGGTTTGACACAAAGTGATACTGAAATTCTCCAAGAATTTAGAGCAAAACATGTCCTCACCTACATTTTAGAATCATCAATCTAGCTTGAGAAGTGTGTTGCAGCTGGGCAACCAAGGAAGCCAGTCAGGAGCCCACTTAGGTGGCTACTGTAGTCATTCAGTTAAAACTATGCTCAATCTGCTATACTAATGATGGTAGAAAACTACCATTATCGCGCGAGAGACTGGATATATGTTCAAGGTAGAGATAGAAGAATTTGCTTATGGATTAGATGAGGAATATGAAAGGAGACTTCATGGCATTTAAGTTGAACAGCCAGAAGATTCAATTTCTATTTATTGAGCTGGAGAAGCCTGTGAGTGGAGCAGTCTTCAGATATTTGTTTTGGCCACAGTAAGCTTGAGGTGTCTTTTAGATCTTCCAACGGACGTGTTGGGTGGCCAATTCAGTGGAGCAATGCTTTGAAATTATAGAAGTTTAAGGGATCTTAACCAACTCTTTTCACTTACTCGTAGGGAAACATAGGAAATGTTCTCATAAACACATGTTTATTAGAGAGCTTTTGGCAGGAATTATGGTCTTTTGAAGCCCAGTTTATCTTTCACTTCATTATATCATGTTATGACTACATCTGAAAAATGGTCAAAATTTTACAGGACCTTTAAGGACCACACTTTCACATTTTTGACTAAGTGAAAGTGACTTTACTTATCTTTCCTTCAAAGCAAAAGTTAGCCTCTTTTTGATGATGTGGAGTTATTATAGGAATATCAACTAGTATATAAAGTTGAAAATAAATATTCTAGAGTGCTGTTTTGTGTACTTTTTACATATGACTTATAGCCTTTAAATAAGTTATATATATTATATTATTTTCCTTTTCTAGCTATTGTCAGTATGCCTTCCAGGAGCAGAAGATGTAAGAGTAAAAGGAATGGGTAAGAGGTTTAAAGCACACTTCTATGAGTAATACCTAACCTTTACTGTTTAATTCATGCTTTTCAACTTTCAGACAGATAAGGCCAGAATAGGCCTTTCATGTTATTATTTTCAGTCAATCTTTCTTTTTCTTTCTCTCTTATAGATTATACATATGCACATGCATACTTATATGTGTATACATACAGTTATGATTCACATAACAACATTTTAGTCAATGAAGGACCACATGTACAATAGTGGTCCCAATATTATAATGCCATATTTTTGCTGTACCTTTTCTATGTTTAGATATGTTTAAATATACAAATCCTTACCACTGTGTTACAATTGCCTAAAGTATTCAGTACAGTAACATGCTTTACAGGTTCATAGCCTAGGAGCAATAGGCTATACCATACAGACTAGATGTATCCTGGGCTGTACCAGCTAGGTTTGTACAAGAACACTCTATCTTGTTCATACAACAACAATATTGCCTGAAGACACATGTCTCAGAATGTATCCCCGGCATTAAGTGACACATGACTGTAGAAATTTCCCTTTTGGGATGACATCGTGCATTGTTTTTGGCTGCAGAACAGTATTTTCAAATATGGGCTAATAAGCTTTAATTCAGAGTAGCTAAATCAGGGCAATGTCTTTTGAATAAAAGAAAACAGCCATATCAATATATGTTTAAAACTTCTTAGCAAATATTAATATTAAATTTAAAACTAGATAACAAGATTAATAAGAATGAAGCGATCACACTGAAAATAATGGTTATAAAGCAAGAAAAAAAATAACAAGTAGTAGCTCTTCTATGTCATCCCTTTCTGCTGCACAGTAATGAAAGTCATAGGTAGAATATTGGAGCAAATATGTGATACAGAATAAAATATAATTTTTCATGGATCTTAGGAACCAAAAGCCCTTCAGGAAATTTTATATGAAGAGGGCTATGAAAATAAGAACAGTGCACACAATTAGAAAACCGCAAGATAGGAAGCAGTGGTGGTAGCAGAAATGTGCCTTCTTAGATCAGGCTACCATTCAATGCAGTAAATTATATCTATCATTTTCTCAGTGAAATTCTTTATTTTTTTTTGCCCTGATTATTGGCCTATGTAGACTATTAGACAGGGAACACAATTGCAAAATATTCTAGGAGATAAATAGGATATTTCTGTCTCTGGAAAAATCCATTTCTGGTCTGGGAAATACCTCACTGAAGGATAACAAAGTCTATTACCTTTTACATTTCAGTAGATATCTTTTAAATAATTCTAAACATATAAGATTACATTTAAAAATACATGTTCCTAGTTTATGAATGAACATTGTCAAGAAAATCTAATTGTTGTCTGCTTTATTAAAAAGAGAATAGGAGGTTTGCCGGTCTTTACAGCATTTGAGTAAGTCAGGGATTTAACTACTTCTCACTTTCCTCATGAGAGTAGTTGGGGAAGTTAAATATACTCCATGCAAAGCACTCAGCACAGTTCCTGGCATACAGAAAAAATTCAGTCATTGTTAGTTGTGTTTTTACTATAAGGTTCTCTATAAAATGTGGCTAATAATCATGACAGATAAAGCATAAGAATTTATTCAGAAAGGGCACCTGAAAGCATTGGAGAATATAAGTCAGTTTTACAAAATGTACATCAGCATTGTAATCCATTATTAAATGATCCTCATTAATGTAAAGCATGAAAAATACAAAGATACAATATTTAAAATACAACAACAAAAAGCATGGATAACTTATTTAATAAGGAAGGTAGCCTTTGTTGTTGAGATTTTAGTATCTTTAGGTTAATTCTCTTCATTTAATATAAAATAATGTATAGACTGTCAACCAACACATTGCTTTTCTTATTTAAAAATTATCAAAAACTTAGTGATTTTCTGAGCATGATATATTACAAATATATAAGCAAACACTTATGGGGCATTTATACTACTTATCAATAAGTTTATGAATAATAAATTCTTCATATATTATATATTTAAGAAAGCAACACATTAAATAATGTGTGCAGCTATTCCCAGAAATTTAATCTATGTTTTAATTTAGAATCAGTTCCTAGGAAATGAAACATAACTTCTAGTATGCATTCATTTTTAATGGTTTTTATCAATCCCTTAAGCCATTTAAGGATCTCATTTAGGATTTTAGGATTATAGGATATTTATAATTAAGCAAAGCAATTCAATATGTGTTAAGTATAAGTGTAAAGATGATTTGTGGTTAGAGTGTTTTAAACCTCTGAAACATATCTGACTCCAATTAAGCGGGAATCCTTATCATTATAACAACTCTCTCTTCTGCATGATAATGTCAATTCTACTTCCTGTCATATATTATAAAAACTCTTATTAAATATACTTCCAGTGGCAAAACTCTTTAACAGAAGACTAACAATTCACATATTATTAACAAGTCACCAACCAAAAATTAGGAAAAATTGTGATCCACATAGTATTTTAATTCCTTCTTATTGTAATTTTTCTTTAGACACATGTAATGCTTGCCCACTGTTCAATTCTTTGTCATCACTATTCTATGCCCTGTTATTTTTAGCAATAAGAAGGAAGATTCCTATAAATGAGACAAGGGAGTTAGGCAAGGATCAAATCACAAAAGACTCTGAGTAATAGGCTAAGGAATTTGCATTTTATCATGAAGGCAATAAGGACTTATTGAGAGATTTTAAGGAAAGAAATGATAAAAATCGGATTCACAAATCAAGTAGACTTTTATAATGGCTGTGTGGTAAACAGTTTCAAAGGACGGAGACTGTAGGCAGAGGTACCACTTAAGAAATGGCAAATGAGGGTGATGGGCTGTGAGTTTTTTGGTCAATAGAATCTATTCATGGTGGCCACTGGATGGGAACATGATAGTTAATATGTTAATCGGGGGGGAAAGTAACACTAAAAATGGCCTGGATCAATTATATTCATTGAACAAGAAAAAAAGAAGAAACAGATTTGAAGAGATGATAAATTCAGTTTCAGAGGTTTTCTTTTTGAGGTGCCTGTAGGATGTTCAAGTGGAGGTAACAGTAAACATTTGGCACTTATGTGTCTGCAGTTTAGAAGAGAGTTCTGGAAGTCATCAGTCATCATGAGAGCAGGGAAGGAGAAAGAAGAAGGATGGGAGGGAAGAAAGAGATGATGGGAAGAAAGAAGAAAAAGGTAAATTAAGCAAAATTAACACTTAAAGGAGACACGAAAATTAGGGATTGACACACTATATATATGTATATCATAAAAATATGTATATATTTTTATTTATGATGTATGTACAGATGGTATGTATATATTAAGCAGTTATTACATATTAACATAACATATATATTTATATCCTGTGATTATTAATTTTATGTGTCATCTTGGTTAGGCTATGGTATCTAGTCATTTGGTCAAGCAGCAGTCTATATGTGCTCTAAAGGTATTTTTTAGATGTGATTAACGTTTAAATCATTATACTTTGAGTAAAACAAATCAAATGTGGCTGAACCTTATCCAATTAGTTGATGGCCTTAAGAGAAAAGGCTGATGCCCCCCCAAGTAAGAATTCTGCCTCCAGACTGCCTTTGGTCTCAAGATTGGAATAGCACCCCTTCCCTGGATCTCTGACCTGTGGGCAAACTCTGTAGATTTCAGACTTGCCTGCTCCCATCGTCACCCAACCATATGAGCCAATTCCCTAAAATAAATTATACACAGAGAGAGAGAGATCCTATTGGTTCTGTTTTTCTAAAGAACTCTGACTAACATAATCACTTAATAGTCAAATAACATGTGTTAAAAATTTATATGTGCCAAAATATTAAGAGAGGCTTTCTCTGTGTGACAGGATTATGGATGAATTTCACTTTCTTCTTTCTTCATTTCTGTATTCTATGCATGCGTTAGTTTTATTTTTATAACCAGTAACAAGCAACAAACTTTTAACTAGAAATAAGATACAGCTCCCACATAAACATTAAAATTTTTCAAGGTGATATACATGTTGGCAATTTTATATAATTTTGACACAAAGGTTTGTGTCTAATAAAAATGCAATGTAGATTATAGGTCCCTTTCACATATTTCAACTTCTATACTTTGCCAAAATATGAAACATTAAAACAAGCACCACATGTACTCACCATCAAATTGGTATTAACTGATCAACACTTATGTGCAAAAATAACTAGTGCACCATCTGGGGGATGGACACACTTGAAGCTCTGACTCGGGTGGGGAAAAGGCAATATACGCAACCTAAACATTTGCACCCCCGTAATATGCTCAAATAAAAAAAAATTTAAAAATTAAAATAAAAATATAAAAAAGGCATAGGACAAATGGAAAGGAGTTTCCCAGGGAACCAAAATTTGTTTATACTCTGATAGAATTGTATAAGCTATCTAAAAAAGAAGTTTTCAACTAAAAATATGTGAGTTGGCCAGCAAAAGAACAGACAAAAGCAGGTCATAAAACAAAAGTTTGGCTGGGAGTCACCTCTAACCATTGTCCATTGAAGAGAGTGCCTATATACAAAAATGTCATTAATCTGGTCCTGGGGATACATAGAGTTTCTGGTTTGAAGAAGATATTATTAGGATCACTAAGTCTTTGATAGCATTAAACATTTGAATCATACCTTGATCACTTATTCTGCTTTCATGTTTAACCAGCGGCAACCCAAAGGGAGTTTGGCTTTGTAATACCGCCATACAAAGAAAATTTGGTGTGTAGAAAATCTAAGTGTCCCAGTTAGTATTCTGGTTTATACAGTAATAAGTGTCTCTGAGCTTGATTAATGTGAGTCTACTCTGAGAAACAGATCCAGTCTTGGAGTGCTGACAGACCAGGCTTCCACGCCTGCAATGTCAGGCAGAAGCTGGGCAACTGCACATTCACCAAGGCAAATGCACCAATGCTGCCCTGTGAGAAATACCTGGAGAGATAATTTGATTTAAACAAGTAGAACACTTCTACACTTCCAGGCAATATTAATTTTTACATCATAATTATTATAATTAGATGATCCTGGAAAGTTAAAATGTCTCAGACGACCTCAGGAAACTATGCTAAACTAAGCTATTAAACTTTTCTGCTCAGATTTCATGCAGTACCCTGGCAAAACTGACAGAACTAGCATTACTTTAAGCTTAACTTTTATTTATTTTTATTTTTTCCCTCCTCTACTCTGAAGGAATAAGCTTAACTTTTAAAACTAGGTCACGGACAAGAGTATAATAAGGAAGAAAATTGTTTGTTAAACATCATTAAACAGAAAAAAAATGTTTTGCTATAAACAAATACCCTAATATGAACAAAAAACTGCAAAAGAAACGCAAAGTACCACAAATGGCTCACTTACTCAACATAAAATGATGAAAACTTAGCAGAATCTTTTTTTCCCCTTTTAAATACTAAGGAAAATGAAACTAGGAAACTTCATCAGGATCAAAAATTACGTTTACATGTTGTTTTTATTATACAAAGAAGAGAAAACATTTTAAAGCTAAAGTATGGTTACTTCCAAGAGAATATTCAGAAATGATACACTACCAGAACTTTCCATTTTTTTTAAAGCTTCAGGGGTAACAAATTACATTCTAAAAGGAAGATCTATTTCCAAAGTAATCTACATAATGGTTGTAATTCCTCTACGGTTTTGAGCATAAGAAATCGGTTTTGAACAGGAAATCTGTATTACTGTTTCTAGGCCTCATTATAAACTCTTCATATGAAACACAACAACTTGAACTGAACTTGAGAAGTATATTTAACCTACAGTAAATATTGTACCCCAGCAAAAAAAAAAAATGTATAAAAAAATGCAGGGGAAAAGGCCAAGAACAAGCACATAAACAAAGTGAATAAACATGTCACTAGAAGACGATAGAAAGCTATCTGAAGCCAAATAACTTTCCTATGCTTATTACAAGGATGTCATCTTGGGATATAATATATAGTATCATAAATTTAAAGGTCACTGAATTTTTCAAGGTAACCCAAACATTGTAAGGACATACAATTAATTCTCCCAACAGTTAGAGTATAACCAATAATTGCAAGAGCCCCAGCTTTGTCAGATAGAGACTATATCTACTTATGTGTCCTGACCTTTAGGGACAATCCAACTTCATAAAAATAAACACAATGATCCTACCTCCATTGATATATTTTATGCTTAGTACACAATGAAAGAAAAAAAATCCTTATTTTTAAAAAGTACATTTCATGTAATTCAGTGAATAATCTGCATTTTATTAAAATATATTTCACATTCTGGACAGTCAATATAATCTATAAAAGACAAGCATTTGAAAATTATCTTCATTGTTTTCTCTAATCCTGCAGAACCCCTCCTACATCAATCTTTAATCTTTTAACAATTCCACTCCAAATTATGCTTTTGACTTTTTCCAACAGTGTTTATAGCATTAATTAAAGGCTAATTATCTTTAACAAGGGAGTTTTTAAAACAATTTTGTTCATACATGTATTCATTCCAAAAAAAAATCACAAATTAGAGATCTGTTGATGAATATTATTTATGACATTTATTCACACAATATCCATCCATTTAAAAGTTGTTTTTAAAGCCCCAAAGAGGTGGCATAATCATTAGGCAACAAATTTGTAGAAACAAATAAATATGGAAAGTACTGAGAATATGTACATAAAAAAAGGTGATAACCTCATAGCGAACTGCATTTTTTATCTATTGGACATGGATGCATATTATATGAGCAAATGTGTTTTTGTAATTGTATTAATAGGATTATCAGCAGATTTAAAAACTTGAAATTTTGAAAATTTAAATTTTGTATGTTTGAGGCAATGGGATCATAAGGATTAATTTAAGAGTTAGCATTCACTGAGTTCTGATTATGAGTGTGATGTTTTGACGTATGCCCTATTTTCAATGGCCCCAAATAAGTCAGGTCTAGATATTCCTATTTTAGATAGGAGAACACAGACTTAATGAGGTCACGGCAGTGGTTCCCAAAGTGTTGTCCCTCCACCCATTGCATTGGCATCATATGGGAACATTTTAGAAATGCAAACCCTTGGACCTCACCTCAGATCTGCTGAATCAGGAACTCTGGGGGTGTAGCCAGCAATTTCTGCTTTACCAAGCCCTCCAGGTGATGCTGATGCACAATAAAATTTAGAACCACAGGGCTGAGGTAATTTGTCAGAGGTTACGAATCTAATACTTGGTAAAACTAGATTGGAATTTAGGTTGGCCTTTCTTTCTGGAAGCCCAGGCTTTAAGCCAGTACCTTATATGGTCTTTAGTTAAAGGCGGCCCTTTTTATTTCAAATCAGTATTGCTTTCTTAACAGGATTACTTTGGTAGAGAGAGTGCACTGAACATAATGGAAACTTTGATGTTACAGTATCTTACAATGCCTCAAGGTCATCATTCTGACAAATGTTCGACTGTCATGTAGAACACAGGAAACATTCTTTATATATTGTCAAGATTTGAGATTGAAATATTGGTTGCCTCCAGCTCCCTGCTAACTCTCCACTCCACCTTTCTCAGCCTACAAACAGGCCTCCATTATTAAACAAGAGGGTGAGGAGGGACAGGGTTTTAAGAATGGCTCTCTGATAAGGTGAGGGTTATATAAAGTCCTAAAGCCAGCAGAACCGGAGATATTCATTCTCTTACAGGACACATCAGAGGAAATCAAGAGCAATATATTATTCCTTAAACCTCTAAAACTGCTCTCATTCATCTCTTCAGTCATCGCAAACCCCTCCTTCACTAGTACCAAATTCAGACTGTTGATGATGAACTATGTTGTCATCTAGCTGTTGTCACAGCCCTAACAATGTGACTAATCAGGGCCAGCCAGACTGTCAGCAGCTGCGGATCCTTAGAAAGTGGAAACCTGGAACGAGTGTAGGTGAGTGTCCAAAGCACTTTGTTTAAAGGAATAAATACATACAACCAAGTCTGAAAGTCAGCTTTTCTGTAGCTTAAATACTAATGAAGGCAGTGTCAAAGACCGACAAGTATTACCTCAGGACATATTTTGAGAACTGCTTTGAAAAATCCCAAACTTCCTTTTTCCTCAACATGCATAAAGCATTCATTCTACAACTGTCTGTTGAACGCTTGTTCTGTGCCTTGCAGGGTTCTTGAAGTGAATTGTTGGAAGGCAGGGAAACCGAAAACAGACCCCTGAAGTAGTGCAGGAGGAAGTCAGTCATGCCAGGGTGTGGTAGTGGGGATAGAAAGTGTTAATGATGGAGTTGGGTGTATTTGGAAGTTAGAGTCCTGCCAATAGATTAAATGTAAGAAAAGAGAGTTTGAAGTTTAGATTTTGGAGAAACTATAATTATTGTTGCAGGTTGAGTATCCCTTATCCTAAATGCTTTGGGCCAGAAGTTTCAGATTTGTATTTTGGAATATCTAAATTATCCTTACCATTTAGAAAACCCAAACCTGAAAATCCCAAATCTGAAATGCTCCAATGAGTATTTCCTGTGAATGTCATGTCGGCACTCAAGAAGTTTCAAATTTTGGAGCATTTGGAATTTTGGAGTTTTGGAATTGGGATGTTCAACCTATAGTGATAAGACCAAAGGAATATGGAAGAAAAGATTTTTGTAGATAAGGAGGTCAGGAAACTGAAAGACAAAAGTGTTGAAGGGATCATCCAATGTTTAAATCTCCAAGATGGTGACAGACATTGAATTAGAATGGAAAACAATAAATAAGGTGTACAAGTTATTATAACCTGAAAGAGAGGAAATGGGGCATGTCAGTAAATGACAGCAATGAGAAAGGGCATTGGGGGTAAAATCTGCTTAAATCATTTCCAAAAAAACCCAAGTATTTTTGGAAAAGGAGGGAAGAGAAATAATACTTTTGTTACCTCGTGAAGTGTTTTGAGTGGGAAAAATGTGGAAAACCACTTCTTCAAGAACATAATGATGTCCCTAGTTATTCCAGTCTAACTGTGGTTGAAGACTTTCTCCTTGGTTCAGAGGAACCATGGGATGTTTTTCCCCCAAGTGATCTTTGCCAGGAAACTAAGGGAGATGAACAAGACAAAATAATAAAAGTAATAAAAGCATAGAAATAAATGAGCTAAAAGAAGAAAGATTCCTCAATATAAATAATTGTCATGGCTGGAACCAGTACTGGGCAGTCAGCCCTAATTCATTTTCCTTGCTCAGATCCCATGTAGCTTGCATGGCAATTCAGGGGCTTTCAACTTGAGCGGAAATACATTTCTAGCCCCTGCCAGAACCTTCCAGAACCCTTGAGAGAAACGACTTAATGAACTTGCCCTGTGTCTGACACCTAGTAAGTGGTACAGGCCATAGTTAATCTAGGGACAAATATTGTCAATATCTGATCCATTTGGAACTGTAAAAGCATGTAAATGATTTACAGAGGGTTTAGTGGTAAACCCTCTCTTTGGCAGTCCTATTACTTGCAGCTTCCCCCACTCCAGCAAATGCTACTTCTTCCTGGAGAACACATTTCCCCACCTTGCCCTAAACTTACATCTTTAGTTATGAAGCCTCTAAGCTAGATGTTTTTCTCAAGTATCCCAGATGATTGCCTCTGAACTGTCCTTGCCAGTTAAATTCCTTCTACCTCCTCTTCAAATGTAGATTAACTTAAATGTCAATAAAGAGTTTGTGGGTTTTTTTCACTGAATGACCTTACCCATTCTGCTGGCTTGACTATCACATTTATCTCTGAAACTCTCCTAATTCCTTCTTAAATTTTTACTCTTGGAAATTCCATGAGCATACACATTAAATGTACAAATCCAAACTCCTTATCTACTTACTCAGAAAATCTATTCTTTACATCTTCTTATCTTGGAAAAATGGAATCACCTTCCCCAGTTTCCAAGGCTAGAAAGTATCATATCTGGACACTAACTGATCATTCGGAAAGTGTGTCATGGCATTATTGCCTCCTTCCATTTCTACTACCACATTCTTAGCTTCTGATTCCCTTTCTGCACAACAGCCTAACAACTGCTTCTGCCTACAATGCATCCCCCACACTGACACCAGACTTTAATTTTCTAAGACATGACTTTAGTCTATTATTTCCTGGTATCTAAAAGCTTCAGTGATGCCTATTATAAAATTCAAACTTCTTAGCATGATAATACAAAGTCCCATTTTCATTACATACTGCCATGAATCCTAGGCTGCTGCCACATCCTGAATACAGCATATGTTTTTGCTCTCATGTTATATTGTTCATAAAACAAAACATACCTTTCCCTTACTCATCCTTCAGGACATACTTCAAAAGCTACCTATTCAAGGGAGTTTTCTTTGATCTTTTCTCCCCATCAGAAATAACTGCAATTTCCTTTGTGTCCTCAGACATCTTGTTTGTACCTCTCAAATCCCTTATATCTAGAAGTATATGGATTTTATTTCCCAACTAGACTGTAAGTTTCATAGACACCCCAGGATATTTAATACAAGCTGCTTAAACAAGTGAAAGGAGGGAACAAGGAAAGGTTGCCTCTGGCTTGTATTTAGAAAGCTTAAATTTAAAACAACCTAAGTTCGGTAGACAGGCTAGATGTCCATGCTTGCATCACTAGAACCTTCAATTATGTTACCTTGCATGGCAAAGGGAACTTTGCAGATGTAATTAAGGTTACTGAACTTAAGATCAGGAGGGTTGGCCCTATCTAATCCTGGGAGCCCTTAAAAAAAGAAAACTTTCTCTGCTTCAGTCAGAGAAATGCAGGAAGTCAGAGGGGTCTAAGACTGACAGGGACTCAACCCACCTCTGCTGCATGGGGCTACCTGGAAAACAAGAGAAGGAATAAAGGCAATCTCTAAAAGCAGAGACCAGTTTCTGATTGACAAGAAACAAAAAAACAACAACAAAAAAAACAAAGACCTCATTTTTACAACCATAATTACTAGGAAGCAAATGGATAACAATGTGAATGAGTTTGGAAGTGGGTTCTTCTCTATGGCTTCCAGCAAGGAATGCAGCCCTTTGGATGTCTTATTTCCAGCCTTATGAGAACCTAAACAAAAGACCCAGAAGAGCCCATTCAGACTTCTGACCTACAGAAGATAGTAAGTCTGTGTTGTTTTAAATTGCTGAACTTGTGGTAATTTGTGAAGACAGCAATAGAAAACATACAACAAATTTAAGGCAGCAGTTTCCGTCAAGGGTCTGAGAGTGTTTGAAAGTATCCATAAGATTAATCCTTGAAAAGTTACCTGTACACATGCAAAACCTCAGTAAATTTAAATAAGTGAAAAAATGGTTTATAAACATGGTCCTCAGCTTCTTTTCTACCCTGACACACTTGAGACATATGATATAAACATCCCAGCAATTAGCAGAGGGTACTGCTCTGGTGGGGGATGATTATATCAGAATTTTTGCAGGGCATCCTGTTGTTTTGGTAATTCTGATACATCCCTTTCCCAAATCTCCTTCCATACTCCCTCTCTTCCAGCTACTTGAGAAATATTGGCTTAGAAATATCATGGACTAACTGTGCATTCTAAAGACATTGTTCCATGAAGCTTAAGTGAACACTACCCTATAAAATCCAATTTTCAGAAGAAATAACTGACCATGTCTACACCAGGTCAATATCAGGAAAAAGGACTACAGTGATTATGGAAAGTCCTTATTGAATCCTTACTCTCAGCCAGGTGATGTTCTGTACAGCATATCTCATTTAATTCTTTCAATGAACCTATAGGATAATCTCTATAAGTCTCTATTGTTCAGATGCGGAAACAGAGGAAAAATGAGTTAACTTACTTGCCCTATGTCTCACACCTACTAAGTGTTATAGGCCACAGTCAATCTAGAGACAAATATTGTCAACATCTGATCCACTTGGAACTGTAAAAGCAACTAACATCCACTGAAACCCTCTCGTATTTTATATAAATCATATTTGCATTTTTAACTATAAACCTTCAGATTTTTAGGACTAAGTGCAAGAAGGAGCAGCCAATCAGGAAATATGCAAACTATGTGTGAAGAAATGGTGTGAATGCAGAAAGCTAGCCAGTGGTAAGCCAGCACAGTGGGGGGGATGGGGGGCTGGGCATTGCAAGAGGGACTGTCAATTGCATGCATGGAGTTGAGGGAAGGTAATCTCCCTACCACTGAGCCAACAGTTCCTCCCAGTAACTGCAGGAATAAGGCCAAAAATTACACTTGTTTTATAGTTTCTTCATTTCAAGGGATTCTTTGAATCTGAAATTTCATATACTTGGTTTCAATCCACCATGTTCTTTCAGTTAAATTTCAGCTGCTTTTAGTTAGTAGGCTAGGGAAATATGCCAAAATATACCCAACAAATGCAGTCAGCATTGCACTGCAAGCTATTTCTGATCCAACTACCGGGAGTTGAAAGAGTGAAGGATGGGAGGGTCTCTCCATCATCAAGATCATTTTTTGGCAAATGCTAGATAGACAAATGTCTCATCTGGGAAAGTATGGAAGAATTTATGGCACACTGATTCAGTTGAGAATAACATAACTTTTTATGTTCTGTAATTAAAATTTATTGTTACAGTAACCTGTTGCCTGTACCGTGCTGAGGGATTATTGCCATTGTAACAGTATAAGGTCCATCAGACAGGTTGCTTGCTGCATTCTATGCCACTTCTGTAGTTCACAAATGCATTGACTACCTCTTTCCCCTTTTATTAGAAATATAATTAGATTTACCCCTTCCTCATCAGGAGGAAAATGCTAACTTATTACCTTCCAAGTTATGCTAATCAATCTTCATCCCTCTCCTTCCCCCCCCCAAAAAAAACCGAGCAAACAAAACAAATAAACAATTGGCTTCATGGCTTATAAAGGAATGCCATTTACCTTTTCCTGAACTCTTTTTTTTGCCTTGGATTTTAGCTCTGAGCCAAAAGAAATAATTCTGGCATCCACAATATTTATTAAAGTGAAAACAAATTAATTGCCTGATGTAAGCAATATAATTGGAGAAAACTTACATATAAATTGATATAGCTTATCTCCTGGGAAGCCTATTCATGAGGAGTTTATACTTTAGTAATTTTAACAAAATTTATTTTATAAAATGGCATACATACAAGAAGATTTTTCAGGCACAGAAAAGGGAATAAGGAAGGTATTACTTTTTAGAAAGTGATGCATAATGGTTTGAAAGTTGATTAATTCCATAATTTCTAAATCAAAGCTAAATTAACCTTGAAATACATTTTGAAAATTGGTTGAAGTAAATAGATGTATTATAAATTAAATGTAACCATTTTAGTATCTAATGATATTAGCAGGAGGATCTGATACCTCTCATCTTAACTTTAAGAACATATATATATAGAAAATCTCTGTTCCTTTGTAGATCTTTTGTTTGTTTTAAATCACCTCTCTAGTTTAACCAACTCTGAGTAAATGACCACAAAAAGATTTTTCTCCACAGGGGAGAAGAGGAGAAAAAGACAAGAGAAGTAAAGGAAAAAAGTCCCTACCACAGGATGTTGTTTAAAGGTCTTTGTGATTATAAATGGTTAAAAATTGACTGACTTCTGTTTTGTTTCATCTGTTAAATTTTCACGTTTGAACAATACTTTTTTGTAATAAATGGCAATATCTTTATTAAAACAGAATACTATTTTTTGCATTCATTCATTTCGAATGTGACATATTACTTAAAATGTACTGGTGCTACTGTTTTTTCTGGCTTTTGGGAAACTGTTTAGATCAAGATGTGTGTCTACACATTTTATGTATTAATTTGAACTGGATTACTGGAGTGCAGTTCCCTTTGTGCAGTACTTAGGCCAAAAACAAATAATTGGAACAAAATGTACAAACAATGCCAAATAAATAACAACAAATTACTGTCAAAATTGCCATAAATGTCATAGCAACATTTCTATGGTGAAAATGCTGTATTGTTTTGATTTTTATCACAACTATCAACTATAATACCAAAATGGCAAAATATTTTCTCGCCACCATATGTTTTACTCATTTAGGATTAAATAAATCTGTTGTTCCATTTTTAACCTAAGAATGTCACACGAAACCTTAATTGCTTGATCAACTATATTTTTTGGTGTACATATCACATATCATCTTATATAATACACAGTTATACATTTGCTAACTCAATAGATTTACATTGCTAACTCACCAAGACAAAACTCCTTGGTTGACAAGCCAACATTCCAATATAAAGTATATTTAGCTTTATCTTCAAATATTGGACATAATTCTCAAATAGAAGGTATATATATCTATATCTCTGTCAATATCTATAGATATCACAGATTGCTTCAGCCAAATTCAACTGTAACAAAAATACTTCTTGGATAATCTGTCTCATGCTCACCAAGCAAACACAAAATATTGCACATTTTGGTAAATAAATATTGATCTTTCTTGCATTATATTCATATGAATATTTTTGTATACTAATTATAATTATCATTCTGATTGTAATTAAATTTAGAACCAGGAAGATAAAGAAATAAAAGTATTACAAAATTATAATAGATGAATACAAACATTTGCTGACCTAAAGCAATAGAACATTTAGAAACTATTTTATGTTTAGTAATAACAGTAAGTTGGTATGTGGGGGCTGAAAAGAAAAATGTGTAGAGAACAGCATTTCCCATTGGGTTCCTTGGACTACCAGTACCCCAAAAGAGATGTATTGTCTAAAATAAGATGGAGAAGATGGAGACAGCTAAATCCTACCATAAAGAAACCTGTTTTGCCGCTGTTTACCAAATTTATGGACTGTAGAACCCTGCTTTCCACCCCACCTTTCCATGCCATTTCCTTAGACATACACATATTTTCTTAAATAAAGACACTACTATGGAGTGAGAAGCAGAAATATATTTTGTAATAATGCATTGCTGTGGCCTAAACTCTCACTGTACTCTAGGTGATTAAAATAAAATCTATTTGGAAATCTAAAAACTCATTATTGTTGACTAAGTATTCATTCACATAATCTGGGTTTTGCATTGGTGAATATAGACACACCTAAACTTGCATGGTTTTAAAATGCAGACATATAATAATAGTTCATATAGGGCTTTGTCTATACTGCATTTATCTCTTGAGAATAGAGGAGCCAGAGTGGGATAATGGGAGAAGAAAAGAAATATAGTTTATAAGACTAGGCCATGCAAGATCTCTGCTGTTGTCACACTGTGATACCACACACAGCAGCAATTTACACAGGAGAGTTTTAGACTGTAATAGAATCTTTTTTGCTTCAGTTACCACCAACCTAGAATGTGATTAGAAGACAAAATGTCCACTAGTTTTGCTGTTCTTATTTGAAAGATTTGGTCTATTATTAATCTTGACAATTTGGGACATTATTTCCATTGAAGTTTCTGTTTATCCTGGAGAACAATCCACTACCTCATTAAGAAAATTCCTGTGCTCTTAACTTGAATATTTCAAAGGATGGTTCCTTTACCACAAACTCAAGCAATCAGTTCCATTCCTGTGCATTCTTTTCTTCAGATTATTGTTCCATGAAGCTACCTAGTCAGGAAACTGGAAAATTGCCTTCTTCATTTATATTACCTTAGAAGTATTTGTAGTCTTATGATTATATCTCTTTTCATTCCCATGGGATAAGAGTAAAATGCTAGCAGTCCAAGGATACAGGAAATTGAAATTTTGTCACCTGCAGAGGACTCAAAAAGTGTGTGATATTTTTTTTCTTCCATGTTAAAAAGGAATCTCTTGTGCGTGAAAGAAAATTACCTTCCCTTCAGTAAGACACATCTGGAAATATTCTTAAGTATAGTCTCGCAGTATGACTAAGAAAGCTGATACCAATGTTTTTGTGATTTATTACAAGAATGCAGTAGAGTCTTTAAGGGATGTTTTCTTTTACTCAGCTATTTGCTTGGGAATCATGATGCAACTGATAGCCAGAAACAGAATTTTCTTCACTGAGGGGCATTTCGCTCTGGATATCTATACACTGCATCAAAATGGAGTTGAAACCAAATAGCCCAGTGGGTTTTTCAGACTTCCAGAAATGCCTTCTAGCGTGTTTTAAAAGCCAAAACGGCTACAAATTTTCTGCAAGTGGCCCACAGTAGAATCCACATCTTGTTATTCATCAAACCCTCAACAGAAGATTTTTCTGCCATCTCCTAAGATCTCACACTGTGCAGGCAGAAAATGTGACTACAGCAGAGTAACACAATTTGCCTTAGAATTGAGACTAATAGCAGAACCTCTCCGTCTATTCTTGTCTTAAAGGCTTGTTAGAGTCTCGATGGGGAGGAAAGTTTCCCTGCTGATTGAGTTGTAGCATATCAAAAATGAATCATGAGTACAAAGAAAGATTATTTTGTTCAATGAGACATTTCTTACTCCCTTACTCAGGCGACAGCATTTCTGGCTAATTACCCAATTACCACTGATACAAGGTATGTGGAGAGAATTAAGCGGATGAGGGAAGGGAACACATGGAGCCATCAAAACTTGATAATACTATATTCCTATTTCAGCAATGTACTAGAAAGACCACAGCACTGAAGAAAATGAATTTAATAAACATTGCAACATACTCAGTAATAAGATTATCACTAAATTCAATAGATAATGTGAATGTAAACCAAGGAGCTCTTAAAGACAAAAAAAAAAGTCAAGGTCTGAATTGGAATTGGAAACAAAAAAAACCCCAAATACCCCAAAAGTTGACGATATTATACCGTGCAATACTTAAATAGAAATAGGAGTGGATTTAATGTGCTTAACAATTTTTTGTCTTTTCTTTAAATCATGGCATCATTTCTTAGATACACAGAACAATTACTACTTTCCCTAACCAAATGGTCTAGTATTAGAAATCTTACACTTTAATCCATAATTTAAGGCACAGTCCAAAGGTAGGAACAAAACTATAATTGATTTTGATTGTTAAAATCCTCACACTAAAATTTCTGGATAAAATAAACATAGGAAAATTAAGCCTTATGTAACACTGAAGCAGGAAGGGAATTATGCACTCAAGCACAAGATAAAAAGGGAAAAATACACTTGGTACATCACAGCTGTCTTCCATTACATATAATTATCCATTCTCAGGCTGAGCTAGGGAACAAAAGCTTAGAAAGAACAATAGAGTATGTAGATGTCAAAAGCCAATACTTCCCTTTAACTATGTAGCCTTTTGTTTTTTAAAGAAGTATAGGTAGAACAAGAACAACCTGTTTCTGTGTTACAAACTTTGCTTTATTTTGCAAGCTTGCATAAAGTGATGCTAAATCTATTGATCAAGAATGGGTTTTGGCTATCAAACAGTAAATTATAAAGTTATTTCTGCTTTAGAGTAAGAATAATGAAAAATTTAAAATTTAGGTTGAAAATCAACCACAAATAAGCAGCATAGTTTTTGTGAGAAAACTTTTCTATTGCTATAAATGAGTAAATGAAATTAAAGTTTTGCTATATATCCTATTCACAGGACAGAAATTTTTAATCAAAAGTTATAATCTTGATAATTTTAGGGTTGAAAAGTTTGAATTGATCTGCCTCTTTAATTGTTCAACTTAACCCAGTAATTAAACCTATCTGTAATATTATATGGGTTGGATCTCTCCACTTCAACCAACATTTTTAAAGGTTTCAAAAAATTTATATTTGCTTTCTCCCCACAATTAGTAAGTTTTAAACAAGAAAGTTGGTGTTTCATGTATGATACAGTTAAACAATGTAATGAGCTATAACCTCTGGTCAGTCTTTCAAAAATTAAGATGTTTTCTATAGCTTTTTATTATAAAATAAGTTGATACCATGGCAACAGAAAATGAAACTTTATTAAAAGTATGGGTCATGAACTAAAAGAAAAGAACAATTTTATTGTTGAAGGGTATTTCTGTCTTTCATTTGTATTCACAGTTTAGTTCTTATTTTTTGTTCACACCAACTTTGTGTGCCGCCTTTGCCTCTGTCAGTTTGTTCATTGATTAGTCTTCCAGGGCCTGGCCAGCCCCACCCATTTGCCTGCAAGTTGAAGATTACTGTGATGAAGTAAATTAGCAATAATCCCAGAGGTTGCTGATATCAGGGTTTGCTCTGATGCTCAATGGTATCTTTAAGGTCCCAGACCCTCATTTATTAGTTCTACGTGTAAGTGTTCTTGCCATGTTTCCTCTTGTGGTCAAACGATGACTCCTACAGGTCCAAGCATCCCATTCTCACACAACAATGTCATCAGAAGGACAGAAGAAGTTAGAAGCAAAAAGGCTTTCCCTGGCACTGTCTCACCAGGAAGAAATGATTCACATAAAAGAATGCCCTCAAAAGGATAGAAATGGGGAGGAGGATAAAGGCTTTTTCTCTTGTACTGCCATACAGGAAGGAAATGTTTCCTGGTGGCACCACCCATGGCAAGGGGTAAAAGGATTGCCTAAGTGGCTGAGAAGATCAGGATTTATCCTCTTGAGCTGACCACAAGCCTTTTCAGGTAGCATCAAGATACTGTTAGCAAAAGAAACCACAAAGCAGAGACTGAAAAGTTTCACAAGCCAAAGGTGTCCCAATCTTGGGATCTGGTTCTCCACTTCGCTAGCTACATGACCTTGGGGAAATTTTCTCTCCTTTCAGACCTGTTTCCACACATGTAAAATAGGAATAAAAATAATAGCACATGCCTAATAAGATTATTTTAAAGGTTAAGTGACAAAATTATTATCCTCATTTTCATCCAAGAGTAACCTTTGAAAGGAAATTTTTTAAAAAGTCATGTGAAAGTACTGGTGCCCGTGTGAGTGTGAATGTGTGGAGAGGGATGGAGTGCAGCATGTGAAAGTGACATAAAGCCTGGTTTACTTTTGTGACATTAGATATGAGCTCAAATCTCTGAGAGTGAATGATTAGGAATGTTGGCGTTTTTCATGTGAGTCAGTTTCATTTTTACTACGTAATTTAAAATACACTGAGCTTTATATTTCTATATTTTTTATGCTTCAGGTTTTCATCTTATAGTTTATTAAATTCTTTTTAAGAGATAAAAAGGAGCTATCCAATCTTAGTTCTAATCTCATATGGTATCATTTGATTTCACTAAAGTATGATTTTGTATGTATGAGTATGTGTGTGTGTTCATTCACAGTACTACTTAATTCAAACAAAATTACATATATTTCACTATTGATCTGATTTTAAAAAGTTGCTATTTTCCTCCTTTGTGGTAATATTTTTATTTCCTAATTCTGTTTTTACCATGCGTGGAAAAAAGCAAGTTAAATTTAAGAAACTACTATTCTTGTACAGAGCTGAATACTGGAAAATGACATTCTCTGTGTTTATAAGATTTTACAGAAGAAAGAAATTTGTAAAGGTAGAGTTTTGGTTTAAAAAAAAAGTAACTGACTATTTAAAAATTTGAGTCTGACACAGATCTATTTAAGAATTTCTATATCCATCAACCTGAAAAGTGGAATTAATCCATCTGTCAGTGTAATATCATGCTCCTGATTCTTAGCTTTATTAAAAGCACAATAAGAATGAAAGAAAGTCATCTCCTTTTGCGTTACATTCATGACCCATCAATTTTGGACATAAGAGCTCTTCCTGTGTCACTTGCTATGTTATCAACAATATAAGACTTTAGGTTGAGTCTAGGTCTCTCTGGACCTTATTTTATTGCGCCTATTTTATAATATGTGAACATAAGTTGCCTAACATCCTCATTGTTTTCTGAGGCTGGTGATTACATATACTGTACCCTGGGGAATTTTCTGACTTTTAACAAATACTCTTTTCTAAGACTCCTTGTTCTTACCATCCCCCTCCCTTTCTACTCCACCCACCCCCCCACCAAATCTGACTGATATTACAGTAAGTAGAACCACTCCTGAGGGAACACAGACAACCTTCTCAGAACTGCCTGTGTGCTTTGATAAGGAAGTGACTCCCAACTACGCTGAATTTGGGGGAAGGCGCAATGTCTGGTTTGATAAATCTTGTCTGGACTTTCCAACTCTGCTCTTGTTTCAACTTCCTCTGCTGAAATCTGAATCTATTCTGGAATCCTAGAGGACTGCAGAAGGACAAAAGAAATTTCTTTTATTGTTGTAAGGTTTATGACCTTCCCTTTGATGTTTGACAGTGGGAAGGATTATTTTCTTTTCCTAGCAAACAGTAACTGCCTTTGAGACCCCAACATTATATTAAACAAACACTGAAGAACACACTCTGCTTAGTTAAAAATCCAAAATTAAATACAGCATGTGGGGGTGAAGGTGGGGAGTGTCTTGGCATTTAAAAGTAGGCACATTTCCAGGTTGTAACACTCACATTATCAGTAAGCTCCCTGGACAAATCAAGGCATTTGTCCTTTCAAAATCTTCTTTAATTTAATAGTTGAGCATACGAGTTTCAGAAATTCCCATGATATTGGTAATTCCCAAAACACTGTTTTTCACTTCAGAAACTCTTAAGTGAAGAAATATTTAAAATCTGAAGTAGTGAAGAATGTTTCAAAAGAATGTGTCTTTATAAGATTTACAAATTTTAATTTAGGATTCACTTTAAAATTAGAAAAATAACATTAAAAATCTCTGTATATTTCTCATCTGGAAATAAATAGTAGACTTTTTTTTTTTTTTTTTTTT
>VBSM01000272.1:84837637-84850831 GCA_008086735.1 Cheirogaleus medius | reverse complement strand
CTCCCTCTGGAGATATCCAATTTTGCCCTATCTCTTCCTTCGAAAAGAAAATAGATGAGCTGGCTAAACCGTTAGATCTCACTTCTGGATTCTCCACAGATTTCTGTCCATGAATTGAAACCCTAGCTGAAATAACATCAAAGACAAGAATTCTATTTTATTTTTCAAAGTGATAGTCTATGAAGGTGTTTTATTACTTGTCATATGCTTGAGACAAAAGAAATCTCTCCTTACATATGACTAAATTAAAAATAGGAAACCAATTTGGAAAATATCCCTACAAATAGATATTTCTAATATTTGAACCATATAAAGAGTCTGATATAAAATTAAACTACACATGAATATTTCTTTAAAAATCTATACTTACTATCATATGTATTCCTAGAGAGCTTAGGAAAGTTTTCATAAGTATTCTCAGGAAGAAAAGTTGAAAGGTTAATAAATACCTGTTTTGTGTGTTCATTTGTTTGTTTTCAGGTGACTTCTATGAGACATACTTCATGCTGGATAATTTATACTTCAATTGTTTCATAGAATGTATACATCAACACTATGACTAATACAGATATTTTGTTTCAGTTTTACACATGAGGAAACTAAGCCTTTGGAAATCAAGTTACTTGTCTGAGATACCATAGCTTAGATTCAAAACCAATTCCCGATTGGTCTCTGTAACCCATATTCCATTTACATATACTCCCTTGAAAATTGAGAGAAGGAATATTCTTTATGATGTATGCTTCAATTCCTAAACTTACAGTACTAGCAACAGGGGTAAGCAAAGTTTTTCCCATCTTGCATTTGTAAAAAAAATGTAGACTAGGTATTATAAAATATACTTAATCATTATATCAAATTGCAGCACTTTTAAGAAAAATTACTTATAGCTTCTATAAATACATTTAGCAAGTACCAAGCATACAATAGGCACTAAAAATGTTTACTGGGTCATTGCTTATTAAAATACTTCTGTTTTTTCTCATTTATATACTGTATATTTTATATTCATAAAACTCCACAATCAGAAAGATGGTTAGGTAATTAAAATAATTTTCTCTCATAACTTAGAAGCCTATAATAACTTTTTTAACTTTTTTTTTCTAGAGAAGATAGACTAATGGCCAATAAACATATGAAAAAATGTTCCACTTCACTAATCATCAGGGAAATGCAAATCAAAATGACAATGATATATCACCTAACCCCATTGAGAATGGCTTTTAACAAAAAGTCCCAAAATGACAGATGCTGGCATGGATGCAGAGAGAAAGGAACACGCAGACACTGTTGGTAGGACTGCAAACTAGTGCAACCTCTATGGAAAACAGTATGGAGATTTCTCAAAGAACTAAGAGTAGACCTACCATTTGATCCAGCAATCCCACTACTGGGTATTTACTCAAAGGAAAAAAGGTCATTTTATCAAAAAGACACTTGCGCTAGAATGTTTATTGCAGCAGGATTCACAATTGCAAAGAAGTGGAATCAACCCAAGCGCCCATCAATTCATGAGTGGATTAATAAAATGTGGTATATGTACTCCATAGATTACCACTCACCCATAAAAAAAAATGAATTAATATCTTTTGCAACAATGTGGATGGAACTGGAGACCATCCTCCTAAGTGAAATATCACAAGAATGGAAAAACAAACAGCAGTTGTACTCACTATTAAATTGGAATTAATCGATTAGTACTCATGTGCACAGATGGAAGTAAGACTCAGCGGAAATCATACAGGTGGGAAGGAGGAGAAGGCGATAGGTGAAATCATACCAAACACAGTGTACTCTATCGGGGTGATGGGCACACTTATAACATTGACTCAAGCAGTACAAAAGCAATCCATTTAACCAAAACATTTGTACCCCCATAATATTCTGAAATAAAAATAAATAAGTACATAAATAAAATTTAAAAATAAATATAAAAAAATAAAATTTATCTTAGTCATTCAGACAACAGATAGGACAAAAAAACCTACTTAAGACAAATTTTAAAATATTGTTACAAAACTTTATTTCATAATTTGCATTATAATACATATAGTACATATATATTATAATTGATATTAATATTAATGCACTATAATAATATGTAATGTAATAAATTGTATGTATTATACATATTACAATAGGAGCTATTAACAACTAATCCTGCAGAAACTAAGAGTATAGGGGTAAAGAAATCTGTGAAAACCTTCTGTCATATACTTTCAAGTATTCAAGATCTTCTGGTTTATTTTTGACGTATACTAATTATTAACTCAATAAACATTTATTCAGAAAAATATTGACCTATAATTTTGCCTATAATCCTAGCACTTTGGGAAGCTGAGGTGGGAGGATCACTTAAGTCTAGGAGTTCAAGACAAGCCTGGGTAACATATCAAGACTCACCTCTACAAAAAACAGAAAAACTAGGCATGTGTTGTGGTGTGTGCACACCTGTAGTCCTAGCTACCCGAGAGGTTAAGGCAGGAGGATTGCTTGAACCAAGGAGTTTAAAGTTGCAGTGAGCTATGATGATGCCACAGCACTTTAGCCCAGGCAACAGAGTGAGATCCAATCTCAAAAGGAAAAAAATTTAAATGAACAAATTAACTACTTAATTTTACTATTATCATCAACCACTATAAGTAATTTTATCACATAATAGATCAAAACTTCACCCAAATTTCATAAACTACAATAGTTGTCTCAAATTATTTGTTGTCAAAATAACAATAATTTGAGAGTATTATTAACTCTACAATAGGTACCTCAAACTAAATACCTCTATTCTATATATTTCTCTTAAATCTAAAGAAATAATTCTACAACCCAATTTAACACCACCTGCTTCACTTTTTGAATGCACAAATTAATGAGTCTAATAAGAAATTAGAGCTTCAACATATTTAAAAATAGGGATCTAAAAATGCACAAGGTGTGTAGAACTGCACTGCAGTGCTAAACAAAAGTATCATAAATCCCAAAAAAGTCATGGGAAAAAGAGAGAAGGACAAAACTTGGAAATGAAAATTTTTATTTCAAAGTTTGAAAAACAAAATGAGTCTTCAGTATGCACATAAAGTAAATGTTTTATTTTTAAAATAGATGGATTATGAATGAAGAGAAAGAAAAGAGGTAATCATGAGGAATCAGTGTGGGTTCACTAAAAATAAGTCATGCCATCTTTCAGGTTTTCTGCACTGGTAAATCAGGAAAATGTGATAGAAATCAAATGACAGAGAAAAAGACTGAGGCCGAAAATTAGTAAGCTTGAAAGCAGAAGCAAACTCAACACAGTTAAAAAGATAAACCTTAAAGGCACTGGAATTGTGACATCATATAAATGACATATATAAAAGATAAGCTGAAAAAAATGAAACCTAATAGTTAAAGCAACTTGGTTTCACTGATTACTAACCTATATGTTTAAGATATAAAAAGAAATCAAAATGCACGCACTCAGAATAGCTTATGGAAATATTTGCAAAACGTCCACCAGTCCAAAAAGACTAAAGAGGAGGGTATGTTACCAATTGAAAAACTATTAGAATTCAGGCCAAGTATTCTGGCAGTCTCCAAATATCAGAACATTCAGACAATTTGGTTTTAGGAATACAAAAAGTTACAGAGAGAGTCATGAAAATCTGTCCCACATGGAGATTAAAAGAGTAATCAAAGTGAAAAACATCAACCTGTTAAATGTTAGAAACTAACAACTCAGAGCAGAAAGAGGAACTATTAATAGTTCTCATATATAATCTTTACAATTTAAAATCTACTTTTCTTTAGTACATATTTTGTTACCTGAAATCAATCACCATTTATCAAAAGAACAATATATCAGTACATTAAATATAGACCAGGGCATCATTAATGAAGATTCACCAATAAAGAACTTAATATTGGCATGCAAGTTTATTCATGTTATAAGAACAGTAAAATGACCAGAGAGAGTAAAGTACCAGAAATAAAAAGGGATGATTACTTGAAATTGAATAGTCAATAAAAAATAATTTCCAGGGATGAGTGATAACATGAGAGTCCAAGATTCAGTATTTCCATATTTTGAAAAGTCTCATCAAGTAAGATAGATGGGAACATACTCAAAATTTTCATTAAGAAAGATATATATTTTTAGCACTCAAAATAGGTCTATAAAATGTAACCAAATACAAAATAGTTCCAGAAGTCAAAGACAACTCTACTTGAAGAAATAAAAGCTAAAGAAACTATATCAGCTTAGCCATAATTATATCTTATTTTTATGAGGACCAGTTTACTTGATAATATTACAGAGTTTGCTTTGCTTATTCAGATTGTTATATAGTCTATTGATAAGTTCAGATAAGTATATGAAATAGGCATAGAGTAGTAAGGAATCTAGCATTTGGCTTTCAAATATTTGTGTTACACATGTAATGTATTCCAATTTACACATCAATGATTTTTGGAATAATAAGCTCATTTGATCCAATGTGGGAAAAAGTAAAACCACAAAAAAAAAATTGACATTTAAACCAAACAGAAGTCAAGATACTCCGAAATAAGCCAATCACTGATACCAATGTTTGATGAACTCCACTTAAAGTCAACATGGGAAACAGTAAAGAATCTACTGGAGTATAGAATGTAGGAACACACATTGGAAAATTCTGCTGTTACATTTAAAATACCTTTGGTCAAATCAAATAATTACAAGAATAGATGCACGAAGATGCTGAACTAAAGGACTATCTTTAAAATTCCACCACTTTTTAAAATTTGAACTATTAAGAAATTTCATACATAGTGTACATGATATCATTTGGGATTCACTTGGTGTTACTGCATACTTTTTTATAAGTCCACTTAATTACATGACATGGTGCCAATGCCACTCTGCACATACAACAGGACATAAGCAACATGAGGGCAAGAGTTTTTATCACCACTGGATCCGAGGACTTAAAACAGTGCCTGGCACATGGGAGCCACTGAACACAATTTATTACATGAATAAATGAAAATGATAAACACAAAGCAATAAATGTTACTGACATTTTATAATACTAGACTTAATAATTTAGTTTATACATGTATTATCTACATTTTAAAGTGTAATAAATATAAAGTAATAAAGAAGAGAAATTCTTGTGGAGAATTTTAAGACCTCCAAGAACACAACTATTGAGAATCAGAAACATTGATGTAAAACTAAAATTTCCATGTGAAAGAGATTGATAAAGACAACAGAATAACAACAGAAAGTTAATGAACACTGTCTTATTCATTAGAAGAATTCACTAATGTGAAATACTAACAAGAATAAAAAGATCACTAAAATAAATCTAATTTAACCAAAAAATTAAATAGCTTAGGCTAAATTGGAAAAATAAAAAACATTAAATAGATATTAAAATTTCTCATTAAAGACAAGAAAAATCTGGTTTATTATAAAACATAACGTAGGTCAAACTTTTAATATAGTTTAAGGTAAAGTGAACATTCCTGCACACTTCCAACTAGATTCTTAATTTCATATCCCTCAGACAATTCATAAACTATCTCTGTAAACAGAGTAATAAATTATCTTTGAATATAAGGTAAGGCTACCTGCTTTGCATTCATACAATGGAATATTATGTAGCCATTAAAACTAATGTATTCATGAAGAAACTTCCAGTACATGCTATGTTAAAAAAAAAGGTGAAAACAGGTGTATGAAAAGGTAAAATTAGTATAAAATTGTCTGAGTACTTCTTTTTAGATAGGGTCTTGCTATGCTGCCCATGCTGGGCTCAAACTCCTGGGCTCAGGTGATCCTTCTGCCTCAGCCTCGTGAGTAGCTGAGACTACCTGAATGTTTTCTAATTCTGTACCACATTGAAAACTTTATACCTGTTCAAATTAAACATGCATTTCAATGAGGATCTCCAAGGTTTAGGAATACACTATATATTTGTCCAGACTTCTGGCTTCTGACAGACTCTTTTAACTGTTGAATGACAAGTTTCCCATGAATATGCTCACACCACCTTATCAACTTTTAATAAACATTTCTTTTGCTTGAGGACCATTGTTCTCAATTAAAAATGTTATTACTTCAGAAGTGCTCTTGTTTAAAATATCAAAGAGCAAACAATAACTCTAATGTTTAGTAACTCAGGCTGAGTCACAATCCAAACAATTTACTCCCAAACCCATCTTCCAGCTCAAACTCAAGCCTCAGCAAAATTCCAGTGTCTAAATGTCATAGACCTTGGAAGAAAAGAGTTGTGAAATGTGTAATTTAGTTTGTTGCATAGTGAATACCTGGATTTTTAACTAGTTTGGAAATAACCAGCCAAAATAAAATGGAAAAATTACTTTCTCAAAGATAAAATAGAAGATAAAATAGTAACAGTATCATAGTTAAGCTAAATAGAATATATGGAGCCAAATTTTATCTATCTATAACACACATATTTATTTTCAAAAATCATGAAGAGTGCAATAGAAAACTCATATGGGGTTCTGTAGAGCAAAAGTTGAATATTACCTTTTACAATACAGGTAGAATACCTGCTTTCCTACATATGTAGCAGATGAAAAATATGATAAAAATACATCAATTACAAAAACAAAAGCTTTAAAGCTGATAGTTAGATATTTTGTGGTGAATATTATCTTTTCAAGATGGAGAAAAATGAGTCACTGCATTTTCATCGAAAAATAATTGCTGCTGCTATTTGAAGTTATTCATTGTTCTGTCCCTACACTTGTTTCCTCTTCCATTAAATCACTCTGCTCTACTATAGTTCTGTCTACAATATTTTAAACTACACTAAACACCATACAGAACAAATTTCCTCTTTATGTTAAGTTGGACTTAATAAATATTAGTAAAGAATATAACTAAAGAATTTTATGCCCACATGTATAATACCTAGTTATATTACAGGCAGGGTAAAAGACTTAAGAGAAAAATTCTCATTTCCCCACCAAAATATCTCACATTTTAAATGGCATATATTTGATCTGTATTGGTACATGTGTGACAGGGAGTGTGTGCATGTCTACACATATATCATGCCTACAAGCTGGCTGGATAAAATGGCATCATCTATTTATATTAAATTTCACATATCTTTCCATTCATGGTTTGACCTATATAGAAGGTTAGGCAAATATAAGCAAAACTCAAGTAGCATTTTTTTATCTTATAAAAATTCATGAACATCATTACCACATGCTTTCATTCATTTAAAAAAAAAGAACTAAATACCATCTGTGCATGATAGTCTAATTAGGGGATTAAAACCACAGACGCTTTGCTGGCTCATATGTTCAAGCACATGCCCCCTTGACCATTTTAGAAAAAAAAAAAGAACAATAAAAACGTAGTTAGAAGCACCCCTTTGGATTCAGCATTGACTACTAGAGTTAACTAATCCCACAGAATTTAGCTGTCTGCACTCCCTTTGGGAATTGGTTCTTCTTTTTCCTTGCTGTGCATGCCTGTCCCAGCACAAGCCTTAGGATAAACTTGGCATCACATGAATCAGGTTTTAATAAGTTCAAACAACATTTTACAGAAGACTGGTATTTGCAGTCTACTACGTACTATAGGGACCAATTTTCTGGATTTGGTATTCACAATAGAAAAATCAAATAATGCTAAATTTATCTAAAAGAAAATAAATGAGTTATAATCATGACTCAAGTACATGACCCTGTATAATATGTAAAATAGAATCTATAAGAATTATTAAAGCTTCATGTTAATTTGAGGACTATTAATTATAGAAGCTCAGTTGATAAAACAGAGTTCATACAGGAAAGTCAAGATACATCATATTCATTATTAGCTTTTCTTATCTTAAATTCTAGTAAAATTATCACACTAAAATCACTTTAAATTATAAAGATCATGCAATCTAATTATGATGTAAATCCTACCAGCCCTACCAGTTAGGATCAGGAGACTTAATCCTACATGGTTATTTAAGATGTCAACAATTAAATACGTCTACAAAACAAGAGCAGTGGAATTCTGTTGTATTTCATAAACAGAAAGAAATGTATGCTTTGTAGATTAAAAAGGTTTTCATCTTAGAAAATGAGGGTAAAATATAAACACAAACGCTTTATCTCTTATTGAAAAGGGTACCTTTTTGTCATCTCCACCTAACTCAAGATAAAAAAAGAAAAAGAAAAACATGGTAAAACTAATAACAATAATAATCACAGATCCACTAATTGAAAGAAAGAAGTGATTCAGTTATGCCACCTAAATAGTTACGAACATACAATAAGAAAATTGTTTCACGTTTAAAGTAAAGTGTAATATCAAGAAAATACAAATTATATGGCACTGCTGCAAGGCCACTGTTCTTTCCACCATCTTGGCAACTTGAGACACAAATCTTTATGTATTTTTCTATTCTGATTTCAATCATCATGTTCCACAATAGGAGTTAACAGTCTGCTAAAGAGCAGCTATTTATGTCATGGTTTCATAAGACAGGTCCATATCCAGCTGGAAATAACTTCAGGCATTTTTTCAGCCCAAACCACCTATATAACTAGATCTCTTCAAGTAAAATTAGGTCTACACAGAATCTCCACATTCTGATCCAAGGAGAAGAAAGCTCTCATTTAAATACAGCTTCTAAAATCTGGAATTATATGCTATTCTTTCAGTGGTCAGACTCTGATAGTTATGGACTAGTGCATTCTCTTTGGATTCTGGAGGCCATTTCTTATGAATATTGGCTGCTACAACAATTTCATATTGTCAACAGATGCTGGGATGCTGCTTATTCAGCTCAGTAGTGGTTGCCAGTGGAGGCTCATTGCTTCAGGCTGCAGCAAATTAATCCCAGCAGAGATGAGTTTTATTTGTTTCTCTAATAGTGGGAAGAAATATTGATGAGAGCATTCTGAGCTGTATGAAGGACAAGAAACTGCTAGAAATTTCACCAGCTCATTTTAGCATCTCCAGATTGGAGGCAATGCATGTTAGAGAGCCCCTCTTAGTCTGTATTTCCCTTAAGGCATTCACCTTACAGATTCCTCTTTCACAACAAACAACAGCTCCTTGTTCTTTTATTTATAGTGGAAAGGGTTAATCTCATGTATTGTTTTATTTATATCTGGTGCTGAAAGATTTGAAGAAAATAAAAATGCCACTAACAAACAGTAAACACCACCAACTAAAAACATTTTTCTTCCATTGTCTAATTTTGAAGAGTATGGTTATTTTTAGACACTCAGCATCTTATATAAGTATTTTGTTTTCCTAAATTTAACCATGATGAGCTAATTTCCCAACTGAAGCCACAATTTTCCATATTCTTCTCTTACTTTGTATTGAGAATTCTTCCTCCCCAGGAATAAAAACTGACAGATTTTATTAAGGACTGCATCAAGTCTGTGGCTTGGTACACCAAACACTCAAAGTAAAGGGAGGGGCGAGGATGGAAAGAGAAATACTTTCCAGTTGTTTAACTAGAAATTCCTTTTAAATTAGCTTATAGGCATCCAATCAGAATAGTGTTATTCAATTTTTTAAATAAAAATGACCAATTTAATATTATACTTTTAATGGGCCTGGTCTTAACAGATCAAATGGAAATAAAATAAACATACAAACAGGGGTTATGAATCGTAACTCTTCAATTACTGTTAGATGAATAGTAATAAGTAACACATGGATTTGGGGGTAAATTTTATGCTATTAGATTTGATGTTTATGTGCCTTTGAGCCTTGTTTTTCCTTCTTTCTAAAAATAATAGTATATAAAAAAGATTTGAGACATATTTTCTTTTCCTTGATTTTAAACTTCCCAAATCCTAAATAACATAAATATAGGACAATTTGTATTTATCTAAAAATATTATAGAAATAGGACTACATTTGGAGAGGTATGTGCAACAAAAGTGGTCGATTGAGTCTAGTGTTTGTGATAAATTTTATGCCCAATTTCCTTCATTACAAAGGTAAAGAGTGTAGAGAAATGAACATGTGAAAAAAAGTCACTGCAAAACTAAAAAATAGTAAATACTTTTGAATGAAACAATAGAAGCTAGATCCTGCATTCATCTGTTTTACAAAGGCCATGTGAACATCCTGCACAGTCACAACCCCATTGTGTGCTTTCGTCCCTTATGCTTCTGTTCTCATCCTCGAGATCACACCCTTTCTTACTTCAAAATACAACAAGCTGTTTTGAGCTGACATTTCGAGCATACGGCCATCATGCTGAAATAGCTGCCAAATGTTTCTTCTCCACTGCATCTTTCTGTTACCTCAGGGAATGTACATATTATCCTCTTTCCACGTTTCCCAGTTTCTACCACTCAATGTCAATGTATCCATCCTCAATTTCTCTCTCTCTCTCTCTCTCTTTCTTTACCCCCACCCCACAGGTATCCCTTTATCTATCCCTATGCTTTATGCATCCAATTCATTCTTTCATTTTTACCAACGACTAAGAGGAAATATTTCTTAGTCTCTTTATCCTGTGAGGTAACACTGTTACTCCTCCCAACCTTTTCTCACCTGTTCTTCTCTATGGTGGAATCATTAAAACAAGCCATTGTGTTTCATTCCAATAGATTTTTTTCTTGGACATTGGTGCTCAAGATTTTAATTTTCTACTTTCTTCTAGTTAAAAAAAAAAAGTATGTAGATGACAATGTAATTTAGTATAGCTAGCCATAAATGTATTGATAATTTTCCATGATTTCCAGGTACTCCCTTACAATAATAATCTCTACTCTGATTACACCTATTTGTCTTCAACCATATGATATTTAAATGACTACAATTCTATCCTATTCTACTATATTGTTAATGATTTATTATATAGCATATTTAAATTATGGTTATTTGTAGATTTACTCAAGAGTCCAACAACCATCTAAAACTTTTGTTATCTCCTACCTAACATCTAAAGTTTTTAGATGCATAAAGTTTTCATCTGGAAGAAATTTCAGAGTATAAGCCTTTTATTTTGTGAATGAGGAGGCTTAAAACCCAGAGAATAAAAGGGCTAGCCCAGAGCTTCACAGCAAAAGCTAGGACAGGAAGATCACACTGCACTTACAGAGTCCGAGAGCCTGATGCAGCCCTGGTCGATGGCCAGAGTGGGCCCAGTAGTTTTCAACTACAAGTGTAGAGAGGAGGAAGAATGAAGATAAAAAGGAAGGCAAGGGTTAGCTCATAAAGGCCTTTTCCTTTATATTGCTGGCATATGGTAGTCACTCAAAATGTGGTTTTTTAAAATGAACACTTAGATACCAAGCAAAGGAACATGAATTTTATTACACATAGCTGATGGGAAGTCACTGTAAGATTATAATAACGGGAATGGCAATAAAAAACCTGCATTTAGAAATTAGTTATACAAGCAGTACAGTGGAAGATAGATTTCTGTGGGATGTTACTAAAGGCAAGAAAGTCAGTTAAGAAAATGCAATAATACAGATAAGAGAAATTAAGTCCCTGGATTAAGATAATGACAAAAGGAAAAATAAGAAATAGACTCTGTGTGTGTGTGTTTGTTTGTGTGTGTTTCTATTCTGTAGGATCCCATTATAGAACTCAAGTGTATTTCTTTTTTGGGAGGTGGGGGCAGAGTTTCACCCTGTCGCTCTGGGTAGAGTGCAGTGGCATCATCATAGCTCACTACAACTTCAAACTCCTGGGCTCAAGCGATCCTCCTGCTTCAACCTCCCAAGTAGCTGGGACTACAGGTGTGCATCATGATGACCGGCTAATTTTTCTATTTTTAGTAGAGACGGGGTCTCACTCTTGCTCAGGCTGGTCTCGAACTTCTAAGCTCAGGCAATCCTCCTGCCTTGGCCTCCCAGAATGCTAGGATTACAGGCATGAGCCACCACACCCAGCCTCAAGTGTATTTCTTTGTAAAAAGGTTGTATCTTGGGGCCCTTGACTTAATGTCAGTCTCTAACTGGATCTAATCTACAAAATGTCCTGTGAGGTAATTCACATAAAGATCAAATAATGTCATGAAAATTCTGAGCATTCTCAAAAATGTTTTCTTAAAATAAAAGTTCTCCAAATTCCATTTGCCAAGGTAAAGATTTTCCATCTATGCAAACCAAAGCAAAGAAATAGTTATGTTGATAAAATAATAACAACAACACTTAACAAAGGATATATTTGTGCCAGACAATGTTCCAAATTCTTTTTGTGCAATAACTCATTTAATCCTCACAACAATTTTATGAGGTAGATAGTATTATTACCCATTTTATAGGTTAGTACAATGAGGGACATAGAGGTTTACTCATGTGCCCAATAGCAGACATCTACAAAGAGGTGAAGAATGGATTTGAACTTTGTCAGTCTGGCTATAGATCCTACACTGACTCTTTACTTATAGAAAAGTAATGATCACATAACCCCTCCCATTTTACAGATTAATAAAATAAAGTAAAATGATATGTTCAAGGCTATACTACTAATAGCAAAATAATATGTCATTATATATTAAATATTAATTACAGGAATATATCATATTATAAATATATATATTTAAAGTAATTCAATATTCATTTGAAGAATAATATTGTCTGGGTATGAACAAGAGTTTATTTTTTGTAAAATGTCTTTTAATATTTGATATACACGACTTTTCCTCTCAGTTTTGTTTTTTTGAAAAAAAACTTCAAATACATCAAGTATTTAATCAGTTATGCTTTTTCTACAAAAAAGCTTTACACTTTACTAACCAGAATTACAGAACTTTAGTATATGTATCTCTTCAGGGGAAAAGAGACAATAAATAAGAAAATAAGCTGATCATAAGAATAATATTTAATATTTTATTTTAAGTCTTCTTAATTTCACAAATGCCAACATATTCCATCAGTTTCATTAAAAAGAATTGTTCTGTGACACTTGCAAATTATGTCACCTGAGTAAAGAAATATGTCTTTCAAAAAGCATTCATTCAATAAATCACTATCACTATGTACACCCATAATTATGACTCTCTAAAAGATAATGTGGAATATAGCAAGCTACATACAAAATAATAGATATATGATTCTATTTATACAAAAGTAAGAAACCATCAATACTAATATAGCTAATATATAATGTTAGAAGTCAAGATACTGGGACTTTGGCAGAGAAGGGAGAGAATAAGAAGAGCTCCACTACTGAGCAACATAGTGAGAAACCCATCTCTGAAAAGAAAAAAAAAA
>VBSM01000272.1:84814260-84837537 GCA_008086735.1 Cheirogaleus medius | reverse complement strand
TCCAATTTATTATATAGTGGTTACATAAATGTGCTTAATTTGCTATAATCATATAGCACATATATAGCATATATATTTATCTATGTGTTTTTAATTTTTGTGTTTTCTGTATGTGTATTTGAATTAAATTTATATTTTATAAAATATTCATTAATAATTAATTCAGAAAATATTTTGACCACCTTATTAGATCAATAATATTGTTCTTAGTATTGAAGAAAAAATTAATTAGATGCATAAAAGTATTATAAAATCAAAACTCAGAGAGTAAGGGAAAGGGGAGGAACATGAAAAAATACAGTGTGACATGATGGTAGTAGGTTGGCTTAGGAATGCTCTGAGTCAAACAGGCCTCGGTTGAAAAATTTGCTCCATCACTTCTTAGTTTGAGGCTCATCTAGTAAAAGGAGCTGTTGAAAGGACTAAATGAAATTCATTACTGGTCTTCCATCTACATTAATTCCCTGTTCCTGTAATGCTCCATAAAGTTGCATGCAAACACAAAAGAATGATAAGCTCCAAGGATAGAAAACAGTTACAAAATTTAAGAAGACTTCCCAGAAATAATAACTAAGCTGGCAATTGAAGCCTGAGCTGAATCTGAACACGTTGATTTCAGGGAGCAGAACACATTTCAGAAAAACAAAAGAACACAGAGAGAGATATAGAGCCATTCAAGTCCAAGAATACTAAATAGCTCTTTGTGGGTATGTGTGGAGGAGGTATCCAGCAGAAGGGGAAGCTGAATAGGTATGTTTGGACCAGATGGTGAAGGGCCTCATATGCTAACACAGAGTGTTTTGTTTGGTTTGTTTCTGTCCTGTAGTTAGGTGGTTTCTGTCCTGTAGTTGTCAATTAGGCTCACCTGGTTGCTTGGGATCTGAATAAAATCTGAGCAATAAAATCAGAGTGCATACCTCCTTTCCAAGTCCTGAGAGGTTCAAATCCTTCTGAAAGTTTGGGCCAAATCGCTGAATGCTGCTTCTGCAATTGTGGATTCTGTTTCACATTGTGTCATCAAATATGAGACTAAGCCTCTTCCCAGATTTTCACAAGAACCAGTCTTCAAAAAGAATCCTTTCCAAAAAGCATTTGTGACTTCAATCCTCTTGTTTAAAGAGTGGGAAGATCATAGGGAAATTGCACTGCACAAATGCATACGACTTCAAATTAAACATTAAACATTGTGTTCCTTAAAAAGTTGCCTCACACCCAACGGAATTTGAGGCCAGAGGATTCACTACTGTTATCAGTTCATCCTTTTGAGATTGCAGTTTTGACCAACTAAGTTTCCAATAAATTCAATCATTGAAAAAGTATTTCTCTAGATAACCTTATATTTGCTTAATCAAAATGTCCCAATGCTGAGATTAAAGTAAAAGGAATTTTAATGTTAACAACTTCTTACTAGTGAACCAATGATTACAAAATTGGAATTTTTATAGACATGACGGTTTTCAATATCTAGGTCTGATCACGGGGAAGTAGAGTTTAAACTATAATAGCTACTACAGCAAAATTGCAATTGCTAGTCTTTTGTGGTAACAGATTTGAAATATCTAATGCTAACATTCTCCAAACAAATCTGACTTCAAAAATTCCATTTCTTGCTCAAAATACACACACACCCCAAAAAACCCCCCAACTTTAGAATGTCAGTCTAGTTAAAATTAAGTAACCATTTCAACCTTAAAACTAACGTTGTCAGCAAACAAACATGATTATAGAAGTCCTTTTTCCACCTTGAAACAGTAGTTCTTTACATTTCATAAGGCCCTCTGGGTCACTTTCTTGTCCTGACTTCAAAGAGATATATAAGCTTAGATCAATTTTGCAGCAGCATACTACATGATGAGAAAAGAGCCCTGTCTCTGTTTCAGGTCATGGTGAACCAACCTCACAAAATACTAAAAACTGTACAAGTCTTATAAAAATTCCTTCTAGTAGCTATAAAGCAACTAGCTATTACATTAAGATTGATTTAAGACCCATTAGTCATTTGAAAAAATAACTGTTCACCCTTTGGTTTGATGTTTCTCGGGTGTCATACAAGATATAACCAGAATGTAAACAATGAGTCCTCTAAAAAGTACGATATTACAGTCCTCTGTTAGACAAGATGATGCATTCTGTATAAACAAAGACACACCCTCTCAAAGGCAAAACAGAGAGCAGATTTCAAAGAAAATTACCTGGCCCTGAGAGATGCTGCAATTTCATGAGTTAAATTATTGGGAAGGTTTTAGACGTGATTATAAATTAATTCAATATGAAAATAAAAACTGTTAATACTTTGGTTAAATAGTGTTTTTGCTTTCCTTGTTCTATATTTACAGCATATTTTTTAAAAAAATATGCCAGTTTGTTTATGTTTCATCAATTTTTTAAAAAAATTAAGGAGGAGCCAGGACAGCACATTTTTTTCACATGGTAGGGGAATGCCAGAGGCTCCAGGCATTACTTCTTTCCAACTTAAATTACATTTTCAAGTTTATTATACATAGAACCCTAAAATTAAACTAAGTCCACCAACTTGACTTCTTTAGAGAGCCATAACTAGGAAGAAAGCACACCTGTGTAAGTGTACACACATAGAAACATGATTCTCATTAGTGTAGACACAGTTGAACAGTGATTGATGTACACATGATGTTTCTTCTTAGTAAGGCAGAAATGTTAAAAGTAAGCAATTTGGTGGGAACAGAAACTGCCATGTATACTGCCAGTTGGGCCACTCGACAATATGGGGTTTTGATTCCTGCTTGGGAACTGTATGTTCATAATAGCTCAAGCCTCATTTAGATTGAAGGAACATAGAAAATGTCTCCAAGAAAAGAAAAAAAAAAGAGAGTGGGGACAGTCAGTCAGTAAAAAAGGATATTTTTAGAAGTGCACAAAGCTTAATAATTAATAATTACAATACTGGATTTAAAAGACTAAATTTGAAGAAATAAGACTGTTAATAAAAATACAACTTTACAAGTTAATGATACTAAGGCATTATTCACTTGTCTTTGCTCTGCCTTATGTCTCTCTGGCTCCCTCACTACTGTCAAATTGTACACAAATGTCACTCTATCAGAGAGGCCTCGCCTTACTATTCTAAAGTGAACCATCTCCATCCCTGCTGTATTCCCTATACCCCCATACTCCTTTCTCTCCATAGAGCTCATTAACATCTAACATACCATATATTTTGTTTATTATGCTCTTAATATCCATCATTTCCCACTAGAATATAAGATCTGTAAGGACAGGAATGCGTTCAATTTTGTTCACTGTTATATACCCACGACCCAGAAATTTCTTGGCTAGCCTAGGTGTTTAATAACCATGAGTAAATAAACCAAAAATTCTGCTATAGATTGAATGTTTGTGTTCCTCCAAAATTCATATGTGGAAACCCTAATGCTCCATGTGATGGTATTTGGACGTGAGGCCTTTGGGAGATAATTAGGTTTAGATGAAGTCATGAGAGTAGGGTCCCATGATGGGATTAATGCCCTTAAAAAAGAGGAAGAGAAGTGATTTCTCTCTCTGCATGCATGCACCAAGGAAAGGTCATGTGAGGACATAACCAGGAATAGGGCCTTCACCAAGAACCCAACCATGCCAGTACCCTGATCTCAGACCTCCACACTCCAGAACCCTGAAAAGTAAATGTTTGTTGTTTAAGCTACTCAGTCCATGGTAATTTGTTATAGCAGCACAAACTGACTCATGCAAATTCCCACCAGTGTAATTGGTAAACTGGGGAATAGCAGCAGGATATTTGTTTTCCCTTAAGATATATGCTGAACTTATTTTTTCAGTTTGATTTTTAATTATCAGAATATTTTGCATGTTGAATACATTTATATTAAATATACACTTTTTTCTGTGCGTTCTAAATAAGTGATTTTAATTTAATTTTTTTTCATCCCCTTTTATATGAAACAATAGTTTCCACCCTAAGAAATAGTCTTACAACACAAGAATATTATGAGAAAGCGAGGCAGTGACAGGTTGAGACAACTATAAAAAATGAGTTAAAGATATGTGATTACACTTCCAACTTCAGTAATGCCTGAGTACCTTAAATTGGACTAACCAAACTACAAGTAACTATTATATACCCCAGACTAAATTTTAAAAAAACAACTTTTTGAACACACTGGAGAGTGACTATAAGTAGGCAAAAAAAAAAAAAAAAAAAAAAAAATGGAAAGAATGCAATCTTGAGAGAAAGGAACAGCACTGGAAAAATGCACATTAATACAGCTTTTGCACTGAAGGCACTATCTAGGCCATAGAGAAATAATGAGTTAGAGCTTTGCCATAGAACTAAAGCAGAAAGCCACAGTTGCATTAATCTGCAATATAAGAGAATGGAGCTTAACTGCCAAAGTGGCTAGAAATTAAAGAAGAAAAAAAATCCCAGAAATGAGAGTGTCACATATGAGGGAGCTCCAAAAATCTGCATCTCTCCCCTCAAATGCTTGAATGACCCATGAACTTCATAGATGCAGTGAAGATACCAGAGACTCCCTCAAGGGGAACCAATAGCTAAAAGGCCAAACAAGCTGACACCAAGAGAAACAAAAAATTGAGGTTGTATCAAGTTAAAAGGGCCACATCTTATGAATAAACCCCAAATCTTTGGAATAAAGAATTGTTCTTGAACTAAGGCCAAAAGCAAAAGAGATCCATAATAACAAAAAGTAATACCAAGACACCACAAATTTTAAAGTAATAAGAATGTAATTGAACTGCCTACTGGAAGGAAACTCAACCCTTTTCAGGGGAAGATAAGAGGATGCAGAGTCTTTCCAATGTTTAATCCAAATGTCCAGGACACAACTAAACTTTCTATACATTTTACTACCATAGAAATATCCTGAGAAAGGAAAAAAAAAGTCTGTAAAACATAACCCAACATATCCCCAATATTGGAATTAGTAGACAATGACTTCAGAACAGCAAATAAAAATATTTGATAAATACAATGAGTTAATGGAAAAGATGGGCATAATAATAGAACAGATGAGGATATTCAGTAAACATACATTCAGTAACTATAAAAAAGAATGAAAAGAAAATTCTAAAACTGCAAAGAAATAAAAATTTGAAATGAAATTCACTACATGAGCTTAATAGCAGATTTGAAATAGCAAAGGGACCAGTTGTTGGACCTCAAAATTGATTTATAGAAATTTCCCAAACTAAAAAATAGAAAGAAAAAAGATGGAAATAAAATGTGCAGAATCTTATGGACAGGAGAGATAATACTGAATGACCTACCAAGCATGCAATTAAAATCCCAAAAGGAGAAATGAATGAAAATGGACAGAAAAGTATTTGATGGAATGATTGATTGCAAAGTGTTTCTACAGTAGGAAAAAATATAAACTTAGAGCTAATGTAATGCATTTCAACAGGATAAATGAAAAGGAAACCACACCTAAATATATCATACTCAAACTCATGAAAACCAAAATTAAAAAGAAAGTCTTGAAAGAAACCAGAGAAAAAGGGAGACATAAATTATACCTAATCTCTCCTCAGAATCAACAAAATCCAGGAGACAATGAGATCATTAAAGCGCTATAAGATTAAATAAACAAACAACTCCCCCTGCCCCTGAATTCCATATCTAGTGAATATATCCTTCAAAAATGAAAATTAAATAAAGCTATATTTAAACAAATAAAAGATGAGAGAATTTACTGCCAAGAGAACAGCACCACAATGAATGCTAAATGAACTTCTTTAGACTGCAGAGAAATAACACCAGAGAGAAACCTTGAACTACAGGAAGGAATGAAAACAGCAGTAATATCAGATATAGGGATAAACTAAAGAATTTTATTGTCTTAATTTCTTTTAAACAACTAGGTTTTAAAGCAAAATTATAACATTATATTGTAGGATTTATAATTTATGTCAATATAAATATTAATGTAAAACAGGATTGAACAGAAAATGGTCATTCTATTATTGATTTGCCCAAATGGGCAAAAAACTTGGACAGATATTTCATAGAAGCTATATGAATGGCCAATAAACTCATAAATGGTTCAACATCATAAGACATCAGGGAAATACAAATTACAGTGAGAGAAATCTCATATCCACTAAAATTCCTAAAATAAAAAGACTGATGGCACTGTGGATGGTGAGCATGTAGAGCAGCTCTCTTATACTGCTGAGAGGAGTATAAAAGCGTACAATCACTTTGGAAAACTGGCTTTCTTTTTATAAAGTTAAACATACACTTAAAACACAACCCAGCAATTCCACTCCAAATTATTTACCAAAAGAAATGAAAACATATGACATTCATAATAACCCAAACTGAAAACAACCATGAAGCATCCATTCATACATGAATTGTGTGTGCATTCATACAAATAGAATTCTACTCAGTAACAAAAAATAGAATGGACTACTGATGTGTGTAAACTCATGTTTGTGTGTTAACAAACATATTAAGTGAAAGAGCACACCAAAGAAGCACACTCTGAATGATTCCACTTCTATGAAATTAAAGAATAGGCAAAATTAATCTATTTTAACATTTAAAATGTAAAATTTACCGAACGCTAAGTATCAAACAATTAATATGAAATATCAACTAATTTGAAATATCAAACAAATGATATGAGATCTGGTATTTTAGAACAAACAGGCATTACAATCAGCATTAAAGTAATTAAAGTATTCCTATATCCTTTAGCTTTGGTGTTCACAACAAACCACATTCAAAAGTTCATCTCTGGCTTTAGAAAGGCCCTTTTAATGTCTCTGAAACTGGAGGAAAATGGTTCTTCAGTCTTCGGAAGTTTTCTGTAATTTATTCTTTTTCAACATTGTAGAAAGTGTTTTGGGTTTTTTTTGTGGGACATAGTGAGAAAATAATATCATGAAAAATATTGCTGTTGCTACTTTTTAAAATGGTACAAATATATTTAATTTGGGGGGTGTTTTTCCTTCATTTTTATTATCATGATATTTATATGAGATTACAATATAGAATGTTTCCAGGCACTTTTTATAATTATTACCAGAGACATTCCTAATGATTACCTTTTCATAGGTAATTAGGAGTAGCATGAAACTAATTTGGGTGCAACTCCCACAGATATAACTTCTACAGAGCCAGAAACTGGTGGAACATGGCTGGTGGCTGGGAATCAAAGATCTCCCATTCAGGGCATAGTTTCAATTGTGTGCAGTAGTGCAATATGGACAGAATATGGTTACAGGTGAACTTGAGTTTGAATCTTGGCTCTGCCTTTGACTAGCTGTACAAGCTTTGACAACCTCTACTCCATTCTTCCATCATCAGCTTGAAGGGTTACAATCTCCAAGACACCATCTCTGACGCCAGAAACTGTATCAGATCTCCAATTTACCAAACTCATAATCCCTTAAAATTTTTATTCATAGTATGTATCACTGTTTGTAATTTTATATTTTTATATGTGTCTAAGCTCAGAGAAAGCTGGAACCACATCTCTTTCACTCACCATTTTTCCCTGGGACTAGCATGTAGCATATACCCAATAAACAGTTGAGAAATAAAAATAAATAAATTTAGGTGTCAAAAACCAAAGTTATAGAAAAGAAAATCTAAACAATCATCAGTAATTATAATTTCAGTTTTGATATAATGACAATTTTAAGTCTAAGCCTAAATGATTGGCAAGATTTCTAATTCTTTGCAAAGAAAAAAAGAAATAGTAATGTTGAACTGTTCGGTGAAAGCACATGATCCCTAATCTTTGTGCTACAATTTCATTGTAGAAGTAAAGTTAGATTTTATTTAGTTTTAAAGTATATCCACATAATGTTTTACAATATTTTTGAGCCAGAAAGATGATAAAGACATGAAGAGAAGGGTTTGCTTGCCTTTAGAATATATGAACACTGCATATCTACCAAATTTTATTCCATTAATTCCACCTCTATGCTTAAACTGCTGTCTTCATTGCATGAGAATAAAATGATTGACATATCAGACAATATAGGAGGAATATGATAATAAAAACAGATTGTTGTAACTATAGACAGAGTGATTATCTCAGGAAATAAGATCATACAAGATCAAACTAAGAATAAATATAGCACTTGGTATTAAAGAAATGCTATCATGTGAAGTAAGTTTATTCTGTTTTTTTATTATATGGAGTATATTCATTATAACTTAAGGCTTGTGAAAGTGGAAATTTGAGAATGTAAACCAATAAAACATGAGGCAAATCTGCAATTTCAAATAAGGGACAAGAATAGCGATGTTCCACTGAAACTAACTACTTCATTGCACTGACATTAAACTCAAACATTTGGTCACCTTAGAAAAGATCTATTCTAGGCATAGATCACTTATAGGAAAAAAAATGGTCAGAGTCCCTCATTAAAAATCAATATAGTTGAGTCTTTGTAACAACTGCAAAACACATAAATATAATATGAGGACAGAAAGTATGGACTTTTCATTATAAAATCCACTTGACAAATAGTAGAATGCCTGACACATAGCAGAGTTCAATAAATATGAGTGAATAAATGAAACTAAGAAAAAAAAAGTTTTCATTTGAGATGGTAAATAATCAATTTATTACTGATTCTTATGGAGGTTGATACTTCTAACTAGAAGTATACAAATCATGCCTAGATTAAAAAAGTAAGTTTTGTTATTTACATGTGGTTGAGAGAGAGTAACAGTTAGAGCTTGGACTCTGGATGACAGACAGATCTGGTTTGAAAAGACTGGCCCCGACATTGGCCAGATAATCATCTTGGGCAAGTTATGTAATCTTTCTAAGCCTCATCTAAAATGGGGAAAATATATGCTGCATGGTGATGTGTGGAGTAATCGTAGTAATCTACATAAAGTGTTTAGCACTGTGAGTGGTAGCAGTAATTGGTCAAGAAATGTTTGTCATCATCATCATCATTATTCAAAGTACCCTATGGAAGACTAAAGAGTCTCACTTTAAATAATTGAATTAGATGGCTGTGATATTTTGGGTAGTTGGATCAGTGGAGAAAGTACTTAGTTCATGCTTTTGAATAGTTTAGTTCTCTTAATTTTTATGCCTAAATGGACCATCTAGACATCATAGGCCACTTCTAGATTTTACATCCTTGACTTTTTTTATATCACTTATATAAAATCAACTACCTAGTCATAGGGATCCCTTTCCCCACTTAACTCTCAGAAGAGAAGTATTGTCCCCCTGCTTCCTTAGGTCCAATCCCTCTAGTCTTCTACTCCATCAGGTAACCACTATTGACATTTTTTCTTTCCCCCACCTGAGTCCCCTGGATTTCCTGAAGGGGCAACTGTATACTGGCAGGAACAGAGACTTCTCTCTTCCCCCATCCCATTCTTGACCATTGCCATCACACTGTGATAAACATATAGCTCACTGGGAGATGTGTTCTTTACATTTCAAGTTAAAATTCTAACTGCATTTTTCACTGCTAGGTCTCATGTATAGTGGGTATGGTTTAAATGTGTCTCCTCCAAAATTCAGGTGTTGAAACTTAATGGACAATGTGAAAGTATTAAGAGACAGGGCCTTTAAAAGGATGTTAGGCCATGAGGGCTTCTCCCTAGTGAATAGGGTAAGACCCTTATAAAAGAGGTTTCATGCTGTTCTCAGTTGGCTTGGTGTTCTGCCTTCTGCCATGTGAGGAAACAGTGTCCCTCCCCTCTGGAAGATGCAGCAATGAGGTTTCATCTTGGAAGCAGAGAGCAGCCCTTACCAGACAACTTAACCAGGCAGCACATTGAACTTGGACTTCCCAGCCTGCAGAACCATGAGAAATAAATTTCTGTTCCTTATAAATGACTCAGTCTCAGGTATTTTGTTGTAGCGGCATAAACAGACTAAGACATATAGGTTGCTGATTAATATTAATCCTATGCCTCATGTATAAATATTAGCTAAATCATTTTTAAGCTCATTTAAGAATTAATCATCATAAGTTTTAATGAGAAAATAATTTCATGGTTAAAATGATGTACTTATATAACACTTTGGGAATAAACTTTTCCATTATACATAAAAAAATACTTTGTTTTCCTATTTCACAGAAGTAAACTCTTTCTATAGTAAAAAAAATTGACTTCTATAAAAACATTATTTTTATGACAGATTTTCCTCTAGGATCTGGTACTAGAAACTTCTCTCTTTTGAAAAGAGAGAAGCCTAGAGATCATGAATTAGTGTATGAAACATCACAAAAGGCTGTTGTTCCTTTCTTCACTACTTTCCAATTCTGAACTTTGGTGTATTTGCTTTCCTTAGCTTTCCTATTCCTAGAAGAATAGACCTATAAAATTTCTAGTAATTTCTAGTAACATTTCTGAAATAGTCAGATATAAGGTTTTACCAGAAGAAATGTTTCATATTCTTAAAACTTAGTTGAATCTCAATTTCTTTGGCTGTAAACAAGAAGAGTTCATTTTATTTATAAAATACAAAGTTTATATTAAAAGAATATATGGGTCAAGCTGTGGAAAAAAAGACTAAAAAGGAACTTACATTAATATTTCCCTTAGACAACACTTCATTCATTTTCAAAGATCATCTGACAACCACAAAAATTCAAAGCTATGAAAAATAAGTAAAAATGGCAATTAATGTGTCCTTTTTATTTCTATTATACATATGCTTCTTAATTTTTTAATTTAAATAAATGAAAAAACAGTAAGTGATTTACATTTTTAAAATAATACTGACTATTCTTCAATGTTTACTTAATATTTATTCACTTTCTGATAAATTATAAAAATTTACTCAGATATTAAACTGAGTTGCATTTTGTGATCACCTTTTTATTTTGAACTGTCCATGTATATTCCGTATTTATGAACAACTGTTAAAATAGAAAATGTGCCACCTAGCACATCTAATGAACAGACTGATAACATGGAAAAAAAAAAGGAAGGAGGGATCTAGTATGAATTTTTTGGTTTTTAAATACCGATCAACTACAGAATAAGGAGTTGGGTTAAAGAGAAAGAGGAAACAATACAGCAGAAACAAATTATCACTGAAATCCACCCAAACTTTCCAAAATAAGAATCCTTGCTGTTCCGCCCATTGTGACTGCCATATGTAGCTGCAGGAATCCCTGAAGACAAGAATAGAGTCTTTCAAAACCTCTGATCACATCCCTGGTTTAGGCCCACCTCAGGCAGCCTAAAGATTCTGTTAATCAATTAGCCGAGGTCCCTGCTAAGCCCAGGAAGAGACCAGTATAAGGGGGGAGGCTGGAGCACATGGAACAAAGCCATCTATTGCAGTGGATGAGCTTTTCTTGTGCATATGCACACTGACCATTGTTCCATTCTTGAAGAATCACATTAATCAATGTTCAGAGGCTGCACCTCTGAAATAGAGAGTTGGCTGTTCATCAGTGATTTATTACAGAGCCCAAACCTGCATTTGACATGAAACAAGTTGGGTGTTTGGAAGCTGCCAGTGAAGGGGGAAGGGAAAATATGTTTTGGAGTGTGAAGGGTGCTAATGCTGATAGCTCCCTTCAGCATCAGAAAATACTGCTCTGACAATTATGATTACAGGTATCCAGGCTTTCCTTGAGAATGTATTTTGATTAGCAGAATTAGAGATATGCTTTGACTTTAAACTTAAAAAGCAAAGGGAAGAAACGGAAGAGAAAGAGAAGAAAATTAAAATAAAAAATAAATTAAAAAAATCCAAGGGGCAAGAGGTTGTAATCAACTTTAAAAGGCCTCCTTGTTTTTCAGAATTCTTTAAGCTTTTAAATTGAATCCTTGCTTATGGAATATACTTTAAAATGCTTTCATTAGACAGAAAACTATATTTACCCAATGCTTTGTTAGGTGATGCAAATTATCAAGTCCAATATAAAATGAAGTGTAAATTTAAAAGTCAGTTGTATTAATTGAATATTCTCTTGTTTAACTGGATTATCAAACATATGCATATCAGTTAGAGGGCAACATTTGGAAGAAAAATCATTTGTGCTTTGGCAGGGTTTGGCATTGCCATCACAGAAGTTGATCAAGTAAAATTCATATGAGCAGGAAACAGTGGTTATGTTGTGGTTGTTGTTTTAATTCTCAACATAATTTCTTTTGATGCAACAGCCATTTTTAGAAATAATGATCATATATTTTAAAACAAAAATCTGGACACATTTGATGTGTTTCAGATGACCTACTTGGCAACAGGAGTGAATTTTATTGAATTGAGATTTTCCTAGAAAATAAGGATCATACATTTGTCATACACTTAGGAGCAATCCTCAAAATTTGAAAGATCGCAAGAACGGATGTTTAATTAATCTAGATAGATAAAAGTAATTATTCATCACTATTCACATATCTTCAACTACTCAAGACATCAAAACCTTCAGAGACTTAAGACTAGAAGAAACAGCTGCTTTTGTCCAATTATGTTCTGGGCTGTCAAGATTCATAATACTCAAACAATTCCTTCTCCCTATTAAAACAGGGAAAATTATTCTAATAGGTATGGTGATTGTACCAGGAATTTTCACTGGATTTAAAATAAGAGAATGTACTCAAAGAGAATTGTATTCTCCTTTTTTTGCCTTAGTTTATTCAGCTGTAAAATGGAGATAATAATGGCAATCAATGATAGAGTTTTTCTGATAAATGCCCAATCAATGTTACCATTTGTCTTAATTTTAAAATATTGATAGACATATAATAATTTCATCAGGGATTTAAAAATGCTTTCTTAGTAAATTTCTTGTATTTTTTTTTGACCTTGTGTTCACATAGTAAAAAAGGGGGAGTGGCAAAGGAAAGGAATTCCTAGGGCTTTAAAGTATCTATTAGGTACACCATAATCCTAACAAGAACGTATCTGCCTACACAAAAATTATTCTTCGTTCACAATAAGTCCCAATAGCAAAGGTGAGAAAATGTAACAGTGCTCTATGATTTACCCCTATCAGATGTGTGTGGACATGCGTGCACGCATATTTTCCCCCACATGCACATTTAGGCTCTGCTGTCTATCTATAGCTTTGTTTTTATAAGGAAATGATTTGGTGTCATTGTGAAAGTAAGCAGTATCTCAGCCTTCTTATTATGTACCTTGACACTAGTGATTCAAAAACGTGGCTGAACAACAGAATCACCTGGGACCTTTTAAAAATTTCAAAGCCCAGGCCACACCTCCATCCAATTAATTCACAGACCCTAGGAGAGGGAGCATCAGTATTTTTAGAGGCCCCCAGGTGATTCCAGTGGTGCAGACAAATCTGGAAACCATAACTGTATCAAAAGCAATTTCCAGGCTGGTAACATGTTTAGAAGTCAGGACTTGGAGTAGCCTTTATGTTTATCTCAAGTAGTTAGCATATTTGTCATTTGGTTTACGTGTTCATCAGTTGACTTTATAGAATTTTAAAAAAATATTTAGAGTTTTAAATTAACGAGATATTTGAGAGAGAGCTTGTATTTTCAACTTCATTTCCAAGTTTAAATGTATACCTCTCAAAAGTGATTTGTCTACCTTTTCATACATATCATGCCCATTTTCAGTTACTTTGTAAACAGAATGAGGAAACCAAAGGCTGAAGTGGGTATGGTCTGGCTGCTGGAAAAGAGAGAACAGAAAGCCCAGAGCTACCAATAGTGTTGCACACCCAAAAAAACCCCAGGCATCAGCAGTGAGCCAGTGCATTTGTTCTTCCCTCTCACTTACAATTTGATTTATTTCCAATGTTCTATGCCAGGACTAGTACCACAGTGTTCATTAAATTCTGGAGTCATTAACTGGCTCAATGTTAAAATTGTGAGTATTTTTTTTTATCTATACTGATCGTAGAATAAACATTCTTTTTTCCTATTTTGAAAGATAAAGCAATTAGAGGCTGATGGTCGGCTTACATAGGTGAGTGCATTTTCTGAAGATGGAAACCCCAGCTCTTATGAAGAATGTTATGTTATATGATTTTCATATATCTGGCAGCTATTAAAAATGTGGGTACCTTTCATGGCAAAGAAAGCAAACTATAATAATCTGCTTAGGTTTAGAAGAAGATTGCCATTAAATGGTAACATGTTTTAAAATCATAGTAAATGGTTATTTCTGTGCAATTCAATATTCGATCAAAAGATGCATGGTTATGCCACACTGAAAGTAGTTCATTTTAGTTTTAGTTTATATACTTTTTTTGTTAAAAATACCTAGGAATTGGGAAAAGTGAGGATGTTTGCTTTTTGAACATAAATTTTTAAACAGCTGTAAATATGACATTGATATAAAGAAACAATAGAAAAAATGCTTTGAAAATAAAGATCTTATATTTGAAAGCTAATATTAAACACTGTACTTCCATTTAAATGGTAGGAGAAATGTAAGTGACAGCATATATTTACAGATTTTAATCATCATTTCTCTCCCTTTTTGTCATTTATTACGAAACAATGATTGTTTCCTTAAAACTAACATCATCTTAAAAAGTACACATCCTGTAGAATAAAAGCAACCTCTAAGAATTTACCAATATGGTATGTTAGAGATAAATGTGGATAATTATGAATTGTATTATGAAATGAAATTGCTTTCAAAAACATCACCGATGTTTTAGGACTTCTTGTCTACAGTCTGAAGCACTGCAGTTGCTGTCTGGGTACTAGGCAGAAAGGCCTTTGGGACTATGGATGTGTGAGGCTATTATTTCTGGGCTTTGGCAGTAAGAAATATGATCTGTGCCCCAGGAAAAACACTGAAAGCAGAAGACATGGTAATTCAAGGTTCAGCCACAAGAAAACAGAAAGTTCAGTTACACACAATTGTACTTTTCTAAGATAGAATCAATATCAACATATAACAAGTAGTTGTCAAATTAATATTTAATTCAGTTTACCAGTAGAATTCTTAAATTCAGGATTATTTCATAATTTCTATATTCTTCAATGTCTATATATGCATAGAATGTACAAAAGAAAATCATTGCTAAATATTTAATTCAAAAAAGAATAGATGTATAGATTTATAGGTCTTAAAAATATTACATTGAACATTTCAGAATATTTTAGTAGGCCTAAGAATATAAACTTTTAGAATTCTTAAACTGTAGACCTCATGGGAGAACTTGCATGATGTTCTTAATGAAAATGTTGGCTGCGAAATTAACTAAAATATTTAACTTACCAAATACATTGATGTTTTAAAATTAAATCTTGTTAAACATTTAAAAATTGGTCTTAGATTTAGCCACAAAAGAACAGTTTCAATGATGACAAACATTCCATTCCTTTAATCTTCACCTACATACTGTCTTAAAAAATGAGTGTATATGGACAAATGCTTCAGCATGCAAAAGTTCAGCTATGATTTTTGAGTGTTGAGAATTAAATGTTTCCAAATTTATTTTTAATGTTATCAAATTTCCAATATAAAATGTTATTTTTTTCTGCAAAATAAATAATATCATGTTTTATAAAGGAAAAATGGAAATTGGATACAAATAATTTTATAGCATTAATTTGACAAAAGTTACATAAAAGATGAAATAGAAAATGAAATATAATATCTTTATTCATCTCATCTGTCTCTTTCTCATTATCCATGCATCAAGACATTAACAGCCTCACTACAGAAAGAGAAATTGCTTGTTCATTTATTGGGAGAATCTTTTCCAGATAAGTGGCAATTTGCATCCACATGAGCAATGTGTGGCAATGTCTCATCTGGCCCAGTGCAGTGTGCAATTTTGCACACAATGTCATGCTGACCTGCAGTAACTAGGATATATTGCTTGCTTAAGAAATATAATGGGTAGGGGAAATATTGCATTCATGTCTTTCAGCCCACAATTTTATTATGCCATGACAATCAAGAACACAGCAGATGCCACACCTGCAAATGTTAGGAAGTTAATTGACCAATGAAATATCATCAGCAAATTTCATTCAGCCAACAAAAATAAATTTAAAGTTTACTTAGATTAGAGCCAGCAAAAGTTTTATACAACTCTTCAACATTTACAAAGAAAGAAAGATTTAATAATGGATGGGAGCATGTCTTGAAGAAATTTTACTTTAAAATATAGTAAATATAGAAGAGACGGATATAAAATATTAAAACTTATTACTAATTGTAGATAATTTCTGATATCCAGCATGGATTTTTAAAATAATGCCATTTATTTTAAAATGCTCTTTTCAATTGTCAGAAAGCTTTTAAAATTATTTTTGACTGGGATCAAGAGAGAAATTTGATTGCAATGGGAGTAATGTGTCTTTCCCTCACAGGACTGATTTAAATCTGTGAAAAGTGAGGCCTGACAGGCATAAATTGGCTCCTGTCTTTTGATATTTAGAAGATGCATTAGCTCTCTTTTCTTGACAGAATACAGTATTCCATAGGTAGATTAGACCCCATCAAACGTCTACATTAATAACTTTTGTGATTGCCCATCTTTCCATTAGAGTGGCCACTTTTTCCATTGTTTTCTTTCTGCTGTTGAGTACTGGGGTGTGGGGAGGAGATTGGCTTGATGAAATATAAGTATCCTTCACAGTTTTTTTCCAGAAAATTACATTTTTTAAAAAATTTTATTTTCTTTCCAAGAAATTACATTTTATTTTCTTACACTCTACAACCATCTCGAAGTCTAGAGTCTTTGATAAATACCGGTCTAGAAAGCAATGGAAATCAGACCATCACTGAGTGCCACAAATCCATGACTACTTCATATTGTGGCATCTTTGATGACTTGCAAAGCGATTGTAGGGGTAAAATATATTCTAGGTTCTAAAAAATAAATATTTAGAATTTCATAGAAAGCCCTAAATAAATAAGTACAATAAAATGTATGCTGACATTTTTCATATGTGGTGAAGTAGAGGTGTATTTTCATATGCAAATCACACTTGAAATTCAAGAATAATTTGAAGCTACATTTTAGTTCAAAAATTCTCTTTTCCACATTACCATCTCCACAGAGAATAAATTTCTTTTTTGGATTGCAAAATTTAGGTGATAAAGAGAGATTTTTAATTCCAAACTGATTTCTTTTATTATACCTTAACCTCTGTTATCTTCAGTATGCAATGAATAACTTTAAGCATGCTTCAAACTGCAAATTTTAATTTACATATATAACAATATTTTCATTTTGTCTTCTTAAGAGGGCATATTAATACAAAACTTCCATTGAAATAATATTAAACATATTTATCGGTACTGACACATTTTCTAGTATTGTCCTAAAATTCCAAGCTACAGAGTTTCATTTTTCCTTTAGTGATTTTTTTTTTTTACTACTAAACCACAGAAAGATGTCATTATGGTCAAGAAGAAAAAGATTTTGAGCCTGGCACAGTGGCTCATGCCTGTAATCCCAGCTACTCAGGAGGCTGAGGTAGGAGGATCAATTGAGCCCAGGAGTTTGAGATTGCAGTGAGCTATGATGATGCCACTGCACTCTGGCATGGGCAACAGAGCAAGATTCTGTCTCAAAAAAAAAAAAAATTCTGAAAAATTGCATGTTTATAAATATAGGATTTTGAGAAGTACTCTCATAGGAAGGGGCAGCCACAACTTAATGGGGCAAACAGAAACATAACTCTCTTTAAATATATATCAATATATAAGTAAAAATTATTATAAATATCATATAATTAATGTTTGCCCACTTTTTCTTAATATAATTTTCAAAAGTATACATTCTTTTGGATCCTCTTTTACAACTTCAAATGCCACATACATCATATACCATAAATATTATTATTATTTTTTAATTTGGCAAAAAGAAAGTGCTAACTTCTAAAAAATTAAATACTTTCTCTATATTTATTCTATTTTACTTTTGGAAGTTTCATCCTGCAACACACCCATACCCAACACCTGCCTTCCAGCTTAACTTCAAAGGGATATTTCACATAAAAGCATGTGAGAGGAGGAAAAAAATCTGACAGCATACTTGTTTTAATCTCCATTTTTTTAAAAAAGTATAGAAAGAGCATATTTAGATTTGCCTTAAAAGAACACTGAGGCAGTAAAAAGTTTAAAAGTATGTCTTGCAACGAGATATTTAAAAGCTTAATTATCTTAGAGAGGCCACATAATAAAAGAATTGAGTAAAAGAGAACAAGCCACAGTGTCTTGGTTGAAATTCAGGCTTTGCCATTTACCAATTAAGTGATTTGGCGAAAATTAACTAAGCATCTGAGGGTACTTTTCTAATCTACAAAATGCGAGCAATGATTTTTCTTACCTCAGATCATTGTTGTATGAAATAACACAGTGATTCCATATGAAGCACTTATAACAGTGCCCTGACACAGAGTATTCAATAAATATTAGATGATGTGAATATAATTACATTTGTTAGATGACTGTGACTGTTATTAACAGTGTGTGTATATATACACCTATACGTGTGTGTATATCTCTCATACCCAAAGCATGTGAATCAGTTCAGCAGGTTATGTTCACTTACTAGAAATTCATAAATGCTTGTATTATTAATTAAATAACAATACTGAATGGAACATATAATCCATTTGACAAACTTTTGAGCACTGGGCCACTAATCCATTGTAAATATTCATGACAGCTAGTATATCAGGCAGTTTATTATACTAAGACCAAATTTCAATTCTTTCTTATGGCTGTTAAGACTCTATCCCTGGCCACGTTGTAACCAGGGGGAAAAAAGTCCCCAAACATCGATATCTCATTCCCTCCCCAAACTGTGTTTATATACACTAGGAATTGGGATTAGATAAATAATCTAGTTTTTTAGTTAAAGCTCTCAAAGTAGTTTGGAATTTTGTGTTCTCAATAAATGTTGGAACAAATATAAAAATAACAATCATCCACCGTATGAGTTTTTGCATGTACATATACAGACACAAGTTCACAGACCTCAGAAGTGCATATGCATGCACACACATACACACACACACGTTGATTGTTCACTGATATTAGAATTCAGCAAAACAAGAGATCGCAGCAATTAATAAATAATTTCTATTTTCTCTGTGTATTTGTGTTTATTTATTCAATAATTCATTCTCTCAATAATTAAACTAATAAAATGATCCTCTATTATACCAACATCTGTGTCTCAAATTTGCTTTCAAATAAACCCAATTCATTCTTTTCAATTGGTAGATCACTTACTATTCTAAAAGTCATATTTACCGGGGGTCATAGTTCTATATAATTCCCTAAGTTGTTCTGCCATATTTAAGAGGAATTAAAGTATAAGAATGCTGCAGGAAGAATAAGAGTTCTATTTAAACTAAAAATATTAAATTATGAGAGATTAATCTTAAATTTTTTCATTAATTATGAATTAAACAGGCTGGAGTACTTTTTCCTGAGGCTATAATTATTTCACCTGAAAATAATTAGGTAACCATTATAAGAACTATTTGGTTTCTGCCTTCACACCACACCTTTGGAATCTAAGGCAACACTGAGACAGAGGGGGAGAGAGAAAGAGAAAGAGAGAGAGAGAGAAAGAGACAGAATCCTCCAACATTAAAACTCTGCTGTTGACATTAAACCCTAAACAAACTTATAGACGAGTACACCTGGAAAAATATATGTGTAAACACACATACACATATACTATAATTAAGCAATCACTATGAACAAGGTACTATACTTCATACTTAAATGTATCTTATTATAATATTCACAGCAAATCTTTAAGAGAAACAGTATTACTCATTTTTTGATGAAGGGACCAAGCTTCAGTGAAGTAAAGTAAGTTACCCACACTAACAGTCTGTAGTGGAGGCAGTGTGTGGATCTAAGTATGTTTGACTGACTTCAAAGCCAGCATTTTAACCCTTGTGAAAGATTGCCTTCTACAGCTAACAGCACGACTGTCGAGGCTAGGTGTGATGGTAGATCATACAGATCAACGTAACTCTAATCAAAGTTTAAGAATTTTATAAATCTTGGTGCGTTTTCTGTTTAGTTTTGTTCGTTTCATATATATTGCTGTCACTAACAAGAACATTCTTATTTCAGAATCTTGAGATCTTCCCTGCCACATTAGGGCTTCTCTGACATTTATTATAAACAGGCCAGCTGTCCACCATCTCTCATAACAGTTCCTAATTCACACAGAGTTGTTTGCCCCAAACTCTTCTCTCCTATCTTCTTTAAAAAGCATATGTCACAGCTGCATTTCAACGAATCTCAAGTAGTGCCTCATCTGTGAGCCATCTCAGTGGACAACTAACATTTTGAAGTGCACACAAAATGGGACCAATGGTGCCTTACTGTTAATTAAAACCATCCTGACAGCCACTGACTTGGCCTTTATGATGCAGTTTCTCCCCATGTTTGCCCAGTTGAGTCAACACATCTGCACCTGTAGGCTGGCTCAGGATGAATCAAATGTGAAAACTGAAGTGATCCTTGAATAACAGGAGGTTTGGACTTCTTTTTCCTAAGATAAATAACTCTCCTGGACCAAATGTATATGTGTACATCCAGTCTGATACTTGGAAAATCACTATTCATTCTAACAAAGGAATGTTAGTTGTTCTGATACCTTGAAGCAGATGTTCTCAAATGGTTTTGTGTCAAGAGAATTTTGCACACTTAAAACTATGAGGACTCCAAAATGCTTTTATTTATGTTAATTATGTCTATTGATATTTGGCATGTTAGAAATTTAGATGGAGAAAAAATTAAATATTTATTAATTTAAAAAAATATTTATTAATTTATGTTAAAATAAAGGTAACCCCATTACATGTTAACATAAATAATATTTTCAAGAAAAATAACTATATTGTCCAAGACAAATTTAGTGAAAAGAATGGCAATATTTTATATTTTTGCAGATTTTTTAAATGTCTGATTTAATGAGTAGACAGGTAGATTCTTCTACTCATTCAGTCTGTTGCATTTTTTTGTTGTTGTTGAAATATATAAAGAACATTCATCTTCACAAAGACATTTAGTTGGAAGAAGTATTGGATATTCTTCTTTCATACTACACCAACACTCGACATGTGGTGGTTTCCTAAAGGCTAGTGGCAATGTGGAATCTGAAACCACATCACTGCAATCCAATGTTCTATCTTAAACTTTGAATGGATCTTTTACCCATACATAATTTTGCCCTTGTGGACCCCCCAAAATGCATGATTTTGATCTCTGGACCACACGTTGAGAATCACTGAAAAGAGTATGAATAAATGAATCTACCATAGTGATCAGGAAAGATGTAGGAATTATATAAAGAATCTTACAGAAAGGTTCAAGATTTGGGCTAGTTCACACTAGCATTGTGCAAATTAGAAAATAGGCCCGTCCTTGAGATTCAGCCTTGCAAACCTGGGTTAGGGATTGCACCATCAGTTGAACTATAACCTCTATTTGCTCCCTTGGCCAAATGACCTTTTTCAGTGAACAAACTACACAACTGTTTGTGGTATTCTTGGTTAGTTTGACACACAAGGGATGGTAGTTCACACATAGAGAAAATAGAAGGAAAAAAAAATCCATTTGTGAGTCATAACAGTCTGACATAATTCACATTATTCTCCAACTTATTCCTTCACTTCTGGAGTATATTCAGAAAAGGTTTAATAATTAAAAATTCATGGTCAATGGAAATTATTTTCAGGTCCCAGAAGAGTACTTTTACTTCAAAAATGTATGAATTATAAGGAAAAAAAGAAGACACATAAAAAACATTAAAAGAAAAAAATCTATTTTTTAAATCTTAACATTAAGAGACATTTTTAAAGTAGTAAACAACTCCCTTCAGTTAAAAGGAATAACAATAAAATTTCTAAGCATTTTGACTTTATTTCATAATGGAAAGAAACTACATGCCACCCAATGAAAGTGTCATTTAATGGGAATACAACGAAACATGGATTAAAAAATATGAAACTATAAAAACTGAGATAGTTAAAAACTTGTAGTACTATGCATATTGTTAAAATATGAAGTCACCAGTCACTAATATTAGCTGGCTTGCATCGACTAAAGAGCATATCAGTGAAGTGAAGAAAGATATTTGTAATTGAATTAATATCAAGCAAATGTTAGGTTCTATCTTATTCCTCTTTTAATTATTACACTATTGTACAACCATTTCCAGATTCAAAAAGCTCCCTTATTCAATTAATTTCATTTAGTAATAATGGAAACGTGATTTTTACCAGCATAACCTACCATCAAGAAAACTGTATTGAGTGACCAGAGGACACACTTTCAAAATTAAGGAATTGCTAAACATTAATGTCTTTCAGAGATTTGTGCTATGTGGTAAATATGCAATTTTGTAAAACACAGAGCTCATAAATAATGACTCATATGTAGTGGAGATTACCAATAAGTCTGAGTAGCCATTTAAAATGAATATATTAGAAGCTGGTTACAAGAAGAAAAATTACTATATTTGGCACTAATTGTGGCTATTTTTCTTTTACCACTTTCTGAGCTCATTCGAATCACATGCTGTGCCAATACCTTCCTTTTGGAGAGATAGACACTACTGCATCCCTTACTTTAGCTTTCCACTAAATTAAGCTGCTCCAAGGCATTGAAAAGTAATACTGTAGCAGTGGTAAGGACTTTACTCCACAGATGGAAAGCATACATGGGCCCTATGGAACATTACAGTAAACTGCACCCTAGAGTTTGCTAAAAATCTTCGTAATAGACTTTTTTGTCAGCCTTTCAGTATAGGTATAAATGAAAACTAAAATGCATTCTGTACTCTAAGGGGGGAGGAGGGGATGGGTATATACACACATAATGAGTGCGATGTGCACCGTCTGGGGGATGGACACACTTGAAGCTCTGACTCCGGTGGGGAAGGGGGAGAAAGGCAACACACGTAACCTAAACATCTGTACCCCCATAATATGCTGAAATTTTAAAAAAGTCAATTTTAGAGTTATACCGAAAATGAGTATTAAAAACAAGTAGAATAAGCCAAAAATATGGACAGTAAGTATAAAACTTATTAATAAATATTTCTTTTAATTACAAAAACTGTTTAAATTACAGGTATGTAGACAGCAAAGGAGAAAGAAAATATGATTATGATTTATGTTCCTCCTAACAATGGTGACTAATGGAGCTCTTCATTGCAGGACAGGAAAATGGTGGTTAGCATGAGAATGTCTGTTTATCCAGAGTTCACTAATGCCCTGTGAGAGTCAAAACTCCAGTGGCCCACATATGTTAGAAATACTGCACATTCTTCTTTAACAGAAAACATTTCACATTAACTTAAGAACTGACAGAAAATCTGGCTGGG
>VBSM01000272.1:84771260-84809142 GCA_008086735.1 Cheirogaleus medius | reverse complement strand
TTTATCATAAATTTCATAGAAATTATCTGTTCTGTATATAAAAGTACTTTCTCTTAAATAAGCAGCACAGAAAACTTACAAATGTGCCTGTGCCCATTTTCATTATTGGGTGTTTGATTAAAACAAAAATACAAACAAAAACAGTGGCAAACTGAGAGGCCCCAGAAGGAATAATGAAAATACAGGACCATGGCACCATTACTCTGTCACAGCACATGGCATGACAAAGAAATGAAAACCTATCATCTCCTATGACAAAGTCAAATTTAGTATCTGTGCTTTGGGCTTCTATTAATAGTTATTAAATAGCATAGTTTTCAGAAGTAGTTATTATCCAGCTTAGTTCACATGGGTTAGAGCTTGGATAGATATTACTGGATGGGTTCAGGTATTCTATTTTTTCTGGGAAAAAAAGAAACCCAAATGGTCCAAATAAGGAATTTATAAAATAAAAGTTTATAATCATCTTCTTCAAACTAGTCAGACCAAGAAAGCTTCTGCGGATAAGATTATTATATAAGTATGCCTTAATTAAGGAATGAATTAAATATTAGCAAACCAGGTAAGTCTGATATCAAAAATTTTCATCATGAGTTCTCAATCTATATTATTAAATTCTTACTCCTATTTGATAATGATTAATATCAGTATGGTCAGAATTTCTTTTTTAAATGGCTGTTTACTTATTTTAAAAATAAAGCTGAAGTATTCTGTATTAACAGGAATGCCATATTTTAGAAAAATAACAAGTGTTTTAAAAATATTTTTTTAAAAAATTAACATTAATTATACAAATTTAGGCTGCTTATTTTGCCTGTGACTCCATCTTAAATATAAATGTAATTTGTTAAAGGTGGTAAATTCACTTGTTTTACATCTAGAAATATGACTAATTTTGTAATATCTGAATTTCCATCATCATTCTTCTGCTATAATAAAGAAAAAGAAGGCATGTTTAAGGAAAAACTAAAACTCCAGTGTCGAAAAGTCTTTAGCCATCCTGAACCTTTAGGCAGGCCTTGAAATAAACTCAGAGCATGTCCCGGTAAGAGAATTTCTCTGGGGACACATCATTCACTTGGCTTTGAAGGATTTATCATAGACAGATTCATTTGGCCTATCAACAATTCTAATCCAAAGAATCTAAACAAGAAAGCAAACAAGAAGGAAATAACTGGGTTTTTTCAACCTCAATTCTCAGCTTCCATTCAGAAAATTTCTTTCTTCTTTTTATGCCTTCCTATGTGAGTTCTTATAAACGTCTAAGAATGCAAGCTACTACAAGACAAAACCTACCTTTTATTGGTTTGTTATATTTCTTTCAATGCACAGAAATGCACATAGAAATGCCATCCAAATGCTTTCAGCAAACATTAAATGATGTTGAATAATACTTGATAATAAATTAAATACAAAAGCATGATATTGTGAGCATCAATGCCTGTAGTAGTGGATTTTTAATCAACTATTAAAAGAATACATATATATATAAATAATTTATGGAAAATTATAAAATAATTCTAATTTATTTCTTCTCCTGTGACATAAGGTTAAATTGTGTTGATGACATTTACATCTATAAATGTAAAAGAAATCAGAGTGGACATACCATTTTGTAAAGAGAAATATATAAAAATCTTGGAAAGCCTATGGCCCATAAAAGAGGCAGAGTGTTCAATGTGATGAGAGAAATGTATGAAAACTGACCATGATGGAAGAACAGCTTGGAAAAGTTATTAACCTAGGAGAGGTTCTAATATGTTATGGTAACTTTTATTCGACTAAAATTAGCTATACATTTTGGGGAACTATTTGATGCTTATAACAATTATCAATAAATCATTATCCCTTATTTGGCAATTTTTGGATATGTTTCATATCCAAAAACTAGGTTTACATCAGTCTTTCCTAACTTAGTGTTTATTCAGTATTATATACTTTTTAAAGCATAAATAATCACTAGTCAGTCTGTCATGAGGCAGCCACAAAAAAAATAAAAGACTGGCTAAATTAGACTCTGGCTTGTTTTCTTGAAGTTTCCAAGTTTGAACTGTCACCTGAGCTTTTCTTTAATCTCAGCTGCCTTCTAAGGTGCCAGAGGTATGACAGTGACATTGAATACAAATACGCATACATCCTACATACTTTTAGGAAATCTCACGTAGAACACAATGTTCACAGATGCTGGTAGCCCACTACTATAAAACACTCTGGTATGAAAAAATAAAGCATCTGGCAGTTGTCATAATCTGGGTATCTTAATTCTTAGCCACATTTTTCTGAACGAATTTATTGATCTTTTCTTGTGGTTCTTTTACAGCAAAGAAACACTACCACACTGACATGATTTTACATATGCTTACAAATACTTTACCCATTTTGTAAAAAAAGGTCAACGATATAATGATATATTGACATGTTATTTCTAGAATTACCATATCAAAGCAAATTGTGCATTGTACTCAATAGGTAGGTCTATCCATGTATCAAAAAAACATTTGTACCCCTTACATTTTATTGAAATAAGAAAAGTATTTCAAAGTTTAAAAAAAAAGCAAATTGTGACTATCACCCTCAGACATATGTCATTTAATATTATCCATTTTTATTTGATTTTTTCAATGGCTATTACATCTGACCATTAGGAGATCATTGTCACCTGAACTTCAAACAGGCCCAAATGAGTTCTCACTTACTGTCCAGAGTTGAGTAACTTCTTGATTTTTAAGTTGGAGAATAAGATAGTGACCTCAACAACATAAAACAACAAGGTGGAGGGTTAGCTAAGTAGAATCAAAGTAGATGAAACTAACAGAATACTGGACATGACACAAGAACAGCCTCATCAATGCAAGAAAAGGGAAACAGTGTATGCTCACAATGTTAGGTCAACTGAAGCTTTACTGCTTCCCAGCTATTTACTTGGTGGATTTTCTTGTCAATATCTAGGCTTTAAAAGATTACCTATTCCATGTCAAAAGATTCCAGTATTGATCTCCCCTGGATATGATCTCCCTGGTCATGTTCTTTTAAGGGATCATATTAGGTAATGTTTTTTTTACCCGAAGCTACTCTGTCTTTACAACACAGAATAGGTTGAGTAAGGCAAATTTCTATAGACTAAAATTATAGACCTTAATAAAGGGCAATAAAGGCAAAAAGAAGAAATGGTAATCAACTATCAGTTTACCTTCTCATTTTAGTCCACCTCAAATTTTATTGGGGAAGTCTATTTTTTAATATACCAATTTTGTGATAAGTTGATTTGTCAATAATGCATAGAAATCAAAGGCAAAATTAATACTAAATGCAAAATGTACAGGTGTGGAACCAATTAACTGTGGCAAGATAAAAATGTAAGAGTTTCATGTGTAAGAAGGAATTTCATGTAAAACAATATTAAAATTTTACTGATTCTTGTCTGAGTGTGGAGTAGGAAAACATAAATTAAAAATTGCATATTTTAGAGCATATTGACTATCATATTAAAATTATTTTTCCAAAAGAAATAAAATATGTCATGCCTTAGCATTATTTTGTGAGAAAGTAATTATCTTATGTACAAAATGAATTTGTCTTACATTTCACATTCATGATTAAGAATCCTCCACGATTAAGGAAACACTGTCAGTGTTAGAGGCCAAACAACATCGGGATTATGGGCAAGAGAAAATTCATTTAAACTACCAGAGCCTTGATTTCATCATCTGAAAGTGAGGATATTATGAATACCTACTTCATTGGGTTGTTGTGAAGATTTAGTAAATTAGTAAATGTAAACCAGTGCCTGACACACAGTAAACACTAGAAAGTATTAGTTGTTATTATAATTAACATGACCTCTCACCTCAAATTCTTCCTCAGCTTTAAAAAACTTAGACTGTATTCTGTAACATGATTTTACTAAGAAACAATTTATCCCACTAAGTCAAATATAAAATAGATATAAATTAATTATGTTAGCTTGAATATTTAAAACTCAATATGCTTCTTCCTTTGGGTCTGTTCAGAATTTCAGTCACAATTATGCATATATATAAACTCAATTTCCATAGCATAAGTACTCTCTATATGGTGCTTAAAAAGCTTCCAAATATCTAGGAATGTACTCAAGCAGTTTGATTAGCCCCTTATGTCAAATAAATGACCAGTTTTTGTAAACATTAAGTGCAATACAGGTCATTTTGAAATGAGAGATTCCCTATAGTATAATAAACGACCCAAATGGAATGCATCTGAAATAATATGATTTTGTTCTCAAAATAAGTCAAAATTAAATTCTTTAAAAAGTCAGAATTCTAGGAAAGTAACAAGTATTTTAAAAAATTTTTAAGTGGCAATACAAATGGGTATATTTGCATATAAAATACGTAAGTTTACTGGCACATAAACACACATTTAAACAGGGAATAAAATCTGGCATGAACAGTTAAATTTGTCAAACAACTATTATGTACAAGGAAACACAACACATACAAAAGAGCAGAAGAGAGCTCTAGCCATCCAAGAAATCAAATATAGAAAATATAAACTAGGTTTGCATGGGATTCAAGTAATGTAAGGCCAGTCAACAGAATAATTGGTGTGAGAATATAATGCAAATCTAAGGTTAAAGTTGCTCTTCAAAATATAAAGACCAAAAAACTAATGTCTTACAAGAATGGATTCCCCATCACACATCATCAACCAAAAATACCTAGGAAAATCATGGAGGAATGTGCCTTTTAGAAACAGGCTTCATGTCTGCCAAAAATGATCATGGCCTACCCTCAAAAATAAATTTACCCTGGACAGAAACTCAAGTCCCTATTGCTAGGCTAAAAGTCTAAAAAGCATCAACAAAAAACATACACATTCTCATGAAAAAGCATAATTTTAAAGAAAAGATCATAGGCATGTAAGTTAGAGCTAATTAAACTTAAAGTCCTTTCCCTTTCCCTATCCTCCTTCTTCTCCCTTTTCTCTGTCTTTTTCATAAAACTATTGCCTGATATTCTTTCGGTACTAAGATTGCACAGTTTTGCAAAACCATAGAAATATCACATGTTCTGAAAACATCATTGACTATTCAATAAAAATAACTGTCTCTTATCTGCATAATGCCTATCTCTAATCATTCCAAATTATGTTCCAATAGTTATCCAATTATGCAACTGTTCTGTAAGATAACAAAATAGAATTGCCTATTTATAGATAAGAAAATGAAGTCACGGAGGTCCAGGGACATTATCAGGTCCTTACCTTTCAGCCCCAGAAAATCAATTTCAAGAGTTACGCTCATAGAATATTCATTTACCAAACATTTCTGAGATTTTTTTTTTCTGTGCCAGGTAGTGTTCTAGATCAGCAGTGATCAGGAGTAACCAGGTCCTTATCCTCATGTAACTGATATTCCAGGAAGGGAAACCAATGGTAAACTTACATTATTCACATGATCCCATCCCTGGTTTGTTTGTTTTGTTTTATTTGTTTGTTGCAAGTCATTTACTACTAACATAGAAAGGGACTGATTAATATACCCCCTTTCCCTGGGGCCACAGTGACTGTCCATAGAATCATAGATTGCCATTGGACAGATTCCAGAGACTTAAGCTGAGTCAGAGAACAAGCTTTGAGTGGAGTAGTCCCTGTCTTTTTTAAGAATCAAAATGCCTATTAGGGGAGAAAAAATGATGTGACTGGAAAGAAGAGGAAAAGGCAGTGTCCTTTGTTCCAGAGGAAGTTACTCTTCTTTCACGCCTCCTCTCCAACTCATCAACTCAATCTACCAAGAAATCCATCCCCATAGGAATTCCTGTGGTCTCTACACTTCCATGATCTTCAGTGGAGCAACAGCTTTCATAGTGAACTGATTACCCAAGTGCCTCCAAGATGTGTGAACAAAATGATGCAAACAGTCCCTTACCATAGAGACATGACTTATTATAATATGTGGAATTAATGACTCATATTTTAACATTGGTTAATACTTTCATTTACAACAGTTACATGTTAGACATATAATATTATAGGGATATGACCTGAGCCCTCTGGGAGATGGGGCACGGGGAGGAAAAAAGGTGATGCCTAAATCTAGTCAATTCTATTAGTGAGGGGAAAAAAATTCCACATATATATATGTATGTATACATACATATATGCATATATATACATTACAAAATATATATAGCTCTGAGAAATGGTACTTTTGAATAATGAAAAAGCAAGTGATTATAAAGACATGTATATCAAGTTTTCTAATGCTCATCTAGCATCCTAAAATGGGACATAGTTACATCTAAACTTGTAGCTATAAAATAATTTCAAATTAAATATTAATCAAATGTACAATTATACCTAATCAATTTCATACATTGCCATTTTAAAGGATGAAAGCAAACTGAAGTATAAATTATTTATAAGAAAAAATAATCTATAATAACATTGAGCTAATTATCACAGTAATTGTAGCATTTCAGGGCAAGGTTAGAGGGAGAGAGATTCCTTTGTTCACATTTTCTCCATCTAAAATTTCATGAATAAATCATAGTCTTCCATGCTATATTTAAAAAAACTAAAGGTATTTGGATCTGACCTTCTTAAAACATGTAAAAACAAAACGGAGCTGTAACTGAATGTCTAACAGGCATATAAAAATATTTCTTCAATTTGTGTGTGTGTGTGTGTGTGTGTGTGTGTTTGTGTCCTTTCTGGGTTCAATAAAATCCCTTTAAAACTTGAACTACTTCAGTGAAATTAACGTTCTTTCCTACTTCTCTTAAGTAGCACTAACTGTTGTATCTTCAAAAATGGTCATTATCAGCACAACTGAGTCAGTCAAAAGACTTAGGCACCAATGCCACGGACTATGATGTTCTATTTTCTGGAGTTTGTGTCTTACTGTAAGCAAAAGCAGAAAGAGTGTTCCAAAAATTTTAAAATATTTAAAATATTTAATATACTTAAATTATTTTACATTTACATGAAAATATTTATATTTAAAATATTTATATTAGCATTTTTATTATTAAAAATAAAGTAGCAATTGCTTTTAATCTATTAATTTTTTAAGTAATATTATGAGAAAAATCTGAATTCTAAATGTTTTTAAAGTTCTATGTTATCGTGTCTTTTAGATGATATTCAACTAATGCATGTTAGATTATTAAAGCAAACATGGAAATAAACTTTTACACTAGTTTTTGTCTGCACAGGTAAGTTAACAACTTAAGGAAAAAAATAATGCTTATATCTATTGATGTACATCAATACACATTTCTTTTTAAATACCTATGCATGGTATCTGCTTTTTAGTATAAATTCTAAAACACAATTTCATTCTACATAAAGTATTTTAAATTTTATAATCTGAGCTAATGACCAGAATATGTGCTAAATAAATTAATGTTGTACTTGATGCTCTTTTGAAAAAGTTTAGCTGAGTTGTACAATCATAGATCTGACTTCTAATTAGAGTCGATTCCAGAAAAAAAAATTATTTGTTTCTAAATGGGAAAAAATGAGGCATAAGGCAGAGCAGGTACAAAATTTGTGTGCAATCTCTCATTTCTACTGAGGAACAAAATGTAAACCATATATTAGCACCTTCAAATAGAAAGAAAAACACTTTTATTTTCATTGTTGTTAGTTGAAGGCAATCATTGCATAGAATCTTTTAGTAACAAAGATTCAGTAATAATACATCCTTGTGACCTGTGCTAAATACTTGAAGGTATACACAGTGGTTAGAATTAAGTGAGAAATACAGACAAGATTTAATTACCGAACAGGAGCTACATACTGTGATAAAGGAATAGGAGATGGTATGAGTAAGGTTAACCTTGACATGTGGTGTGGGGAAGACTGGCAACATATAGAAAAAGAGCTTTAGAGGAAGTGATGTCTCTTCTGAGCTCTGAAGCAATAAGTAGTTCTTTTTTTTTTTTTCCAGATCAAAGGGATGGGGGTGGCCACAATGCCAGGGTCACTCAGATCCTTGCAAGTCATTTTAAATAATTAAGACTTTAGAAGCCTTTGAGAGTCTCTGAGTGGGCAATCTAAAAAGACAGATGAGATTTTTATTTGTGAAGGAGCATTACAGTTATCAAGGTGAGAAATGATGGTGATTCTAATTAAGAGAATTGCAAAGGGGATGCAGATAAGTAGAATAATTCTAAAGCCATTTAGCAAAAAACATGGGCAACAGCTGATGCTCAATTGATATGGAAAACAAGAGGGAAGAATCAATCTCAGGTTTCTGGTTTGGGGGGCTAGATGGATAGTGGTATAATTTTCATAGTTAGAAAACAATAGAGGAAAGGCAGGGATGAGAAAGAAGATGGTAAGTCTCATTTTGAACATTTGAGCTGGAGGTACCACCAGGACCTCTAAATAGAGCTGAGTAGTCCAGGGCAGAGATAAGGGAACAGAAAGTGAATCAAGAGAAACTTAGTAGGTAGATGCAAGGCGGTAGGTGTGGTCATCTGGGGTAGATCACAGAGCAGAAAAGAAAAAAGGGCCCACAGCATATCCTTGAGAAATTTGAACATTTCAGCTATAGGCTAAGAAAGACTCGACCAGATAAATAAAAGGAAAATCATACAGAAACACTATACTTATACTCTGTATAGCCCATCTCCAGCATCAAATTTAAACCTATTTAGTTAAATGTCCTGACTTTGGTTACATGAAGTAGGATGCAATCCTGACATAGCTGTGTGCCATGAAATTATGGGTAAAAGAATATTTCACAAAGAAGGTCAACCATGTCAATTGTTTGCAAGAGGTAAATTATATCCATTATAAAAGGCAAAGTTTAGAAAGCTGAGATCAAGGCTATGAAGAGTAACAGGATATTAGTGAGAAAGAAGGGTAAGGCCACACATGGTACTCAGTATCTCTTTGCAAAGTTTTGGTAAAACATCATATTTGAATTACTTGTGTCTGGAATCTTGAATGGACCCCTGTTATGGCCTTCAATATGCTAATGGAGGAGAAGAGAACATCCCTGGAAGACAAAATAGAAACAGAAATAGTATATTCTATTTTTACTCTTATAGTCTTGAAACAAAGGAACCATGGAGATAAACACAGACTCAACTCTAAGAAACACAGGCACTTCTGAAACCATATTTTATCCCACAAAGTATAAAATATTAATGTTTATCTAAAATGTTGTCAGACTATTCATACAAAATATTTTTGCAGTTCATATAAGGGTGGGAATCACAATAATTGAAATTCTTTACTTATGTTTTATGTCATCTGTTGATATTATAAAGACCCTAAAGTTTTACAGAAAATAGATTTTTAAAAGTTTGTTTAAAGATGTATTTTCCAAATTATTTTTAACAGTCCGAAGAAATAATTCATTGGAACATATTTTGAGAAAGGCTACAATGAAATATATAAATGCTAGCCATTTCAGTAACAACAACTTTGCAAACCCTCAAAAATATATCTGTCATAAAAGACAGATCAGGCACTGATGTATTAAGAATACATATCTTTTCACAAATATTTATGTGGATTTTAAATCAACTTGTATATGATAAGACGACTGACCCAGGCAACAGAAAGATTGTTTTAAATGGGATTAGTTTTTCAGCATTTGCCTTTCTGAAATGAAAATATACATTCTTTGGGACCATATACATGAAAGGAATCAACTTTATAATGTGCCTAGCACAGTAAATAGCAGATGGTACAATAGCTACTACTTATTTACAGTGATTCCTGACTGGCCAGACACAGCTCAAAGCTCTTTATATGCATCAACTTATTTAATCCTTTCCAAACCTCCGTAGGGTAAGTAGAATTAACATCCCCATTTTACAGGTGAGAGAACTAAAATATAGAAAAGCTAAATAATTTCAGCAAGGTTATAGAGCTATGCTAAATGAACATTTATTGAGTTTGTTAGAAACAAAAATTGTTTTAACTTAATGACAGAATTAATTGTATCTAACTATGAAGAGTTTTTACAGTGTCCTCTATAGATAAAAGCCATTGTATAGGGTTAAAAGAAACCATTGTATTAAAACAAAACTCTTAGAATAGATCATAAAAGAAATGTTGACCAAATGATCAAAACTCTGGGGGAGGCTTTAAGAATTATAACCAATATGGTCCAGAAAGACCTATTTCATGTGAGACAATACAGAGACCTAAGTGGTAATTACTTTATAAAAAGAAAAGAAAAATGTTAAGAAATTGACTTTATTGGTTACCAATGACACAGAGTCTGAAAATAAGAATTTTAAACTAATATTGGGTGATTTAAGCAAAAGAAAGGAGAGAAGAGAAAGGCAATTGTCTACAAGTTCTCAATCCACTGGTCACGTAAATATCTCTCCTCTTCCATCGGATTTTGGCTCATTATTTCTTTCTTTCCAGAGGTGATCTCAAAGGAAAATCCTATTTTCCAAGAATTCCTTTAAGGAAGATTCAATACAATTGCAAAGTGTACTACAGTTCTACTTGATAACACTTGGGTAAGCTATGACAAGTGCTAAGTTACATGATCAAAATGCTCTAAATGTCCTTCTACATAAAATAGTGGCTCCTATTCCATTTTTCTAGTGTCCGAGATAAGAATCAGATAGAAGAATAACTTAATGTGATTAAATCTAGCTACAGTGCAGTATTACCTTGTAAGACATACAGGGTAGTGGAGAGGAAGAGGTTGAAGCTATATAAATCCTGTTGAGATACTGTCTTTTGCCATTTTCTTCTTAACTTTCTGGCTTTTATTCTAAATTTGCTCCATCATTTGCTGGATATGATTTAAAATGTCCTCGTCCAGGCATACTAAATAACTTGATCATAAACTTTTATTTCTCCTGACAAGTGGAAAATGTCATACGAGCTATTAAAACTTCAATTTAAACCTTAGGTTAAATATGACACAACTTAAAATGTGACTAAAGCTACAATTTCCACTTTAGACACTAAGAGACTGAGATTAAAAACTGCCTTATTACACTCAAAAACTTAAATTAAAATCAGATATACTTTATTAAAAGTTAGGTCCCACTTAGTAACGATCTTCAAACATATGAGCTGCTATATAAAAAAATAGCTTTTCTCTGTTATCACTTAGCAAGCAAAATGAAAGAATTAGATTGTAGCATAGGATTTACGTAAATTAAAGTAATAACTTTGTGTTAACATATGCTGATACATATAAGTTATATTGATGATGGAGGCTGGATAATCTTTTGCTCTGAACATCTTTTACTACAACATATTATCTTCAGACAATTTAAACTAAAAGTCAGAGGGATAGATTAAATGACTTCCAAATGACCCTTCCAGGATGATTTCATGCTTATTAATAAGACCTACTTTTCTACAGTTTTCATTCTAGTAAATATAAGGTAAATTTAAAGATCTAGCATTTCACTTTTGGATTATGTTAATTAAACATAGGCTTTCATGAATTTACTCAAAAACACCTAAGATAATTTTTATGTATTCTTTCTGTGATAAACAGTGGTACGGATGGATGTTAATAAAGGTTTGAGCACACTATCCTCTGCTTAACATCCCACTGGCTGTAAATATTCCAAGCTTATTTATAAATGCTCATGTATAGAAAATATTTGTTTCCCTCTCCATCCAGGCAAATATATTTTTCCACTCTTCCAAGCTTAATCCCTACCCTATCAGCATGCCATCGCCCACCCTTCCTGACGTCTGTGTCTTGCTCTCTATCTTTTTGTTTATTTTTCTCTTCCTATGTCTCTTTCTGCTAGTCTTAATGTCTTCCTCTTATGTCCCTCTTGTGCTTTTCTGTGTGTATCTCTCTCCACTTCTGCCCCGATTTTGCTGTCTTTACCAGTCTCTTACATGTCCCACCCCACACTCCCTTCAACTCCTCACTACTTTAGAAACCCAGGATTATTCACCCACTATCATGTTTTATCTGCTTCTCTTAAAAAAAATCAAGCACATTGTGCTCACATGCCCAAAGGGCATGTTAAGCTCTGCAGGAAGAGCAGGAGTCTATGCACTCCAGTTTAAGACTCTAGATTGATTTTCCTAAAACTTTGCTTAACTTTCCTCAATGCCTTGTTAAAGCTGACACCAGTGCTTCTCAAATTTGAATTTGCATATGAAGTTGCATAATTCCAATATCATTGGAATAGTCTTAAAGTATAAGGTCTGATTCAATTGATCCAGAATGAGACCCAACATTCCACATCTCTAGTTATGCTTCCAGGTGATGCCAATGCTGCTGGTCCATAGACCAGCTTTGATTAGCAAGGCTTCACTCACTGTCGTGGACCATATCTTTCCCACACCTGAGTTTGTCTCCTCTGCACTGCTGGACACATTATTGCATCATCTAGATTTCCATTGACTTTTTTATCTTAATTAAGTTTTTGTTTGGTTTTGGTTTTTTAGTTTTTATTTCATCCACCAGAAACCATACCTTAAGACTGTAATAAGTAATTTAAAGCATTACTATGCTGGAATTTCTCTTTGATTTCTCATCAAGTTTGCGTCATTAAATATAAATGTATCTGACTATGATAATAGCCTTATGTATAAAAGATTATTGGCAAAGCACAAGAGTGTAAAAATATTGCTTTACATAATAATCATTGTATGTATTTTATCACCTATCCAGAAAAAGAAAGAGAAAGTAAAGTTTGCTAGGGACTGTTTTGCATATGCAAAGTGTCTCAAGCAGCCCTAAGAAGCCCCTGCAGGCATTGTCAACATAGAAATTGTTTCCTTATCAGTTAGGAAGAGTTTAATACTCTTTATTTTCTATTAGCCACCCACTGGGGTTAAACACAGGTTGATGTTGCCCAGAGGGGGTTATTACACTTAAAGAGAAATCTCCAGATTTATTAGAACCTAAAAATAATTCAGAAAATGACCAAAAAAGCCAAAAATAATTGGCTTTTTCTACTAGTGGAACGTAACTGAATTCCCTGAGGAATGTTATCCAAAGAAGTGATACTTAAATATTCCAGAAATTTGAATGAAGGAAAAAATAAAAAACAAAAACCTCCCAGGAAAATAGTTGATGACTGCATTCTATATACTGTGCTTGCAAAGGAGTGTTTGAGATCACGTGAACTGCCTAACTTTACAAAGAAGTTGGTTGGGAAGTCAGTGAAAAAAGTAAATAAGCCTGCTCCTTTAAGTGGCATTCTGATGCTTTATGAGGTTCATGACACATTTCTGAGTTCCGTGGTTCTCACTTCATTTACAATGTACTATGAATGGTGCTGGGCACCTGGCATGGAGAGATAAACGTAATTTGAGGCAGTGTGCTGGGTGCCACGTGAACACAGACAGCAAGGGGCTGAACCCAGCAAGACAAACAGGGGCATGGGATGCAGGCACATTGGTCACAGCACGGTCCCAGAGGAGGGGACCCTTGAGCTGACTGTAAGGGAGTGACCAGTGCAATAGGAAGAGAATCACATTCCAGGTGAGGGAACAATAGAAAGTGCAATTTCTTGGGGCCATGATGGGATAGAACATACTGAACCACTGGAAGCCATTTGAAGGTCACAAATCCCAATTCAAACTCAAATCCTAATCCAAACTCCCAGTTCCACTTGCACAGTCATAGATTTGACCTTGACCTTGTCATCAATGGCATCTCTTGCAAAAGCTCAACCTCTGACTCGCCCTTCAAAATTAAGCCAACTTTTTCATCCCCAAATCTAATCCTCCCTTTTCTTTTCATTTCCACTACTACCACCAGCTTCCAACTATCAACATTTCTTGCCTGAAATCCTGCAATGGCCCCCTAATTGAGCTCCTCCAATCATTATGCAACTCATTGTCTACACATGTGACAATCAGTTATTACATGGGCAGTGTTTTGAAATTTAAATCAGATCATGTCACCTCCACTATCATAACACTAAAGATACAATTCAACATCCTTAACTTGGTTAAAGGACTCTGCATGATCTAGCCCACCTCTCTAGCCATCTTCTTTACTCATATGCCATACTGACCATCTTTCATTTCCACAAATATATCCAAGTCTATAATATCCTCATGCCCTTTTAGATGTACTGTTCTTTCAGCCTGAAATGCTTTTTCTTTTTACTCTTCATCTTGGTAATATCCACCTGTCATTTAGCTCTCAGTTCTGACCCCATTCCTTCCTGGCACTTGACACAATTCAGCATAAGGTTATTTATTTGTATGGTTAGTTGCTCATTTTCTGTCTTCTTCCCCCCTTCCCCCACCATCCTATAATTTTCACTAAGGCAAGAATCATATTTTTTTGTTAACCACTGAATAGCTAGAGATAAACAGAATGCCTAGAATTAGTTACGAAAAACTAATTCTAATACATTTTTTAATAAACTATATTTTGGTATTCTCCATATCTTTACATAATTTCTGACTTTTTAAAAACATTGTTCATATCCATATTGTGAAACAAAGAGACAGAAGAAATTTTATCTACTAAAGACATTCAATAGTATTTTATTCTAACCTGAAAATTTATGGTAGTAAAGTGATTATGGCTTTAAAAAGTTTAAATTGAAAAGTAATGACAGCATCAGTTAAATTACATTGTGCTAATTTAAGTGAATTATACTAAGGAGGTTTAAGTGTGTTTATATTAAATAAACTTGTCACTGAAACAAAGTTTTAAAGGAAATACAAATGATTCTCAAGTTTGTGCATGTGAGAAAAACTTATGATAAATAAATTAGAAGGATTAAAAGGAGGCATGATCTGATAAGATTTTGAGAGATAACCAGATCCGCCTTTTCATTTTAAAGACAGTAATGTTATTTTAAAGTATTCCCTAACTTATTGTTCATTATAGTCACTCTGATACAAGGAGACACTGCCAAGAATTTCCCATAAATAACCAAATACTCAATTGATCTTCTGGAAGCCTCAAAAGGCTGTATATCTAAGTAACAACTAGTGTTGAAATAATCATCTGAATACTTTTCAGCATGTATGAATATCATGTGCTTTTTGAAAAAAATAAAAGGAGTGGTTCATGAGACTGATAATGGAATATGTCACCTTTAACCCTGAGATTACTGGATTGAATGTGTTCCAGGATAGCGTATCTAGTAATACCCAGCAGACAGCAACTGTTTTGTAGCATCCAATCTAGAGAGCTAAACTTTTCCATTTAGACTTTATGACATAGCTGACTGTGTATTCCAACATATCCAGTGCCTTTTGTGGCCATCTACAAAAATATCCAATACCATAGAAAATATCTGCTTATAGAATCATTCTGTGCATAATATATAAGAAAAAAAAGATTAGAAGGATATACACCAAAATTTCCTTTTTTTAAAATTTCAGAATTTTACAGAGGTATGCACATTTTGGTTACATAATTTGCTTTTGTGCAGTTTGAGTCAAAGTTATAAGTGTGCCCTTCACTCAGTTAGTATACATTGTGCCTATTAGGGATACACCAAAATTTCAACAGTAGTTACCTCTGGGTAGCATTTGTTCTATAATGAACATATATTACCTCTGTATTCAGTATATACATTAGAATTTTAAAATTTATTTATAAAAATTATCTTGGTAAGCTTATTAATCATTGTCTTTAACCAGTGCTCGGAAGTAAAGAAAATGCGTAAACTGTCCCCACTCTAAGATCTTTCTAGAAATTTGCTAAAGATTAATATGCAATTATGTGAGTTGAAAAAAAAATAAAAGTTTGCCTAAGAAGGCAACTGAACACATATTTAAGCCTATAATCTAATTGTTTAACTAAGAGTAGTTTTAAGATAGAATACAAGTTGATGGTTATTTATTGCCAGAATGAATAGTACATTCTGTGACACAGCAATCTCCTCTAACACTCATATTGAAATGTTCAGCGAACTCTGTCCTCTTCTGTTGAAATATCCATTGAAATGCAAACTTTCTCTTTATGTCCATCGCTACTGATATCTCTCAGATGGATTATGGAATATGTATGGGCTTTTACTGTGATATTTCACATTAACTACATTTTGCAAGGCAAACCCAAAATATGAAAGAGAATTTTTGTGTGCTTTCAAAAGAAAATGACAACTATCTTTTCTCTTAATGTAATATTCAAAAAATGCTGCTCTTACTTTCCCCAGAAAATACAGAACACACTATATTTACTTGAAGAGATAATGTGTGTATACTTGACGTATGATATTAATTTAAATATAAGATTTAATTTAAATCTAAGAATTGGATGCAAATAGTAGTCTAATGGACTTACTATCAATCTCAATGATATCATTTGAGATTTCATGATTTTCTCCTGATTTTTCAATTCTTATTTCTCAGTCATTATATATGATAAAATAACTAACATAAACTTAATAAAAATCCAAAAATATTGTTATAAAACAGCAACAAAAGAATGCATTCTGATTAATAGTAAAAACTCAAGTCTTTTATAAATATAATCACATTATAGAACATAACAATATTGCTTCTCCACTAAAAATACACAAATATATATTTGGATATTATCTTAACTGTAAAAGTTATAAAAATGAATTTGCTCAGTTGTCCCTGAAAGAAAAATAACTTGATTCAATACTACTTGCATGTCTTACATCATCAATGAGTAAATGGAGTAAGAACTGATCCCATTTTTGAAGTCAGAAGTGTCTAGATCCCCTTCAGATAAGAGGTTTTATATAAATAATCTTTCAAAAAGTAGTTGAAAACAACAGCAACAACAATTTAGACTTTGAAAACAACAGCCACAACTATTTAAACTATGTGTCAGTCACTGTGCTACATACTTTACATGCATTATTTCATTTAATCGCGAACCAATTTTGGAACAAAAAGCCAGTACATTTTAAAATGTACATGTACAGGAAAGTGAAAAGATATTTTAAAATCAGGCCAGGTGCACTGGCTCATGCCTATAATCATAGCACTCTGGGAGGCTGAGGCCAGAGGATCACTTGAGATCTGGTGTTCGAGATCAGCCTGAGCAAGAGGAAATCCTGTCTCTACTAAAAATAGGAAACATTAGCCAGGTATGGTAGTGCACACCTGTAGTCCCAGCTACTTGGGAGGCTGAGGCAAGAGGATCACTTGGTAGCCCAGGGGTTGTGAGCTAGGCTGATGCCACAGCACTCTAGTCCAGGTGACAGAGAGACTCTGTCTCAAAAAAAAAGAAAAAAGAAATTTAAAGCTATTAAACTAAATGACCCTTTACCAGTCTTTTTTTGAACACTGAAAAGAAAAATAAGATGTAACTTATAAAAATGTTTTAGAATCTTGTCAAAGTATTTTAAAATAGCAAGTATTTTTAAAGATAAAAGTAAAGGGAAATAAGGAATATGCTTAAAGATGCAGTATAAAGCTAGTTCAAATTCAAAGATAAAAAGTCTATCAGGGAACACACACACACACATATATATTTGCATATGGCTTTGCTGCCTCACCAAAGACCACCTAGTTTCACCAAAAAGTTAGTTTTAAGCTTTGGAGCTAACATCACAGAACTCAGGGATTATTCATCTATTCCAATTTCAAAATGGGGAGCACTCAAATTTCAGTCTTTACTCCATCACTAACCTGCTGTGTGATATTGAACAAATCTTCTCTTCTCTGATTCTTCCTGATGATTCTCTCTCTCTCTCTGTAAATCAATCTATCTTTTATTTTTTTAATGCAATGGCATATTCTATTTCCACTTTATCTCATCTAAATGATTTCATGCCAAGGAGTAATCTTTCCATTTTCTATGTGCTAGATTTTGGAAATACGTTCTATTGTACCTAGGTAAACATGTGGCTACTCAGCATACATTGTCAATTGACTTTCTTATTTTACATAAATGAGGAATATTGTAAAATTCAAATTCTACATCTATTTAAGAGGCATCATTTAATAATAACAAAAGATCATAATGTGTAAAAGCAGTGGAAAAATATTCCTTCAAAATACAAACATTTTACTTTGAAGTAACAACTACTAAAAAGCATCCCAGTTAAAAAAAAATCTAAAAAGACTTAATTTTTGGTTAATTAAAAATATGATCTTTTTCTTAAGGAAAGATATAATAGTTATATTGTTTTGCTCCTAATATAGTCAGCAGATGTCTGCCTAGTCTAAAGGGAATTTCTCTTCCTCAGGAGAAAACAGCATAAATAAGAAACAAATACTCAAATGCTGACTGTATACTACTTAGCAAATGATGTAGAAAGCCATGTTCTACAATGGAAAGCATGAGGGTCAATTTTGCTTAAAATTCAATGTAATTATCCAATATCGAATTATTTATTAAATATAAGTTGTGTCAAAGAATTATGCTATCAATTTGCACCAGGCATAACACGGAGTTCTAAATTTAATAATCAGTGATATTGGGTATAGGAAAATAGACTCATAAAATATAAAATATTTCCCTAAATATTTTATAGACCTTCAAATAAATCTAATCCAAAATAAGCAGGAAAATACTGCTTGCAAGACCTTTTAAGAAAGCCAGGTTTGAAAGTGTATTAGACAAATAGTGAGTTTTCATAAGTCTTGTAAACAACAATGTCTTCTAAATTATATAATTTAATATCCCCATCAAGACGTCATTCTTGGTTTGCAGACAAAAATAATAGTTGAAAAATAAATTTTAAAAACATGTCTGTGATTAAAAATTATTTTCTTTTACAAATGCAAACTTGAAAAAAATTCTAGGTGAAAACTTTAGAAATAAGGACTGCTATATATTTCTTAGCATTCCAATTTTAAGACTTTATAATCATGTGAAATAAGTTTAACCACATCAAAACTGAGTTTCTGAAAACAAGGAATAGTTTTTACCACATGGCAAGGGGCAGCACTGAAAGGTCTGCTAATATCTGCACTAAGGTCTACCCCTGTTACAGTTGGGATATAAACAAAAATGAAAATAATTTACTCCTAAAGATAACCAATAAATACAATCATTTTAATTAAAATAAATACTGATTGTATAACAGACAAGAATATCATCATTTCTATACAGAAATAAAGGTTTTTAAATGGCATTCCATGTCATTTTTTTTCCAATGTTTGAGAGATTGGCAATTGTTAGGAACCAAGAAATACAGTTGTTGTTACAGCTGTAAAACTTGGTTTAAAGGCAAATAAAAAACAGATAAATGTTTATAAAGCATTACCAACAACTGCACTCTGCTGCCCCAAGACACTTTTGTTAATGCTGTTACTTGGGGCTACAGCTTCAGTAAGAAACTAGATGCAATCTTTGTCTTCCTGTATCTGAGCCTTGGAGTCAATAAGAATAGTTCTTATTGAACTTCTGGTATCTAAACCAAGGAAAGGTTAAAAAAAAAATGTAGTAATACTCTCCAGCAAAAAAATAAAACTCAAATTATAACAATACTTTATATGTTTAATTTACAGCAAATATGGCCCAAGCTTCCTCCTCACCTCAACCCTGTTTATTTATATAACATACAAAAGGCTAGTTTTGGCTTTAGGATACAAACCTCTTAAAAATGGTAAATGGCCAGGACCTATTGCCAAAAATAAATAACTCAAATGCAGTAAACTGAATTAGTACATATTCATTATTAGTGCAGTGAAGCATAAGTTTACCAAATAATAGTTTCCAAACTTTTAAACACACAAAACTTAATTTTTCCCATGAACTTTTGTGTCCAAATCATACAATTTATTCAAATAAAAACATGTTATAATCATTGCAATTAAACTGGCACAAAAATTATTTAAATGCTACTTAAACTTTTTTCAGGATTTCAAATAATTATTATTATCACTAATAAGCATCCTTATTATCAAATTATCTTTATTAATTTCAAACTATATCTAATATGTGTTTATATCCATACATTTCATATATAAATTGTCACTGAATATTAATTTATAGTATTTTAGATGTAATTATATTAAATTTTATTTAGTAAATCATAATATTCTTTTTTCTTTGGAGCTTGAAAACATTTTGGAAACATAATGATATACATCATGCTCAAATGTATGAATCATGCATTAAGGGGATCTATATTTGAATATTTTGCTGGTAAAACTGATGGAATGATCTTATGTCTGGTTTCAATTCCATGATTGTGTATTTGATGACTAAGACTGGAAAGCTTTTCCCATAACGGCTCCCAAGGTAATGGGATGTCTTCCTAAGAAAGAGAACTTAACTGGAAACTAATAATATCTTTAAAATATCTACACAAAAGCTAGATTAGCAAAGACAGCTCTCTAAATCCCAGTGCATTAAGGTGTCTTGATCATCTGGGGTAAAACTAAAGGTGTTTTACCTCTAGAAGCTCTAGAAGTTAAGCATTTAGACATACTCAAGTCTATAACTGCTTTTTAAAAAAATTCTGGCAATGATAAGAATGCATGTAGAGTAGGAAATAACACAAAAACAAGATATTATCTTTGCTATTTCTAAATATCAATGTTGGGACATACTTCATTTATATGAAATTATAATTTCAAAGCACAAATCATCACTGTGTTTTTCCCCTCTTCAGATTCTTACCTACCAAATATAGGAGCTGGCCTGGGTTATCTATATAATTTTTTGATTCTCTAAATTTGTTTTCAAATGCTAACTTAATTTTGTCTCCACAGGGAATGAGTACTCTCAAATATAAATGTGTCAAATTTACAAAGATGCTAATATCCTAACTTTGAAAGATGAATTTATCAACACTTTATAAAAATATACAGTTGGTCCTCCCTATCCATGGGTTTTATATCTGTGCATTCAACCAATTGTAGACTGAAAGTATTAGGGAAAAAATATATTGTAGTGTATATTAAATACGTACAGACTTTTTTTCCTTGCCATTATTCCCTAAACAATACAGCATAACAACTATTTACACAGATTTACATTGTATTAGCTATTATAAGTAATCTAGAGATGATTTAAAGTATTTGGGAAAATATGTGTAGCTTATATTATACAATGCCATTTTATATAAGGTGCTTGAGCATCCATGAATTTTGGTATCCACAGGGGGCATGGAACCAATCCCCCATGAATACTGAGGGATGACTGACTGTACATTCTTTTATGAATAGGTTGAACATTTAAATTTTTTTTGCTTCAGCTATATTTAAAATTGGGCTTAAAACAAAACAAAACAAAAGCAAAATAGCTTTCATATACATCATTGGTTTAGTTCTAAGACCTTGACTGAGAATCAAGCCAATAAGAGACATTATCATAATAATTAACAATGAATCAAGAAATATAAATTCAGATTTCAAGCAAATGTTTAAAAATGTGAATAACTAGTTTTGACATAGTTTAAAATGGTTACTTTAATTTTTATTCTAGCTTATATTTTATACTTATATCAGACATTTTTGGCATTCTATCTCAACTTAAGTGCTGCATGGCTCTGTGAGGGTGATCAAATCATTTAAATTCTCTGGGGCTGATTCCACATTAGCGATATGTGTAAATAAACTGAACCATCAATTACTTGAGGATTACATACATATTTAGAGACAAGAATAATCTGTCTCAAAGTTCCTTTCCACATCTACAATTTTATAATTATTTATGGTTCTAAATATTCAAGTTCTAGTTAATCTTGGAGACTATGAAAACTGATTATTTAATTAAAATTTTGGATATAAATTATATTAAATTATCAATCATCTTGGAAAAACATCACATATAGGTATATGCAGAGTTATATATATAGTTTCATATATAATTATATATAGTTAAAGTGAATTAGATCTAAATTTCATGTCTCTTTAATCCCTATGTAATTTTTAATTTCTGTCATATACAGCAAGATTCTTTCAAGGAATGAAACTTCTTGGCTACCTCTTGAATGTGGATAAAAAATAAGAGAAGTCCAATTATTATTCAAATACAAATAAATTCAGACTCGATAATAGATATAACAATTTAATCATTACTCAATAACTTTTCTTTAAGTAATTTCAAATGAGCTGCATTTGGTATTTGTGTAAATAAACAGAATCATAAACTACTTGAGGATTACATATATCTGTTTTCCTCCTGGGGTGCATCACAGTAGCCAAGAAAGCAAAGTATGAAGCATATATATATATATATATACTTCTCCAGATATAGTTCTAACAGAAGTGTAATATATCTCTAAGAATTAGAAACAGTTTTAAATCATACCTTGTAATAACACTTGAAAGTATTTCTCTTAATGAGGACAAATTTAAAATATCTTACACTATTTTATTTACAGATAAATTTTTATAATTTTATATACATATTTTTATATATTTTTATGAAACAATGTGTTGCTATGTTGCCCAGGCTGGAGTCTAGTTGCTATTCACAGGCACCATCCCACTATTGGTCAGCAGAGGGGTTTTGACCTGCTCCATTTCCGACTCGGGCCTGTTTACCCAACCTTAGGCAACTTGGTGATCGTTGGCTTTCATAAGGTCACCATACTGATGACAACTTAGTGCAGACACAAGATCGGCACAGCGCACTACCACCCAGAACTCTTGGGCTCAGGCGATCCTGCTTCAGCCTTCCCAGTAGCTGGGCCTACAGGTGGGCACCATCGTACCTGGCTATATGATATATTTAAAAGCAACTAAAGAAGGGAATAAAACACATTTAATGGAAATGTTCAACAAAAACCCACTCTAAGTCAAAAGACAAATAGTTCAACAACTATGTATAAATCCCAATTTAACTTGAATAACCAGCTAGGATGAGAAATATAGAAAATTCAAATCATGGATTATATTCACATATGAAGCTAGAGATTGTTGTCAGGGAAAGCCTGTGATACAAATTCAACTTTTTATTGCCATTATCAAGACAAATGATCCCACTCTGTCACTCCCCCTGCCAAACACAGACAGCCCATTTTACTTACTAGCTACCTCCAGCGATGCGTTGTGGCTCACAGCCTCCCCAAGGTAATTCCTTGCTACACAGACATAGACCCCTTCATCGGGTCTACTTTTCCGTCCATGTACTATACGTAAGAAAAATAGAGATCCACTCGGCAGCAACATCCGGTGTGAGCGAGGGTCATCTTTGTCTGTCTCCACTCTCTCCCCCCCTTTGTACCATTCAATAGTGGGTGTGGGGCGGCCTTCAGCTTTACAGTTCAAAGTTGCAGGTTCTCCTTTAGAGACAATTAGGTCTGAAGGGTGTTCAACAATACGAGGTGGAAAATCTTCCTGACGAAGACGGGAGCCTGCAGAAGAATTGACAAAATATCTTCATGTATCACTTGAAAACAATTAAAAGTCTTATTTCAAAAGCACAGTCTTTACCACTACTATTTAAACACTGCATAATATGGACCTACCCTTCCTAGCCTATTTACTAACTAATCCCTCTGGTGTCCACCTTGACTACACCTTCCAATTCTTGCATCCCTTTGACCCTCCACTTAGAAAGTTCTCTTGCTTAAACAAGGCCTGTACAAATCCTGTCTGCTCCTCAAATCCCTTATCCATGAATGCTTGCAGAACCTATTACATTGTCTGTTTATGCCATGCATGTGCCTGTTTTTGCAAAGGAATGTGTTAGAGAACTATTGCATAGCTTCCTGAGTATTACAAATAATGGCATGGCTTTCTGGAATCTCCCTTTTAACTAACATCAATCAACAGTTTAACAAAACATATGCTATCTATGGATGAACACTGCATTCAAATATGTAATGAAACTGTCCTTTTGTGGGTTATTTTTTCTATTGTTTTTCTGACATCTTGGGGATACTCAGAGGACCAGGGAGACTCTAGATGGAATGATAAAGACAAAAGCACTTCAAAAAATGTGTCATGAGGCTCTCCCCTTCAGATAAACAATTCCCCCTCTGAACACTTCCCCCTCCCCAATTTCTGCACTCGTGTTTTTCCTCAAGCTTTACACTAGACTACAGATGAAGTGAGTGGCAGTGAAAACAGGGAAGGCTTCTATGGTGCTGTGATGCAAGGTTTCAAAGGATGGTCTGGAGTTTGCCCTGTAGGAAAGAATTCAGGCTTTTCAATGCTCCAGCGCCACAGAGGGCAGCACCTTCAGGGACAGAGCACAGATCTCTGGGCAAAGACATGGAAGAAGGAAAGAAGATCACACCGAGACCATGAAAACAGGACAGACTCTGCCTGCGGTACTTAACTGAAGCTCAGAGTCAAGTGTAAGAGGCGATGGGAATTCAGAGTCAAGTGTGTAAGAAAGCAATTCCTTGCTGGGTAGCGTGAGGGCTACTGACAAAAACAAGAACAAGCCCTGAGAGTTGGGTGGAGCTTTGCCCCTTACAGAGCTTGTTACTTTCACTGGGCTCCTTACCATCTTCTTCTCCTGGGAAAGATCAGAAAAGCACCTGGCCCTGCGCTTGGTCAGCGGTAGCACTGAACAGGCTGTGTGAATTTGGGGGAGCCACTTCTGATACTCAGACGCTACATATGTAAAAAGGACATAATGATGGTAGCTCCCACGATTACTGTGAGGATTACTGATACTGTGTGTAAAATATCCATCAATATGACAATTTTAGATGCTAAATAGTAGCTATCATCCAAATCACTGACTGCAGTGGTTCTCAAGCCTGCCCCACATTACAATCACCTGCAGAACTTATATACAAATGCCATTGCCCAGGTCCCAGCTGGAATCCTCAAGGGTATCAGACGTGCAGTGTTGTTTCTAAAGCCCCTCCTGCCCCTTCTCTCCTCAGGGGATTTGTGATGCTGGGGATGCAAACCATTTATGTAGTCCAAGCCACTAGTTGTACAGAAGCAAGGGATGAGGTGGAACAATGGGCAGAAGGTCATACAGTCCCATGAGCAGGTGAAATCCTAGGTTCCCTGTCAGAGACCTTCATTCCTTGAGTTCAGGATGTTTGCACCATCCTTTATTATTATGCCTAACACATAAGAAATGCACACAGCAGGAATCGAATGCAAACTCCTGAGCCTACTACAGTGCAGCAGTGGTGGGAGCTTGGCAGAACAGTGGGAAGCACCCTGACTCCAGCTCCCAGAAACCTGAGCCCCCGGGCCAGTGCCTCCCTCTCTCTGGGAGGGCTTTACCATCTACACTGCCCAGGCCCTGTGGGCCTCAGAGCAGCCTGAGGACCCTTACAGCCCACACATGGTGGCTTTTCCGGGACCTATGGATGATGCCACCATGCCAGAAATTCCTGGGAACTTACTCTTGCTTGGATCCCAAAACAAATGTTTTCTGAAACTGTTCTTTATATAGACTTTTATGTCTTCCTAAACAATAAAATAATGTATATACTTTCCCCAGAGATTTTACTAACTTTATTAGTAGTAATAATTATGTTAGTATTTTAATAAACTTCAAAGATAAAATGCTAAATAATTGAGTTTAAATAGTTAAATATAATATTAAATGGAAAAGGCTATTCGGTGAGGGGCTGCATTCTAGACCTTTTGTATTACTTAATAAATGAGGCCCTGAGTGTATATCATTTAAATATTTTCTGTGTCTATACCTTACTTTTTCTAATGAAAGTAGAATCTCAAACACAGGGATGATGTTTTATATTTTTTAATATTCCTATCTTATTACTGCTATATAGATAGTATCTATGTAAATTTCTCAAAGATTTCTCAAATTCAATAATCAAAGTTTTCACTGAATTGAGCCCCAAACTTTGCTTTCATCTAGTGTTCTAGTCTCAATGAATAAGGCAGAGTAGAAACACATCTTCCTTATAGTCTCCCTTTCTGTCCCCCAGTCCTTCTTAAAATTCCTCTCCAGAATTTCTCATATTAATCTACTCATCCTCATCTGTACAGCCAGCTACCACCTGAAGTCCAATTACCATCCTGTCTCACCAAGATTTAGGAAAGCCTCTTAAATATTAATAGTTCCATTTTGATGTTGCAAGATGAAGGCTGTGAAATAATCTGGGTCCTCCTCTACTTCAGATGCTCTTAAAATAAACTCATTGTTCTTAAGATAAACTCTTTTAAGACCTACAAGAGCCAGCATGTCCATTCCCTGAGATCGTCTCCAGACTCTTCCTATTTTACTCCTTTCTCTGCTCTCTGCAGCCCAGCCTTCTGTTAGTTCCATAAACATCCTGCGCTTCCTCCTGCCACATACCCTGTAGCTGCCACAGGGCCTGGGCTCAAAATAATCTTATCCTAGTTTGCCAACACTCTTCTTTCAAATCTCTGTTCTCTCTGATCTTTACAAGAAAATTAAATGCCACTTTCACAAACCTAAATAGTACTATATTTCTACCCTTGGTAAAAATGATCAGAATTATAATATAAATCCATTATCTAATACTTTGAATATCTGTTTTTCCTACTATTGTGTAAGATCTGTGGTTCTGATTTTGCTCAATAGTTGTTTCCCTTATGCCTGGCAGAGTGCTGAGTATATTAGAGTACTCAGTAAATATGTGATGAATAAATGAAAAAAATGAATTAAGTGCTGACAAGAAAGACTGAACTGAGAGAATGAGCTATAGCTTAAGAATCATGCATTCTATAAGGAGACTTTAAAAAATTTATTTTTTCAAATGTAACCTATATGCATACTATTCAACCTTATAGAGACTGTAAGCCCTGCATGGGGCTTATTTATATCTTTGTCTAAATTGTAAATACTGCAATTAATATTTTTTTTCTTAGTGAAATGACTAAGCCACCAATGAAACTAAAAGATCTATTATTTGCTTATATCCACCATGAAACAAAATTTTATAATCTGAAACATTAAATAAGAGTTTTATAATCTGAAATATTGCTTGAGTTTAGTGCATAGTATATAACATGCTGTAAGTTCTTTAAATGAAAATAGGGTCTAAAGCAGGGGGAAATAAACCAGCAACATGAGAATAACACAGGAATAATTTGAAAACTCATACTCTCTACGACTATATTGAAGTAAAGTGAAATTTAGAGTGGATTATAAATTATTCCTAATTGTCAGTGCTATAAAACTTCAGAAAAGAAAGTATTTTAATAAGTGTTGGCATTTGCCTTGGCTATAATTATCAATGGTAGATGCTAATGAGTCTCAACTGCTGAGGTAATACCTGTTTAATTAGAGCAAATTTTACTTTGACTTGTGAAAATCCATTTCAGATAAGAAATAGGGATGCATAGGCTGCTATGAGGACACAAAGGGCATCTACGACTGCCTGAGCCAGTCAGAGAAGGCATCCAGAGACATGAAACTTGAGATAAGCCTTGAAGAATGAGTCAGAAAGAAAAGAAAGGAGATAATTTCACCCAGATGCACAGCCACAAGGGTATATAGCACAGTTGTGGGACCTACAGGTTAGTTAGCATGGCATGGAAACAAGGTGCATGTCAGAGACTGGGAAGTACGAGCCTGAAGAAATAGCTAAAAGAGTCTGGGTGCAGCGGCTCATGCCTGCAATCCCAGTGCTTTGGGAGACCAAGGTGGGAGGGTCGCTTGAGGCCAGAAGCTCAAGACCAGCCTGGGCAACATAGTGAAACCCCTGTCTCAAAAAGGAAGGGGAGGGGAGGGGAGGGGAGAGGAAGGAGGGGAGGAAGGGGAAGAGGAAGGGGAAGGGAAAAGAGGGGAAGGAGGGGAAGTAGGGGAAGAGGGGGAGGAAAGGAAGAAGAAAAGAAAAGAAAAAGATCAGAAATAGCTAAAAAAAAAAAATAATGTGTTGGGCTTTGCATATCAAGGCAGAGTTCTGGAACCTAGTTCAAGGCAACAGGAAACCATTCAAGAATTATAAGCAAGGGATTGGTATGATCAAGTTTGGTTTTAAAGAGCTCACTGTTGGTAGTAAGAGACAGGGCTTAGCAGGCTAAGCTAGGAAAGAATTAATTAGGAACCTTTTGAACACTTTAAATAATAAATCTGATAACCTGAAGTTAGACATTGACAGATAGAAGGGAAAATAGAGGGAAGAATCTAGAGATATTAAGTCATAAAATCAACAGACTGTACTCACTGGCCAAGTCTAGGATGAGGGGAATAAAAATGCACAGGATGGAGGAGAAGCAGAGGATAGAAAGATTCCAAGTTTCTGGTCTTTGCAGTGGGCAAAGGGCAGTCTCAATGAAGGTAGGGAATAAAAGAGTGAAATTTGATGAGAGGAAGAAGGGCAGAGGAGATGACTTATTCAGTACAAGACAGGAAGAGTTTGGAGTACTTCTAGAATATTCAAATGGAGTTTACAAACTGTTAATTTGTATATCCAAGTCGACCTCAGAAAAAAAATCTCAGCTGGAGCCGTCGATTAGAATAGCACTGGTGACAAAACCCATGGGGTGGAATAAATGTCTAGGGAAGCTGGGTGCATTGGCACTTGCCAGTAGTCCCAGCTACTCGGGCGGCTGAAGCGGGGTATCCCTTGAGGCCAGGAGTTTGAGTCTGCAGTGTGCTGTGACTGTGCCTGTGCATCGCTACTGCATTCCAGCCTGGGCAACATAGCACTCTGTCTCTAAAGAGTGGGGGAAAAACTATCTAGGGAGAGAGTATAGAGGAAGTAATAACCAATTAGAGAAGATAGCAGTCACTCAGGCTCCACTAAAGTACTTCATTGCTGAGGATTCTCTCTATCCCTAACCTGAAGTCCCATGTAGCCAGACCACAGCCAGCATGACTCTTAGGATTGGAGAACTCAGGCCCAAATTTTCACCACAATGTTTGTATAGCAGAATTCAGTAAAAGTTCCTGCAAGAAAAATGCTTTCTATATTATGAAAGTCTAAATTTTCAGAATACTCTTTAGAACAGTCAATTCTCAGATTGTTAATTGGCATTGCTTCAGAAAAGAGCCTCAGTTTTCAGGGTCTTTAATCTTGCTAATGTACGTTACAATGTGCCAGAAGAGGGTATAATACACAGCATTTCCCAAACCTATTTGGTCACTAAATTCTTTTTTTTTCTTTTCTGTTTTTCAGGAGAGCCTACTAAACTTTGTTTCTAAGAAACATATTTCAAGAACTAATACACACTGTTGAGCATACAATAATCTGAAGAGAATGAATAGCATTAGCAAATAAACAGTAATTTGACTATGGAAGGAAATCATAACAAAATACAGAAATCTTACATTTCTCATCATGCATAACCTTAGGAAAAAGACCTTCTAATTTCTGAGTGATTTTTATAACAAGTGACTGGTTAACCTCAATTTAAAAAAAACATAAATGACAATCATCATCTTCATTAGGAAACTATAATAAAATATCCTTTGTTATCAACTCTAAGCAGGAAGAAAAGGAACACAAAAGAAAACACTGTTATTTATCTGCCATCTCCTTTATCACAACAGCATCCTTATGAGGTAGGTGTTATGTCTGTGTCCACATGAAGGAACTGAGACTCTCAGCTGTCACTCAATGAGAGGTGGCTGTGCTGGGATTCAATCCTAGTCAAATTCAAAACACTTGCTTTTTCTAACTATTCCTTAAATACTGGTAGGATTAATTAGTTAAAATTCATAGAGAAATATACTTTGTCCATTCTTCTTTCCAGCACTGAAAGTGTTTGTTTTGATTGCTTACTTTTTAAGTGTAGATGATAACAACAGCAAGAAGCAATCAAACCTAGTGACATCTGTTGTTCTTTGTCCATGCATAGAATATCTACCTGTAAGCCAAATGATTCCACAGCCATGTAACTCAGTAAAGACCTTGATGATGAATGTAATGGGATACAAAGCTTTCTTTGTACTGTGTCATCTTCTCTAATATGATCTTGCATTATAGAATAAATAGCCTTACATTATGAGTTTATAATATTTTGAAGATTTCAATTCCCATACAACTGATTGCACAAGTAAACTTCAATACCATTGGTTCCCAATTTTTTTCTACCAACATAAGGGAAAAGTCACTCAACTTATATCTGTAATTCTAACTCACTTTCTCAAAGGGGGGCTTTGAGAGAGTTATACTTAGATAAAATAGGGAAAAGCATACATAAATCTCAGCAAAGAGTAGATGAAAGACTCCAAGTGATTGAGATCTTTCTCCTTAGAAGTGGTGTTCACCTTCACTCTACCACAACTACATATAATACATATTTTTGTATATATAGAATATTCTTGATTCATTCATAAAAAAGCTTTCTCTCTTCAATCATAAATTCTGAGTTCCTATAAGACACCTGACAACCATCCTTGTTATGCTAATTAGTGTATATTTTATATAATTAGATACAAGGTTTATATTACAATTGGCAAAACCAGCTTCCAGGTTTCAACCACATTCTGCACAGAAAATTTAAAAGTTACAAAGAAGAGAGAGTGAAAGCAAAAAGGGACTGATGAAGTGAGGCTTTAACAAGGAAGTAGGATGACACTGTCAACTGCTCTCAGTAAGAATCATGGTGGAACCTTGGGAATATAACATGATTCACTTCAGGCAAGACCAGCAATAGGGAAAGGGCAGGGCAGATTCCTTCAACAACTGCCCGGTTGGAAGATAAAATATAAACATGACTGACTGAAATATTTAAATATTTACACAACCACAGCTGGAAAAAGATATACACGTAAGTGCTAAGTATTTCAAGGAAATATATCAAAGTCACATGAGATTTATGATGAGGAAACCCAACTCCTAGTTGGATGTAAACTGTTGCCCCCTCTGAGACGTCACTTTTACGGAAACACAAGCAAGTAACGATTTAACAGACTGCTTATTAATATTCTGTTGAGGTAAGCAAATATACATATAAAATTTTATTCTTTTTAACTATATATGATATTTTTCTAGCATGACAGTAATATTTGTCTTAAAATTTTATTTATGTTTTCAAGTCTGTTTCTGGAAACAGACTGAGAGTAAAACAGTAATTATTTTATTAATAGTCTTCTTTTGATCCAATTTTTTTCATATTTTTTGGTGTGCAAAATTAGAAAACCTAAAATGATTAAAATATCCATCTGCATCAAATCTCATACTAAAGCATCTTGCAGCACAAAAATGCTTATAAATTGCTAAAAGCCCAAGAGGAACAAATTTAGTGAGTAGCTGACAGATATACAATGAATATTAATAGACAATTTGGTGACATCTGTCCAAGGTGGGAATAGGATGTATATGATTGCCTTAACAACATACCTATATTTGAAAAAATATATCTATATTCTTAAAAGAGCCTTGCCTCTTAACATTTTTATTTAAAATCCATTTACATTTTAAGGAGCAGAACTGCCACAAACTATTAACATAAATCCTATCACAGGTACCAATCCTGTAATTTGCCTGTCAGAATTTCATCCAAGAAGGAGATATTTGTTAAAAATAAGAAGGCAGCACCAGTTAATTACTCCCTGTGCAGAGAGTAGACATAAATATCCCCTATTGAGTTATATACATTTCCCAAATACACTTACTGTTGGACTAAGAAATACAAAAAGTCCACATTCTACAGAAAAACTAAGTGATTTCACCTGAATTTATATATAGTAGAGGAATAAAAGGAAAACAGAATGTATTAAAATAACTACATGATTAACAGATCATGCCACTTTCCTCAGTTACTTTGTTTTATCCTAAGATTATAATCTTCTACCTAAGAAGATTATTTATGGGAAAAAAACCCTTTTCTAGCCAAAGTTTCGAATAATCCTAATAATTAGCTGAGTGCTAGCAGTAGAACTTATCATGTAAAATAGACCAAAATGAATTCCAGGAGTGAATGCCTGGTGTTTTTGTAATATTCCTGTAGAACTTAATATCATATGGCTGTATCCTCAGAGATAGGAAAGAGACGGACAGTATAATAAGTTACATTTTAGAAATAATTCTGTCTCCTCCATTCCATTTTTAATAATATACAGACAACTAAAAAGAAGAGACTTTTCTGTCATGGGACCCAAATATCGTAGAAGCCAGTAGGGCATTAATGCAGGAATTGCCTCAGCTGAGTGAATTCAGGCAGGATTCACTCTGAGCTGTAACTAAAGGATTGGAGAGTTGAAGCTGGCTAGCTGAGTTCATTTTTCCTATTTATCCTTTACTAAAATAGAAGGATTTTATTTTCTGTTAAATACCAAACAAAAATATTTATATATCTTAAAGTCCAAATTCTTTCACTCTCCCAACCATTAACCCGTCCACCAACATAAAGAAATACAAAATAAAATCCATGATTTTAACAGCCTGAAGTCTACAAAGGGAAATGGAAATATTAACAAAAATAATATTGAAAAGTAAGAGCCATACAAGATAAAACAGTAGGAGAAACCGGAATCAGAAGAAGGAATGGCGGCGGTTGAGGAGGGTGGGGGAGCCATAAACTGCTGTAGCATCTGTGGGGAAAGTAATCAAAGCTAGAGAAACTGGACTCACATTGTCTGAATTCAAATCTAGGCTCTCATACTTCTTAGTTTTTTTGAACTTGGATAAATAGATTAACCTCTCTGAATGTTAGTTTCTTCATCTGTAAAATGAGGATAAAATAATATCTACATTTTATAAGTTAACATAACTTCTAATGCGTAAAATAATATTACATTGATCCGTGGGTTGGAAACATTAATCTAGTATTTTGGAAGTTGGCATAAGCATAATTGTTTCATTTTATAATATTCCTCCCAACCCTTTTCTAGAATTACATTAAGATACTTATTAATTTATACAGAAATTAATTACATTTTCCCCTGGATTTGTGGGAAGCATTGCAAACTAAGTTAGTCCCAAGTTTTAGTTGAGAATTCAACTCAAAATAATTCTCCACTTATCTGGTTCTTGGCAGGTTCTGGCATAATTATAGCAAAACATCTTTCAAAAGAAAAGAAAACAAAATAAAACCAAACCAGAGCACTTAGCACACAGCCAAATTATTGTTTTACTGAGAAGCATCAGAGGTTGACTGACTAAAGCCATCTTAAAGTATCTGTTTTTTGTGGAAAATATTCCAAATAAATTCATTGACTAAATGTAGTACTTTTCAAACTTAAAAAATACACTAGTGCTTTGAAAATATTACTGACTGAATAGTCGTATTATCTTTTATTTCCATTATATTACAATATAAAAATATTATGGGCAACCACAGTACACATTAAGTTTGTAATTGTGCATCCTAATGTGTAGTCTAATGGACCAAAATGTTTAGGTTTGAAAATATAACATAACACAATAAATATAATACAATAAAATCCAATTGAACCTTCACATTTTTCATTGACAAAAGACTCTGGACAATAGTTTAAATTGTGAAAAACAGTATTGGGGTGGTCCTATGATTCCTTTTATTGCTATGGAAATATAGTTAATCATAATCTTGGATTTTCTATATATTAGAACAAATTATATGGCATTGCAATCAATGTGAATCTGCAGTTCATTTCTTTCTTTATAATATGAAAATAGCAGATGGTTATAAATTTGAGCCAACTATAACCTCAATATACAGAACATGAGCAAACTCCCCTATTGAAGTGGCAACTTAAAAATATATAAAACCATAAAATAAACATTGCTTAGCAAAACTCTTTTGTTCTCAATTTAAACTTCTCAGGAGAGGATCTTTATTCTGAAGTTAATCTAAATTTTGTGTTTAAAACCATGCTTGTAAGTCATACATTTAAATTATGTAAAAGCAAATATGAATATAATATAATTTGTTAACCATAGGGAACCAAGGTTTTAAACCAAGGTTTTAAAAATTATAATGTAAAGTAATAGTTGTAAATTGTTTCTCTAAAGAGTTGCATTAGATTTTCATAGAATCTGCGCATTATGGATACAATTTGCTAGGAGTCAATAACCAAAAATGAACTAAAGTACTAAAAATAAAGCTTTGAGCTCTACTTTTTAAATTAGGTAGTCATACTTGTGTCATAGTTAAAGAACCCTTGATTCTAGGTGAGTTACTCATGTCTGTAAGATAGAACATGCAAATGTAATTTTAAGGGTAATGGTCTAGAAACAATTACACTTTAGGAAAACAAATAACTTTTAAAGGATTACTAAGAAATCCCTACAGAAATGCAATCAACTCACTCATTTTAAAAACTCAGTATTTGATAAAAAGGTAAAAAACATACAAGGCCCTAATAAAATTTTTTAAAAATTCTCATTCAGTATTTTTGACATGAACAAGAATTTCTGAAGAACATTTATTACACATTAGTAAACTAACTGTAATATTTCCCTCCTTGCGCCTTCCCCGTTACTCTCTCACTATATCTTAGATTTGGCTATTACAGACTCTAAGGGGCACTGATAAAATGCTGCGAGGCAGACTCTAACCATTTGGCATATAAGATAAGAGAATTTAAAAGATATTTCAAATGTTAACTTAAAATCTAAATTTTAACTAATTAACTAAATAGTATACTACAGTATATGCTGTAGTAAATATTAGGTTATTAAGTATGGAATGTCCAATTTCCTTAAGCACTAAGTTTGACAGTTGATATCCCTGACATTTCACTTTGATGCTCCTTAGTATTTTTGTTGTTGGTGGTGTTGTTTATTGTGAAGGTACATCCCCATTCTTTCAAATGCACGTTTTGGCTTGTGAATATCTTTCAAATTTCTTTTTTAGAGAAATTTTTGTGAAACATGGATAATTCAAAAATTCATGTTATTTTTGAATATGAGTTCCATTATGGAACCAATGCGGTGCAGACAGCTTGAAATATCAACGAAGTGTTTGGGAAGGATGTGGCTAATCAACGCACAGTATGTTAATGATCTGAGAAGTTCCATTCTGATGATTTTAATCTTAAAAATGAGCCATGTGGGTGACTGGAGACCAAGGAGGAGAATGATGAGCTGAAAGCTGTAGTGGAAACAAATCCATCTCAACCTATGCGTGAATTAGCACCAAGGTTTGACGTTACTATTCCAACAATATTGGACCATTTGAAACAAATGGGCAAGGTAAAGAAGCTGGAGAGATGAGTACCGCATGAATTAAACAAGCATCAGAGAAGCATTCATCCCGAAGTCTGCCTTTCTTTGCTGTCATAACATAAAGGTGAACCATTTCTATACCGTATTGTTACATGTGAAAAAAATGTATTCTTTTTGACGATCACAAGTGTTCGGCATAATGGTTGGATAAAGATGAAATGCTGAAACACCGTTCAAAACTGAATATTCATCAAAAAAAGCTAATGGTCTGTTTGGTGGTCCAGTGCTGGTATTATCCACTACAGCTTCATAAAACCTGATCAACTGATGTGGATGTCTACAGCAACCAACTGGATGAAATGATGAGGATGCTTGTGATTAAGTAGTCAAGATTGGTCAATAGAGACAGGCCAATCCTCTTGCAAGACCACATGTCTCAAAAAACAATGCTGCTCAAACTAGAGAAGCTGGACTTGGAAACTCTCTGTCATCTACCGTATTCACCAGACCTTGCACCAACTGACTACCACTTCTTCAATGCTTTGGACCACTTCTTGCAAGGAAAAATACTCAATTCTCAACAAGCTGTGGAAAAGGCCTTTTGTGATTTCATTGCCACTCGCTCTCCAGGCATAAACAAGCTACTGTTAAGATGGCAAAACTATGTCCATAGTTTAGGTGCATACTTTGATTAATTTTACTGCTTCTTGTTTGAGATATAATAAACTTTACTTGTGATTCTGAAATCGGACATTTCATATTTAATGACCTAATATCAAAATAGGTAATTAGTAATCCTTGTTTTCTAAAGGGGTAAATAAATAATTTATCATTCCAAAACAAATGTGTAGTGGATCTATTAGGGAAAACCCCACCATAAATAAAACAGTAACATTTATAACTTTCAATGCAAAAGATAAGAACTGCCCCCAAAAAGTTCTCGTAATTCCAAGGGCATCTTAATTATGGGTAATACAATGTTTGTAAACATTTATCATTTTGTATTTTAATGCCACATTAAAAGAGAAATATGATACTTTTAGTCATTATTTTGAGAGTGGTTTAATTCTTCATTATGAAGGGGAAAAGCCATTAAATCAATTTTGTTTAGAAAGTATTTATAATGTTGAAATGTTTGTGTTATGTTAATAAATAGATCGTAACTGAAATAATTCTACAACCTCAGTCCCTAGAACAACACCTAGCACTCAGCAGACACTCAATAAACATGTGTTGAATGAATGATCATTAATGGAAAAAGAAAATGACAGGTGACCCCATACGTATTTATAAGTAGTTTAGAACATGGCATATACAAACATCCATTCTTGGAGGCAGTCAGTGCCACTCTGAGCTGAGGAGTAAATAAGGGAAACCTTTACCTATGTTTCTGGGAAGCATAAATCCACAAGGGAAAGGAGCCCTTGAGCCACAACCTCCCTGAAGGCATATGGAGATACAAGGCTTTTGGTTCATTGAAAGTTGGGAGCTCTCTTCAAAACTAATTCTGAGGGCATTGAACCCTGTACACAGTATCATGTGTGGTGCAAATACAAGGATTAACAGGTTTAAATTGCATAATTTTAGCTGAAGAGAGAGACTGAAAGAAAGAGGGAGACAGAGTCAGAGACAGAAAAAGACATAGAAAAAAGATATGAAAAGAATCTTTTTAAAAAAATTTCAAAATATTATAGGGGTACAAATGTTTTTGGTAGGAAACAATAAACTTTCATGTGGGCACACATAAACAATCAGTAAACAAATCTGAAAAAGTTTTATATGCAAAACTGTATGCAACATAGTTAGAATGAGTGGAAGTAAACCTCTTTGACAAAAATAAGCTTTCCAGGAAAGGTGAAAAGCCTGCGTGAGAGTAAATGAAAAGAGGCCACAAACCCTGAGGCACATAGCTGCTCAGTCATGCCCTGTGTGATCACTGGGAGTTAAAAGACTGGATATGGATTTAAACCGATTAACAGGTATCAATTGCCTTTTCTCTTTAGGAAGCAAACAGACCTAATTATCTTACTTATCTTCCATGAAGAAATGTTACAAGCTAATTCCTAGTCTATGCTGGCCTGGGAAAATTATTTTTCTAAACCTTAAATTATTTCTCACTTCACATTTGACTATTCTTTAGAAATTCTGAGATCCTCTAATAATAATAAATTCCAATTACATTATCAAAATATATGAATACTTTTTTTCCTACTCAGCCTGTAATAAATGACAGAATATCTCAATGTAATGGATTTTAATTTCTCTAGTTTTCTGCAAGCACAGACACTACAATTGAGATAGAAAAAGATGCAGCATAGGTTGTTGGTTTTTTAAAATAACTTCACTTAGTTATTAATTTTAGAACAATATTTATATAATAAAGTCTTCTAAAAAAGTAACAGTAATTGTCTCTTTGAAGAATTATTTTGTTTACTACATATATGCATAAAACTACATGTAGGTATTATCAGAGAAAAATGTATGCTCATTAAAATAAAACCTACTGAAATATAAGGCAAAGGCATGACAAACTGGAATAATAACATATTCAGTAGGTAACCTTTTAAAAAACTTTAAGTATTAAATATAAATGAAAGCAGTGTTTCTCAATGCGTGATCCTTTTTGTACATATATAAAGTTTCCTTTAGTTTTTAAGTATTCTATATTTTATTTGTTTTGTCTTTCTGGTTTAGAAAAACCTGGGATAAGGTTAAAGATATGGATAACTGGTCCCTGATCTATTCAGCAATAATCTCTGGGTATGAAGACTTGTAACTGGTACTTTACAGGTACACAAGGTGATATTTTTTTCCTTTTATTTCATCATATAATGGGGGTACAAATATTGTTAGGGTTACATACATTGCCCCTACCACCCCTCCCCCGCCACATGCCAGAGCTTCAAGCGAGTCCAATCCCCAGGTGGCTGCACGGCACACACGCCTGCCCTCCATCTGACAAAAGATTTTTTTTTTTACATTTTGGATACATTGTATAACTTTGCCTCTCCCTAAGAAGAGTTAGAGGTATGCCCTTCCGCCCGACAATGCTTGCCATATCCCTATGATGTGGGTCGTGCCCCCTACCCCGAAACCCTGGTGAACACTACCACCATTTGAGCACCATAGTT
>VBSM01000272.1:84745115-84758277 GCA_008086735.1 Cheirogaleus medius | reverse complement strand
CCTTAAAAGTATAAAATCAGTAAAGAGGCCAGGACAACAATACTTGTCTGCCCAGGAATAGTATTATAACTATAACCTGCTTAACATAAAATGAACTAAAAAGCCTAAAGATCCAATGGACAAATAGAAGAGTTTCTATGACAATAGAATGGGATAAACAGAAAAAAAAAAATAATGCTTTGTACCAACATTTTAAAGCTTTTAAAATGTCACAAAGGCTATTAAACACATTCCTTATAAATATTCATAACAAGGAACATGACCATTGTTCATATAAGTTAATTCTCATACAACTGGTTATAATTCATGGTATAATTTTTAAAATTCCTTTTGCTTCTTGCATCAACAAAGCCTTACTTTGAATATTGTCCAAGTAGTGTCAAAAGCATAGCTTTGAAGGTCTACTAAACAAACAGGACAGTTCCTTAAACATTTGTGCTTTGAAAACCAGGTCAATGCTACATAGCATAATCATAGCGTCATCTCTTTCATGAACATGAAGAATGGATCTACAGGTTTACTTTAAAGTAGCTTAAGAATTTCATTTTGAGAATTTTCCAATGTAATGATATAATTAAAAGGTAAACAACATATGTGTTTCTGGCCAGGGATGCACTAACTAAAGTTGCATTATAAGCTCACTAACATGTAAAGGAATTTCACAGTGCCTGGCATTCCTAATTTCATTCATGATCCAATATCTTTTATGGGTCTATTCAAAAGATTATTAAAATCATCCATTCCCCTCAATTGTTAAGTAACAAATAAAAATTTGTCTCAGCTGCATATTAACTGTTCATGGTGGCAACCTTTTAGTGAAAGTGGGAGAGTTTTGGCCAATATACCTTTCTTCTTCCATTCTCCAGGTAACAGGTTTCATTCCTAGATCACAGTGAGCAGAGGCCCCAGGCTAGTGACACCAATTACTAGTTCTGGAATATACCTGTGACTAATGTTGGGATGACTGGAATCCTTCCCTGGGATGTTCCTACCTGGAGCTGGCAGGGAAAAGCTATTAGATTGTGAGATGCCAAGTATCATGTTTGCTCTTGGACAGAAAAGATCTGTCTGCAAAGTAGAAAAATGAAAACACCATGCAAGGGGAAGCAGAGGAGAGAAAACCAAAACATACTGATGGCATTTTGTCATTAGTTCCATTTGGCTCTTAAGTCTAATCCCACCAATGCATTTTCTATGGTTTGAGTATATGAGTCAATGAATTTTTCTTTTGTTATTGAATTATTTTCTTTTACTTGCAATGAAATAGTCCTAATACACTAATTTCCCTGTTAAATCCAGCTTTTCCTCTCCTGGACTGTGTCACCATGGAGACCTTGGTAAGAATTTTATACTACCTCCCTCCACTTTTCCCATGCCTTCTCTTTACCTCTTCTTCCATGAAGGCTTGTCAGACCAAAACAATCTATTTCCCTTTTATTAAAAAAAAAAAAAAACTACCTGTGATATGTCTTCTCCTTATCTATAACTAATATTCAAATTGTCTATTTTAATCTTTTACATATGTATATCTTCCTCTCTAACTAAATAATTAACTGCTTGAAGGTAAATTTATTTGCAATTACACATTTTTACATACTCTCAGTCACACATATAAAGTATAATAAAAGCAGCTGAATGAGTTCTGGTTTACTTTTCATATTTTACAGTGAAAACTAAGGAGGGAGTGTTAGCTAAAGAATTTGATTTACTCAGATAAAAGAGGTTACATAAATATCAGCTATTTATCATGTATAGGTTCTCTGAATTGCTCAAAAATATTTATTCCAAATAATAATGTCTGAAGTAGACATGTAGTAGTACACTTATATTTAGTTATAAAAAATTATTTTAAAAATGTTTAGTGTCTATTGTATATTCTTCATAAAATATATAACCGGTATCACATAACTTAGATTTACAGAAATTTATGAGACTGAATAGATGAGCTACCAAAATGAAACTAAGTATTCACCAAATGAAAAGAATTTTTCTTAAAGCAAAATACTCTTCCTGTTTTAATTTCAAAGAGCCATAGAATCACTAGAGAATAATTTTTCAAAAACCAAGTTACACATAAATTATTTTTTTTCAAACATTATAGGCATTCTATAGTACATTTATATCATGGGCCAATATAACAATTTTTATAATTGTATAAATAAAGTCCACAGTATTCAACTCTTTTGAAACACAACAGTAACTGAATGTATTTCAATAATGGGAGAGACAGAAAAAGAAACTGAAAAAAGGGGAAATTCCAATCTGATTCAGAACTTTAGACTTAGGAAATTTTTTAAAAAAGACTTCTTTCTTGATGGAATGTATTTCTATTGAAAACTGAACCAAAACTCATGGTAGCGGCTGTGGATTCTTTAGACAGATGGTGTCAACAGACCAGTCGATTAGTCAGCTTGGCAATGGAAGAAGGATAGATAGTTTTACAAAATGCCACCAAACTCAATATATGAAAAAAAAGAAAAGAAAAGAAAAGAAAAGAAAAGGAGCCATGAATTTGTACTCTGATACTTGATCCTGGTTACTGCATGGTTTGTAAAATAGGCTACTCTTGTCACCAGCAGTTTAGAGTTTCCTCGTTAGATTTTCATAGAAATGGTTCTCAGAACACAAAAGCCAAATCCCAGAAGGGACAGCTGGGTTTAACAGGTGAAGAGAACACATCTAATGGTTTTTCTATCAAAGCCCCACTGCTGATTTTCTTTCTTGTTTTTATACCTAATATAAACTAAAAATATATATTCTGATTTTTAAAAGATATGCCACTTGAGAATGTATTCATAACCTAGGATAAACAAATATTGTACAAAAAATAGAGAGTTCCTATTTATAAATACAAATATGATAATTTAATTTTTGGTGGCTCAAGGTAGAATTTTATATTAGATTATATTTAGTCAAGTTAAAACTAGTGTTCAATAATTTATTCCCATGAGTCAAAGACCATGTGTACTAATGCCACCAAATTAAATCAGAACCAGAAAGTTCAATTTGATTAGTAATTTTCCTGGTGAGTTTGGGGCCCTTCTAATGTAAATTAGAATTTTCATTAGCATGGGAATGAGACTAGGATATGGGGCCCTGCAGAGAAAATAGCAGGTTTGAGAATTAAGGAAAGTGGTCCTGCTTCTAAAAGTGAGGTGTTTAAGACAAGTCTTTAAGATTCAACTTACCCTTATATCTTTATCTCTAAGATAAAGAGATGGTAGCAATTTATATTTAAATTAAAATCTCTTTCCGGTCAGCTCTGATAATAAAAGCTAGTAAAATGAACGTTCTGGTTTGTTCTGAATATATCATAAGCATGTGAAAGATTATCTTCTATTTTCATGTCAGTGCCTGCATATAGGGGGAATTTGATATGATAAGATAATTTTTGTAAAAATTTTATCACTGGCTTCATAAAAATTCAACCACTATGTTCTCTTCAGAGAGAATGTTGAAGGCAAAATGGATAAATGAGATTTGGCTCTAAGAGAGACTCCTAGTTCTACCATTTAACTAGTTGTATAACCTTGGGCCACCTGTTTCTTAACCTTAGTTTCCTGATTTTTTTACAAAAAGGAATAACTTACTGAGAGAAAATGAAAATATGAAAAATGCAGTAGAATACGTCACAAAATAAGTTTTTAATAATGTTTCTTTTCAAAGATAAAATTTTTAGATCACATATTTCTAGCCAGCAAATGAAAGATGTAGGGGTCAAGGAAAAAGAAAATTGTTGAAAGTGAGATTATATAAGCACTGAAATTAATTTGTCAATCTCTTCCATAGTTCAGGGTGTTCAGCAACCAATATAAAAAGGAACAGAAAAGTCCCAGCACTTAAGAGGTAAACATAATTATGTTTCCATATTAATGTGATATTGCAGACCATTATTGCCTAACAATCAACTTTGATCCTGAAAATACTTTACCTTTAAGGCAGGATAAAGACCTTGACCCAAAAAATACTTTTTTTTAAAAAAAGCATAAAAATACACAAGTGAGCCAATTTTCTTTTTTTGCTCATTCTGTTTTCTTGTTTTGTGTTTATATATATATATATATTTTTTCCCAGCATCACTTATTGAAGAGACTGTCCTTTCCCCACCATATGTTCTTTGTCAATGATAAGTTCACTATAGATGTGTGGATTTATTTCTTGGTCCTCTATTCTGTTCCATTAGTCTGTATGTCTGTTTTTATGCCAGTACCATGCTGTTTAGGTTACCATAGCTGTGTAGTATAATTTGAAGTCAGGTAATGTGATTTCTCCAATTTTATTCTTTTTGCTCAGGATAGCTTTGGCTATTCTGATCTTTTGTGGTTCCATATAAATTTTAGTATTATTTTGTCTATATCTGTGATGAATGCCAGTATTTTAGTGAGAATTGGATTGAATCTGTAGACTGCTTTGGGTAGTATGGACATTTTAACAATATTAATTCTTTCAATCTATGAGCGTGGAATATCTTTCCATTTTTTGTGTCCTCCACTTCTCTCATAAATGTTTTAAAGTTTTAATTTTAGAGATCTTTCATTTTGGTTAAGTTTATTACTAAGTATTTTATTTTATTTGTAGTTATCATAAATGGGATTACTTTCTTGGTTTCTTTTTCAAATTGTTTACTGTTGGCATACAGAAATGGTACTGATTTTTGTATGTTGACTTATACCCTGCAACTTTACTCAATTTGTTTATCAGTTCTAATGGTTTCTGAGTGGATTCTTTAAGTCTCTCTAGATCCAAAATCGTATCATCTGCAAACAAGAATAATTTGACTTATTCCTTTCCAATTTGGATGCCCTTTATTTCTTTCTCTTGTCTGATTGCTCAAGCTAGAACTTCCAGTATTATGTTGAGTAACAGTGGTAAAAGTGGGCATCCTTTTCGTGTTCCAGATCTTAGAGGAAAGGCTTTCAGATTATCCCCATTAGGTATGATACTAGCTGTGGGTCTGTCATATATGTCTTTTATCGTGTTGAGGTGTGTTCCTTCTATAAGCAGTTTATTCAGAGTTTTTATCATGAAAGGATGGTGAATTTTATCTAATGCTTTTTCAGCATCAATTGAAATGATCATAAGGTTTTTGTCCTTTGTTCTGTTGTTATGATACATTATATTGATTGATTTGCATTGTTGGACCATCCTTGCATCCTTGGGATGAATCTCACTTTATCATGATGAATAATCTTTCTAATGTGTTGTTGAAATCAGTTTGCTAGTATTTTTTGAGAATATTTGCATCTATGTTCATTAGAGATATTGGCTTATAGTTTTCTATTTGTGTTTTATCTTTGTCTGGTTTTAGGATCTGGGTGATACAGGCCTTGTAGAATGAGTTTGGGAGTATCCCCCCCTTGGATTTTTTGTAACAGTTTAAGTAGGATTTGTATTAGTTCTTCTTTGAATGCTTGAGTAGAATTTAGCAGTGAAGCCATCATGTCCTGGGCTTTTCTCTGATGAGACATTTTTATCCAATTACTTGTTATTCGTTTATTCAGGTTTAGGATTTCTTTCTGGTTCAATCTAGGTAAGTTGTATGCATCTAGGAATTATACATTTCTTTTAGGTTGGGACATAGTTGCTCACAGTAGTCTCTAATGATCCTTTTGATTTCTGCAAGATTAGTTGTAATGTCTCCTTTTTATCTCTGATTTCATTTATTTGGGTCTTCTCTCTTTTTTCTTGGTCATACTAAAGGTGTGTCAATTTTATTTATCCTTTCAAAACACCAACTTTTTGTTTAATTGATCTTTTGTATTTTTTGGTTTCAATTTCATTTATTTCTGCTCTGATCTTTATTATCTTTTCTTCTACTAATTTGAGGTTTTGTTTCTTCTTGCTTTTCCTGTTCTTTGAGATGCACTGTTAGATTGTTTATTTGAAGTTTTTCTACTTTTTTGATGTAGGCACATTGCTATTAGCTTTCCTCTTATTACTGTTTTTTCTGTATTCCATAAGTTTTAATATGTTGTGCTTCCATTTTCGTTTGTTTTGAGACATTTTTTAAGTTCTTTTTTATCTCTTCATTGACCCACTGGTCATCAAGGAGCACATTGTTTAATTTCCATGTATTTGTATATTTCCCAATGTTCCTATTATTAATTGATTTCTAGTTTTATTCCATTGTTATAAAGAAAATAATTTGGTATGATTTCCATTTTTTTTAATTTTTAAAGAATTATTTTGTGGCCTAACATATGGTCTATCCTTAAGAATGATCCATAAGCTGAGGAGAAGAACATATATTCTGGAGCTGTTGAATGAAACATTCTGTAAATATCTATGAGGTCTATTTGGTCTATAACGCAGATTAAGCCCAATGTTTCATTGTTGATTTTCTGTCTGGGTGATCTGTCCAATGCTGAAAGTGGAGTGTTGAGGTCTCCACAATTATTGTATTGGGGTCTATCTCTCTAACTCTGAGAATATTTGCTTTATATATTTGGGTGCTCCAGTGTTGGGTGCCTATATATTTAGAATTGTTATATCCTCTTGCTGGATTGATCCATTTATAATTATATAATGATCTTATTTGTCTCTTTTTACAGTTTTTGTCTTGAAATCTATTTTATATGATAGATGTACAGCTACTTCTGCTATTTTTGGTTTCTATTTGCATGGAATATCTTTTTCCTTCCCTTTATTTTCAGTCTATGTGTGTCTTTATACGTGAAGTATGTTTCTTGCAGTATACAGTTGGCTTTTGTTTTTTAATCCATTCAGCCACTCTATGTCTTTTGATTAGAGAGTTTAGCCCATTCACATTCAATGTTATTATTGATAGGTATGAATTTTTTAATGTCATGTTGTTACTTGAATTCTGGTTGTTTTGTAGTCCTCTCTTTCTTTCTTCCTTCGTGTCTTCCTTTCTTAAAAGTGATTTTCTCTTGTGGTGTATTTTAATTTCTTGCTTTTTATCTATTGTGTATCTCTTATAGGTTTTTTTGATTTGAGGTTTTTTGATTTTTTTTCATGATGCTTGAAAAAAAATTTTATAACCAATTATTTTAAACATATGACAACCTTGCTTACAAACAAAGAAATAAACAAGAGAAATCTATCAGAAATTCTACTCTTCATCTCCATCCACACCCTGCTTTATAACTTTTTGTTGTTTCTATCCATATTATCTTATACTGTCTATCTCTCAAAAAGTTGTTGTTGTTAGTTTTGATAGGTTTGCTTTTTAGTCTTCCTACACACTATATAAGTGGTTTATACATGATTACAGCAATAGAGTATTCTATATTTGTTTCCTTCCTGATACCAGTGAGTTGTGTACCTTCAAATGCTTTTTTATTGCTCATTAATGTCCTTTTCTTTCAGATTGAATAATTCCCTATAGCATTTCTCGTAGCACAGGTCCAGTGTTGATAAAATCTCTCAGCTTTTGTTTGTCTGGAAAAGTCTTTATTTCTCCTTCATGTTTGAAAGGTATTTTTGCAGTATATAATATTCTAGGGTTAAAGTATTATTCTTTCAGCACTTTGAATATGTCATGCAACTCTCTCCTGGCCTGTAACATTTCTGCTGAGAAGGATGCTGCCAGATGTATTGGAGCTCCTTTATTTGTTTTTTTGTTTTGTTTTGTTTTTTCTCTTGCTTCTCTTAGGAATTTCTCTTTATCTGGGACCTTTGGGAGCTTGATTATTAAATGCTTTGAGGTAGACTTGTTTGGGTTAAATCTGCTTGGTGTTCTATGACCTTCTGAATATTGATATCTTTCTCTAGATTTAGAAAGTTCTCTGTTATTATTTCTTTGAATAAACTGCTTACTCTAATCTCTCTCTCTCTCTCTCTCTCTCTGCCTCTTCTTCAAGGCCAATAACTCTTTGATTTGTTCTTTTGAGGCTGTTTTCTTGATCTTGTAGGCATGCTTCATTTTTATTTATTATTTTTCTCTTCTGACTGTGCATTTTAAAATAGCATGGCTTCAAGCTCACTAATTCTGTCTTGTGGTTGGCCAATTCTGCTGTTGAGAGACTCTGATACATTTCTCAGTTTGTTAATTGAATTCTTAAGCTCTAGAATTTCTGCTTGATTTTTTAAAAATTTTGATCTCTTTGTTAAATTTCTCTGATAGGTTTCTGAATTCCTTCTCTGTGTTGTCTTGAAGATCATTGAGTTTCTTCAAGACAGTTATTCTGAATTCTTTGAAAGGTCACCTACCTCCATCACTCTAGGATTGGTCACTGGCATGTTATTTAGTTTGTTTGGTGAGGTCATGACTTCCTGTATGTTCTTGATGCTTGTGGATATTCACTAATGTCTGGTCATCGAAGAGTTAAGTATTTATTTTAATCTTCACAGTCTGGGCTTATTTGAACCCATGATTCTTGAGGGCTTTCCAGGTACTCAAATGGAATTGTGTTGTCAACTAAGTCTCTGGTCACTGCGCTATATTAGCACTAGTGATGGCCCTAGTCTACTAATGCTGTGACTCTTGAAGACTCCTGGTGGTACCACCTTGGTGAGCTTGGTGATACAAGAGAACTCCCTAGATTTCCAGGCAAAGCCTCATAAGCTCTTCCCTCACTCTTTGTGTGGGGCTGCTGGAGTGGGAGAAGGAGTGACATGAGCACTCTCTTGAGGCCCCCAGTGCCATGTTGCACCTGAAACCAGACCAATCTCACCCAAAGCCAGTGGTGACTACTGCCTGGCTACCTCTGATATTTATTGAAATCTCAAGGGCTCTTTAGTCAGCAGGTGTTGAATCCTGCCAGGACTGGGTCCTTCCCTTGAGGGCAGCATGTATCCTTCTGGCCCAGGTTCAGTCAAGTAATGATATCCAGGAACTAAGGCCTGGACTCAGGTTCTTCAGGAGTCTGCTTGGTATTTTATTTTACTGTGGCTGAGTTCTTCCCTTTCCTCTCCTCAAGTGGAAGAACACTCTCCCTGAGCCTCACTGCCTGTAGTTAGAGGAGGGTTGACACAGGCAATGGCTTGGCCACAGCTGCTGGTGTCTCACTGGGTCATGTGCACCCCAAGAGCACTGTCTCTGAGCCAGCACAGGGACTGTCCAAGGACTGCAGTCTTTGTGGCAGGACTGTCTTAAGAATTTAGTCCAGGTACCAGGCTGTTTTTTGTTAGCCAGTGGTGGGGCTAGTCGCAACTTGCAACTCAGGTTTCAGGGTGGAGGATTTCCCCTTGGCAAGACTGGTCTAAATGCTTCCTGTGTGAGCACCAGCAGAATCCTATATTCCCCCGTGCTCCTCCGAATTTCAATGCAAAACTCTACAATCACATCACTTTATCTCCCCCAGGAACATAGATTCTCTCTCCATGAGCATACTGGTTAGGCACTATCAGGGCATAGGAAAGGGGTGGCATAGGCAATGCAAAATTGTCTTTTTTTGCACTCTTCAGTGCCTCTTTCCATGATACAATGTTAAAATCAGGTAGTATGATCATTCACCTGATTTTTGGTTCTTCTAGAGGTGCTTCCTTATGTAGATAGTTATTGAATTTAGTGTTCATGCACAAGGATGGTCACTGGAGGTTTCTATTTGGCCATCTTGCTTTGCCCCCTTCTAATTTATGTTTTCTTAAATCCCAAGTTCAATAAGAATTGGTTCTTCATACTAGAGTATGACATGGATTAAATGCTACACAGAACAGACTCAACACAATACACACATTGGAATTGCTCCAGCAAGGTGTAGAGGCTCAAAATGAAAAGCAAAGGATTAACACAGAATATTGAGAAACAGCAGTGGAAGGAAATTAGTGGATCTCCATACACTATACAACTTGGACTCAGGTTGTCCTGAATCACAAAGTGGAGGCAAGAAGAACCAACTGAAGAATAGAGGAAAAAGAGAGGAAAGAGTCATTCAACCATGTATTAATAGTTTCATTAGAATTGTTAGTGCCCATACCTGTCTGGAACCTGACCTGAGGTTGCCTCCACTCTGCTTGTGAGTCTTTTGTGTTTCTTTGATCAGAACCCACAAAATTGATCAATCTCTAGGTAATGCAGTCTTCTATCTGACTGGATTTATATGCAGGCTACTTTTTTGCAACAGAGCTTCCTGTTTAAGGGACATGGTGAATCAATTCTTACTTTATGTTTTATGCTGCCCCAAACCCCTCACCAACTACAACCAAACTCTTAGCCATTTTCTATCTCTCTAAATCAGCATGTGCCGAATTTTAGTACTACCCAAATCATATGCTGACTCTATATTTTCATCAGCATATATTTAAACCTATACCCTTTAACTAGCCTTTTTTCACTTAATATAACCAACTAAAAGTCTATTCCTGCATTGGAAGAAAAGCACACAGGGTAACTCTTCACATAAAAGAACATAAACGACAGATTAATTTTCTCCAAAACTTTCCTGAAGACCACTCTGTGTGGTTACCTGTACCGTCTGTTATTATAGCAAATCCAACATAAGATATCCTCCATTACATTTTAACAATAAAATCAGAACTTTGCCTAACATCAAGTATTTTCTTTTAAATTTATTCACATTGTTTGAAAAAGGGATTCGCCTAGTGCTTTAAAACAAAAAAAAAATTAGTACGAAACCATTCCTTTTCTCTTCTAAAATAACCATGCTCATTGAAACAGAATATTCCCAATTGTCTACAGGATAAATACCAATCCACTTAGCCTGTCAGTTAAAAACTTCCACAACCAGACCACAATCTACCTTTTAAACCCCAATTTCCACAATTTCCCTTCTGATCTGGAAAATCAGATAATTCCCTGAGATGGAAACATGGTTTGTTCTGTGCTCACCTATCTCCCTCTTCCTAAAATTTCCTTTTCTTTCCTGCACCCTCTTTTTTACTCTCTCGTCTTCAAAATATATTATTACTTTAAAGTATTTATTCTGGCTTGAAATGATTCCTCCCCAAAAAGTTTTGAATCATTTTTCTTTTTTCTCTAGGATAATTACTTAGATTTCATATATTATTTAACTGTTGATATTTTTTCACTCACACTGCGATGTAAGCTCCTTGAAACAGTAACAGAAATTTATAATTTTTCTTATTCTAACTATAGCAACTAGCAGAGGATTTTTTAAAAGATTATTCTATAAGCTACATTGAAAATAAATAAAAGTTATTATTTAAAAGACCAGAAAAAAAAAAACAGTTGGTGAGGATATGGAGAAAATGGAACTCTTACACATTGTTGGTAGCAATGTAAATTAGTGCAACCTCGGTGGAAACAGTATGGATATTTCTCAAAGAACTAAAAATAGAACTACCATATGATCCAGCAATCCCACTTCTTTTCAAAGGAAAAGAAATCAATATATAAAAAAGATAAATGCACTTTTATGTTTGTCAAAGCACTATTCACAATAGTAAAGATAGAAAATCAATCTAAATGTCCATCAATGGAGGAATGGATTAAAAAAAAAAGTGGTGCGTGTGTGTGTGTGCGTGTAATACTATACAGCTATAAAAAAGTATAAAATCATGTTTTTTTGAACAACATGGATGGAACTGGAGGGTACATTATCTTAAGTGAAACAAATCAGACACAGATAAATATCACATGTTCTCACTTATAAGGTGGGAGTTAAATAATGTGTACACACAGAAGCAAAGTGTACAATGATAGACAATGTAGACTCCAAGGGCTGGGGAGTGGGGTGAAAGTGGGGCAGGTGATGGAAAGTTGTTTGGTGGGTATAATGTGTGTTGCTTTAGTGATGTGTACACTGAAGGCCCTGACTTCACCACAATGCAATATATCAATGTAACAAAATTCCACTTGTACCCCGTGAATATATACAAATAAAAAATAAATGTTGCATCCTTTCCTGAACTACAGACCAATATCCCTTATGAATATAGATGCAAAAATTCTCAACAAATTTCTAGCTAATGGAATCCAGGTGCTTATCAAGAAAATAATTCATCACAACCAAGTGGGCTTCATCCCAGGGATGCAGGGATGGTTCGACATACGCAAATCTATAAATGTGATTCACCATATAAACAGGAGCAAAAACAAAGACCATATGATCCTCTCAATAGATGCAGAAAAAGCATTTGACAAAATTCAACACCCTTTTATGGTAAGACTGCTTAACAAAATAGGCATAGACGGGGCTTATCTAAAAATGATACAAGCCATATATGACAAACCCACAGCCAACATTATACTGAATGGGGAAAAATTGAAAACATTCCCACTTAGAACTGGAACAAGGCAAAGTTGCCCTTTATCTCCACTTCTATTCAAAATAGTGCTGGAAGTCTTTGCTACAGCAGAGAAGAGAGCGGAATTAAGGGCATCCAAATGGGAGCAGAAGAGATCAAACTCTCACTCTTTGCTGATAATATGATATTATACCTAGAAAACCCCAAGGATTCAACCAAAAGACTCCTTGAATTGATAAATGAATTCAGTAAAGTCTCAGGATACAAAATCAACACACACAAATCAGAGGTATTCATATATGCCAACAACAGTAAAAGTGAGAACCAAATGAAAACTCAATTCCCTTCAAAATAGCAACAAAGAAAATAAAGTACCTAGGAATATATTTAACTAAGGAGGTAAAAGACCTCTACAGGGAGAACTATGAAACCCTGAAGAAGGAAATAGCAGAGGATGTAAACAGGTGGAAGAGCATACCATGCTCATGGGTTGGCAGAATCAACAGTGTTAAAATGTCTATACTACCCAAAGTGACCTACAGAGTCAATGTACTCCCTATTAAAATACTATCATCACTTTTCACAGATATAGAAAAAATAATTTTACGCTTCGTATGGAACCAGAGAAGACCCCTTATAGCAAAAGCAATCCTAGGCAATAAAAACAAAATGGGAGGTATCAACTTACCAGGCTTCGAACTATACTACAAGGCTATAGTAACTAAAACAGTTTTTTACTGGCACAAGAACAGGGACATTGACCAGTGGAACAGAACAGAGAACTGAGATATAAAACCATCCTCATATAGCCATTTAATCTTTGACGAAGCAGACAAAAACATACACTGGGGAAAAGAATCCTTATTCAATAGATGATGCTCAGAAAACTGGGTATCCACATGTAGAAGACTGAAACAGGACCCACACCTTTTACCTCTCACAAAAATCAACTCACGCTGCGTAATAGACTTGAACTTTAGGTGTGAAACTATTAGAATTCTAGAGGAACACATTGGAAATACTCTTCTAG
>VBSM01000272.1:84698750-84745015 GCA_008086735.1 Cheirogaleus medius | reverse complement strand
GAGAAAATTTTCACAAGCTACACATCCGATAAAGGGCTGATAAGTAGAATCTATAGAGAACTCAGGAAAATCAGCAAGAAAAAATCAAACAACCCTATCAAAAAGTGGGCAAAGGACATGAACAGAGACTTCCTAAAAGAAGACAGAATAATGGCCAACAAACATATGAAAAAATGCTCAACATCTTTAATCATCAGGGAAATGCAAATCAAAACCACAATGAGATATTACTTATCTCCAGTGAGAATGGCCTTTATTAACAAGTCCCAAAACAATAAATGTTGGTGTGGATGTGGAGAGATAGGAACACTCCTACATTGCTGGTGGGACTGCAAACTAGTTCAACCTCTGTGGAAAGCAATATGGAGATACTTTAAAGTGATACGAGTAGATCTACCATTTGATCCAGCAATCCCATTTTGGGCATCTACCCAAAAGAACAAAAGTCACTCTATGAAAAAGACACCTGCACTCGAATGTTTATATCAGCACAATTCACAATTGCAAAGATGTGGAAACAACCCAGGTGCCCATCAATACATAAGTGGATCAACAAAATGTGGTATATGTATACCATGGAGTACTATTCAGCTATAAGAAACAACAGTGATCTAGCACCTCTTGTATTTTCCTGGAGAGAGGTGGAACCCATTCTATTAAGTGAAGTATCCCAAGAATAGAAAAATAAGCACCACATGTACTCACCAGCAAATTTGTATTAACTGATCAACACCTAAGTGGACATATAGGAATAACATCTATCGGGTGTCGGGCAGGTGGTGGGGGGAGGGAATGGGTATATACATACATAATGAGTGTGATGGGCACCAACTGGGGGATGGACACGCTTGAAGTTCTGACTCGAAGGGGGCGGGGGGCAAGGGAAATATATGTAACCTTAGCATTTGTACCCCCATAATATGTTGGAAAAATTGAGAAAAAGAAAAAAAACCTTTTTCTATAATTCAGTGTCTAAGAAGACTAAAATGTAAACAAAAAGCTATGGACTTCCAAACACTTTCTATAGTTGATGAAGAATTTTTGAGATTTGACAAGATATGAAGCCTCGGTTTACATTTCTTTCTAGAAAACATGTTGCTGCACATTTTTCCTGAGTTATGTCATATCATTAGTTATGTTATAATTTTCCCAAATTGTATTATGTTAATTATATGACTATCACATGAATTAATCTGTTAGTAATATTAAAAAAAGAAAATAAATGTGAGAAAAGAAATAAAGGAAAGTATAAAGGAAACTAACTATGAGAAAATAAAAATCTTTTGATATACTTAAAAACATATACAACAATGTTAGCATCATACTTTCAAAAGTTCCTTACTGCTACTCATTAACATATGCAACACTGCTCACACTAGTAGCTGTCATTTAGGACCATACTGAAAACCTAGTCAATCCCTCTAGGCTGAAAGAAAGCACTGAACAGCCTATGAATTTTTAATATCTATATAAAAAGCTGTTTTAATGTTATAAATGAATTTTAAAATAAATATAATAGTGCCATCTAAAATGGGAAGACAAAATGCCTTGCTAGTGATTTCTAAACATTGCCAATATATTGAACATAAACTGTATGTATCCAAATCCTACATATGCATCTCCAGAATCTTAAGTTATTTTTGCTGCCCTTTCATATACAGAAGAGTCTCAATCAAGGTCCATAGATTTCAAAAATTAACATCACTTGGAATGACTGAATCTGAGATTTTTATTGTAGATTTACACATCTATTTATAAATGACCTAGAAATCCACATATATAAAACCAATAAAAATACATGCTTCCCTCTAGTGGTCATTTCAATTAACCAGGGTATGGGGTGGAGGAATGAATAAAGGAAATCCATGTGTAATTCCCAGTCACATTTCAACCAAATAACCCTATGCCTGTCTCTTTGGACTAAAGTTTCTAGACTAGGTGTCTCTACTGTTTATTTCTTCCAGATACTACTGTCTTACATTTGCTTGGAATACTGAGAAATAACAATGATGGTATTAATAATAGTAATGGTAACAGGCACTTTGGGAGTCCTTATTGAATGCTAGGTGTGACACACAGCATTACACATGTTATCCCAATGCTTCACAGTGACATTACAAAGTAAATAATATTATATACTCATTTTGAACGTAGACCCACTGAGACTCAAATATGTGAAGTACTTTCCCTAATGTTTGATACTAGTTAGCAGCATAGGGATTCATATTCAGGTCTAGTTCTGCTAGTTTCAGAGCCTGTACTTTTTCCATAATATTCTGTACGATTAAAAAGAAGTGCATAATAAAAAATGTAAAAGGCTAGATGACCCCCAAATATATCATTTTCCTCCTCAATAATTAAAATCTGACTGTCTTAAACTGAAAGAATGAATTTTAAAGTTCTGCAGACTGTATTCCCAGCCTCCTCCCTCCTAGCTGAGGTCAGATACAGCTAGAATCTACTCTCCAACTATTTACAAACCTCTTTATCAACATTACTACTCTTCAAGTTCTGACATCTCTCTTCAGGCCAGAAGTATTTATTTAATCAACAAGTACAGCTTGAGGAACATCAGGCTCTTATTCATGGTTAAGTAATTAAAAACGGAAAACACATCACCAAGTGCCTAATATATGCAAGCATTAATTGGTTCAATTGGTGAATGTTTCCCCAGACTGCATTTGTTTCTTATGGATGGGTGCTGTGTTCCTGTCCATGCCTCATGGCTTTCAGGGTTTGTTAATTAGTGCTTTCCTAATCCCATTCAGAAAACTAGAGCAAGTTTTTTCCGTTCCCCTTCCATAAATGGGTGGTCACTGAGATTAGGTCAAGCCAGCTCAGCCTACAATAGCATCCTTAATCAGCCAATGTGAAATAAAAATTAGGAAAAAATCCTGGCTTTTATCTCACACTGTCTTTGGAGCTAATTAAAATGCACAGGCTTTTCCTGCTGTTATAACCCTGCTGTTCTATACACTAATAAGCCAACAAAAGGTGCTGAAAGCAATGGACTGAATAATTGTTGAAATTTACAGTTCCTTTAAGGCAACTGTTAAAAGATTTCTGTCTCCTCAGCAATGTAGATAACAATCTGATAAAGTATCACTAAGTAATATCTCTTACATTTATATTAAGAATCACATATTTTTGGGGAGGATTAGGATCCTATAAATTAATGATCGCTTTTCTTGATATTGTTTTATTTGGCTTCAAACTGCCTTACTAACCAAAGAGTTAAAACAACACTATGCTCTTTGAAATCTGTCCCCAGAGTACAGTGGGGGCTCTGCTGTTTTAAGGGAGTCTATGAAAGCCCATGGCATAATAAACAAAGAGGGGATGGAAGAATGGGAGAAGACAGGATGTGGGCAAAAGAAAGAAAACGAACACACAGATACACACACACACACACACACACCATCTACTTGGGCTCATACCCTTTCTAGTCATTTTACCTGCCAAAAATAAATCCTTAAATTAATAATCAACCTTAATAAAACTACCTTCTAAAATAGAGTAAGCTTTTGATCTTCCTGTTCCCCTGCCTCAGGGTATTCCTTTATATTTATTAAAATGCACCTTGAGCATGTTACAAGTAAAACAATAATTTCCTACACTTGAATGCATGTATAAGCATATAATTTTAGAAAACATTTGCCAAGGAACACCATATGTTCCAAACACCTATACCGAATTAAATTCACGTTATAATTATATTGAAAAATCAATACACTAAGTAAAAATTCAACATGTTCAAAGGGGCACATTAGCCCAAAACTGTAATTATAAGAAAGTGACCTACCTTCCTAAGATTGGGCAGGATGTAAGATGTCTGGCCAGACAGGATTACAATCAACACTCCCTGCCTCCTCTCCCACACACACCCCAAGAATATGGACACAAAACACATACTTTCATCTATGCTTGGCACAATGTCACTATGCCACTGCACTGTGCAAACTTGAGGAGGCATCAACTACTTTTCAGAGGCTACACAAAAACTCTAAGTGCTTTAAAAATAAAAATGTACAAGGATACTATTTTCATAAAGCATTCTTTTCCAATAGGAGAACATTCTTTTTACCAAAACTTTAAATATCTTCTCAAATATCTTCACCACAGATTTTTGCATGTAAAAATCACTGTTTCTTTGCAGCCTGGTATTCACTTAAAACAAATAAATACCAAAACAATACCGACTAGCACAGGAAACTGGTTAAAAGAAATGCAATTAAAAAACAAAAACTTTCCTTTTCAGGTAGAACTTAGTTTCTTAGATCTTTTGTTCCCCTTACTTAGGCAAATGTAATTCTATAAACCACCTCAAAACACTTCAGCCCACAGGAATGTATAAAGACTATACTCTTGGTAGATATAGCTAAAAATGACTTATCAAGAGAGATAATATTAAATATGAAGAATAATAATTGGAAATAAGTAGTAAGTTTAAAAAATATATTAATTTAAAACTATAAACCACTACTAACATCTAAACAATTATTACATCCTAAAATTAAAGTAAGATAATAATGAAAGTCACTTACATAAAACATCATATATGTGTTGTATGTATTACTTAATTCTTTCAACAAGATATGGAATAGATATTATTGTTTTATCCATTATAGAAATGAAGAAACTGGAGCACAAAGTTTTGAAAAAAATTAACTTTCCCGAGCAGCTCACATAGCTTATAATTAGGCATTGAATTTGTGCACTTAATCATTATGACATTCTATATAATTAAATAAATTATAGTATAGTTTATTTTATTGTATTCTGTATAATAATAATGGCTCACATTTATAAAAGGTCAGAAACTAAGTATGCTAAGGCATAAATTATCTCACTTAAAACTCTCAAAGATCTATTACCATCACTCTCTTACATGACTGCCAACCAGCATCTCAAATGATAAAGGACATGCCTCACATTTACTACAAAAAACTCAATAAGCAATGTCATTTATGCCTAGATTAGACACCGAACTTTTTCTTTTAATTGTGGTAAAAACACATAATATGAAATTTACCATCATCATCATTTTTTAAGTGTACATTTCAGCAGTGTTAAGTATATTCACGTTATTTTGAAACAGATCTCCAAAATTTTTTCATCTTGCAAAATGGAAACCATATAAGCAATAAACTACAACTCTCTCTTTCTCCCTACCTCTAAAGTAGTAATGGGGCTAAGAGAAAAATACCCCAAAGTATGGTGTGTTGTCATGCTGAGCACTTTTGGATTAAAGGAAACTGGAAGGCCTTAGAAGCTGCCTCAGAACCAAGGACTTTCTCTCGTCATCTCTCTCTCTCCCTCTCTCTCTCCCTCTATCTCTCTCTCTCTCTTTCTCTCTCTCTCTCTCACACACACACACACACACACACACACACTCACACACGCACATACACAACCACAGGTATGGGCTCTCTCTGGACATTCTTTAACCTGACCGAGGAAAGAAAACTTCTTCCAAAAGAAATGCAATTGTCTTAAAACTCCCTCCATAGGAATATCATCAAATAACCAAGAAAGATTAACCATCAGTGAAGAGAAAAAACTAAAAAGTTGTCACCACATCCAGACAGATTTTCATCTATTCCTCAGAGAGCAGCTCCCAGAGATTACCTTCAGGACTTTATCTGCATAAGACAACTTTTATTCATGGTGAACTTCCGCCCCTCATCTTCCCACAATTTGTTGTCACCTTCCCCAGAGCTCAGAGGAACTTTGTCCCATGCCATTATCTGTTCTTTGGGCTCATTCATTTCCCCTAATAATCATTTATCACCCCTCTAAATTGTCTACACCCCCACTTCCCTCTCCCCTATGAAGAGGGGTGTATAAGTTTCTGAATATCATTAGGTTATTGGGTAATCACTCTCCTGTGATTTTCCTCTGTGTACATTAACAAATTTGTAAGCCTTTTCTCCTGCTAATCTGTCTATTGTCAATTAATTTTAGTGAAACTTCTGAGAGTGGAGGGGAAGTCCTCTTTCCCTTATAGTAGTCAAATATTGGGCATTTTTGTGTCACTATACAAACCTATAAACAAACATACATATATCTCCCCATACATATGGTAGTAATTATATTTCAAAATTGTATTTTTTCTTTAAAAAATTATACCTTAAAATTAAAGAAATATCAGAGATGCTGACTTGAAATTTTTTACATGGTAAGAGTTGAGCATTTTTATCAAATTCCAAGTATGACCATTTTGGTTGTTCCAATAGCTGAATTTTGGTAGTTTTTACATTTCAGATAAGAAAAACCATTGAGGTCACTGTGAAAGGTTTAAATATGTTAATCACAATTATCAGAATTAAATGACTGATAAAGGAAAATTTGAAACTAAGTAGTAGCAACTAAAAAACAACTTTATTCCCCCCTGTTTTTTCACCTTCTCCCCCTATAAAGATATCTACAGGCCAATTTCTTAAAGTAAACACAGAGACAACTTTTAAATTAAATTACCACTTACACTATCTTTCCCCCTTAGCTGCTCAAATGCATATACAAAGAACCCTGGAAGACATTTACATAATCTACTTCTCAATCCCAGAGGTACTGGGTACACTTGCTACTAATGCTGATCAAAAAAACATTTTGCATTTAAATTGCCATGAGATTCAAATATCCAAACTCAGTATAATAAATTGGTGGAGCAGTCTATCAGAACTCATACCATAGTCTCTTTTTCAGGGACTGAATCATACTTGTCATTGTAGAGAATAATATAGGAAATTACAAAAAGTTAAGCAGAAAACCCCACAAATCTTTAACATAAAGGAACTTAGAGGCCTAATGAGGAATAGGAAAGGGACAGAGATGTGACGAATGTCAACTATAAATGGAAATATTTGAGTATTTAAGTAATTGAGAAGCCAGCACTCACATTAGGTTCAATTGGAGGGTAATTGGAGTGGAGGGGTGGGGGAGTTGACATTGGGAAAGTCTGTTGAAAGTAAGAAAGACAAGCTTTTTAAGGATAAAAGTTTAAGTCCAATTGGCACAAAGTTGGTACAAGCAACTTGTAATCTAAAGGTGGAAAAGTCCAATAAGGTCATACATAAATATGTGTAGGAGAATCGATGCTATTTGTGCATATTATCCATGTATAACAACAAAAATATTAATAGAATAATATAAAAAATTAAAATTATCCAGGCTTTATGACAGATACTGCTCTGTACTTTATTAGTATTTCACTTTATTCTTCCAAAAACCTGATGAGAGAACTGTGGTGGTGGTGATGATGATGATGATGATGACAACAACAATGATGATTGTATAGATCAATTTTTCAAAAAGGGAAACTGAAGCTTACTGATTTGAGGCAGTCTGACTCCATAGCTTGTGTTACCTCATAAGATTAAAAATATGAAAAGCCATTGCCAAGCCTGCCTTCCCCAAACCACATCTGAGATAATTCAGAAGGTAAACGAAAAAAAGGAGAGAAGCCAGATGAGAAGGCTGTTTCAATAAATATGAGGTTCACAACAGAAGGATGTAAGAAGTACACAGACAAATAATCAGTAATAATTATGTTGGGAAAATAACTATAAATGAAGTGAAAAATGTTATAGAAGTCTTTTGGTCCCTTCCAGTCCAATTCTTTAAGTGTATTTCTCTGCTATTTTTTAGCTCTCAGAGCTCCTTGATGACAGAACATGATGGAAGCATCCCTCTTCCTCTCTGCCACAGAAGCAGCTTTCCTTTGTTCACAGCTGAGTTAGGATGAGGAAAAATGGGCCATTCAGACAGCTAACAGATTAGACTATGACAACTACACCAATTTTGGTCCAAAAAAAAGTAAAAGTGAAGCATTAAAAGGTACTATAAAAAGCACTGTTTTAAAGGTATGAAGGTTGAATGGGGGAGAGAAATATAGTTGACCCTGAACAACGTGGCTTCAACTGCACAGATCCACTTATACACAGATTTTCTTCTACCTCTGCCACCCTAGAGACAGCAAGCCCAAGACCTCCTCTTTCTTCTCCTCAGCCTACTCAATGATGATGATGAGGATGAATAATTTCATGATGATTCATTTCCACTTAATAAATAGTAAATATGTTTTCTCTTCCTTATGATTTTCTTAATAATATTTTTTCTCTAGCTTACTTTATGTAAGAATAGAGTATTTAATATCTATAATATAAAAATATGTATTAATTGACTGTTTATGTTATTGGTAAAGCTTCTAGTCAACAGTAGGCTATTAACAGTTAAGTTTTAGAGGAGTCAAAATTTATAGTCAGATTTTAGACTGCGGGGCCAGGGTGTCAGTACCCCTAACCTCCCCATTGTTCAAGGGTCAACTGTAATTTTATTTTATGGCAGGGTTTCTAAGACTTGGCACTATCAACATTTCAGGCCATATCATTCTTTGTTATAAAGGGCTGCCCTGTGCATTATAGGATATTTAGCTGCAACCTTGGCTTCTGCTCACCAGATCCTAGTTACCAAAATTACCAAATGTCCCAGGACAAACATTTTAGACATACTTAACATTTTTATTTTACTTTGTATATTATTATCAATTATTATTTTTCTGGAGCAATCAAAAGATTTGCAGACAGCAACAAAGGTGGGAATTCAAACAAAGCCTGGGAAATCCACACTGCTAAGACATCATGGAAATTCTGCCTAGTCAAATATTAGCTATACAGGGTTAAGATTCAAGTTGTGTGGATGGTGAAAATCCCAACAGTGTCAGGAAGAAGGGGCAGCAGAGTCCAGGACTACACCTTAAATGGATAACATAAAGTTAATGATCACACACAAGAAAAGACATCAGAAAAAAGTTGTTGTAAGAAAAGAACAAGCTTATGGCATCCCATCTTCTCCAAAGCCATCAGGAGTTTGAAGAAGAATGTAATCAGAGATAGAGTTCACAGAAAGGTCCAAGAAAATGAAAACCCAGATGACGCTTTTGCTTTGAGCCAAAAGAGAATGATTAGCTATCTTAGCGAAAGGGCTCTATAAAGAGTATTTCAAGCCACCACCTCACCATTTGGTGCCCCGAGGCAGCCCTTAATTACAATAATGGAATGAGAGAGTTAATGTATATTTTAACATGCTTGGGTCACAAGCAATTACTATCAGCATACGTTATACTTCTATGGCAGCATTCAGTGAGGAAGAAAGAATAAAACCCATGCCTTCTGAGTTGTGGGTGCTAACCAGTCAACCATGCTGGCCAAATCCTGCCTCTCAAATCGCTTTGTAATATATACTATTCACCCAGCCTGGAGTCTTCAATGACAGCTATTCATGTGTCCAAAGCTGATCAAATGCAGACCATAAGTGATGGTTCAGCACTACTTGCCCTTACCGAACGAACAGAAAATGTTTCCTTCTCATCCATCTGGCACACAAACTCTGCTGCCTCTGTTAGACTTTTAATGGAGTGTCCTCTAAATGGCACATCACAGGAAACATTTTCATCTGAAGAACAGGTATAGAAGGAAGCTGCTTTGTTCATCAGCAACCCTGGCCTTTAGGGATATGTAAAGTCTCAGGGCTAAATAAAGAAGGATAAGAAAAAAAAAGCTTTTGCTGCTATTCTAAACACCCCTTAGTTTCCTTTGAGTCAAAGCGGCTAATTATGCCAGGCAGGCTGAATGATGAGTAGTGGTTTTGTGATCCCAACTATTGTTCAGAAGGGCTGAGATCACCAATGCATTTTATAAGGTATAGAGAATTTGAAGGGAAAAGTCTGAGTACTTATTATCTCTTTGTTTTCTTAAACAGTGCCTATTTACAAACTTTTCACTAGTGAGTAAAAACATTTACTGGCAATAAAACACAGTAGTGTTTCTGAATGTTAACCTCTCCCCCTAAAACATGACAAAGTGCTCTGAGTTTTTGAGAGAAAAAAACTGGTTTTTTTTTTTTTTTTGGCTTGTTTTTGTTTTTATTGCTCCAAACACAGGGTGAGGTGATAGGAAGGAAAAGAGAAAGAAAATTAGAAATAGTTGTTTTTTTTAAAATATATATTTCCTTGGAGTTATCTATACTACAAAATTAAACAACTACACCTTGCCTTTACAAAGTCACAATAAAATAAATAAAAACAATATATCACAACAGACTGAGGGGGGCTCTTTTGCCTCATAAAATTATATTGGTAATAAAATATAGGGCATAAGAATGAAGAAAAGAAAGCATCTGAGTGATAAATCCTGTGGCCTCTGAGGGAGACCAGCCATCCTTCCTTTGGGTCGATGTATATTTTCTAAGAAGTGGTACGATCCTGTTAAAACACTTATAGTTTCAAAATACTTTAATTTTCTCTAGGCCTTAGCTTCAAAAAGATTTTTGAGGCAAGAACCATGCTATAAAGATATTACCTAGTTTAAGTTGCTAAATACCTAGAATGGTACCCAATATAAATAATAAATAATTGATAAAAAAAGATAGATGAAATTGCTCTTGTTTTCTACACACACTGGACATTCTCTTAATAACTTTTGGTGAGTAAATAGATATTGCAATGTCTCCTTTAGCACCAAGGATACTGAAATTAATCTTGGTGAAAAGCCATGATTATATAAACAACTAACTGTCCAAATGGCATTTTCCCTTAAGAGTGAAATTTTAAATCTTGCTCTCCATTCATTTTCTTATACTTTTAGAACTTATTTCTAAGTTCCTTTTTGTGAGAGTTTTCATCGCAATTAAACAGACCTAAGAACTAAAAGGCAACTTTTTACAAAGGGAAATGTGTTTATTTCACAAGACTAACAGACTTCTATGTGGTCTGATTTTAGGGAGGATTCGTTTCAATTAGTTAAAATTGAAAGCCAAAGAGCTGTGAAAATGGAAAAATAATAATTCCTACTCTGACTTCCATAGTGCAATTCTCAAATCTTGAGTATTTTTGTGGTCTAACATTTCCCTTATTGGACATACTACATTATTTTATCTCCAGAGACCTTTTATCCCCACCTGCTGGAAGCATGAAACATAACTAGGTCCAAGATAATCACTGACACATTTCACAAAGAAAAAATATTTGCACAAGTTAGATTTTAAAATCACTTATTTTAAGCTATACCCTTTAGTACCTTATTTCTATCACTGCATTAATTCACAACTCTAAAACTCTTTTGTTTTGTAATTGTTACAAGGTTTATTCTTTTCTATTTTTTAAAATTGGTCATTACATTTCATCAAAATTGTCAAGCAATTATCTTGCAAACAAAATGATGTAAACACATAATAGTTGAATAGTAGTGACATTATGGACCTTAGGAAAGACATGGATATGGAAACATCACATACCACATATCTTGAATTACAAGAATGTATTATAATATACATTGTTATCATATACAAAAAAATGCTGGGATAAAAGCTTCAAAAGTAAGGTATTAGTTGATCTCAGATAAGGAAAAAGTAAAACAGAGGATACCACAAGCTGGGAAGGGTTGAGAAAAGCAAGAGATAGGGAGAGATTTGCTAAAAGATACAAAATTACAGTTAGATAGGAAGAATAAGTTTGAGAGTTCTATACCACTGTAAGATGACTATAGTTAATGATATTTCATATGGTTTCAGGATGTTGGTGCTTTGAGATAGGAGTCTACCAACCTCCTCATTTACCTGCAAATTAGTAAACTCCTCTTTCTTTGTCTTCAAACCACTTGTCTGAGCGGTTTTGATGGTGTCTTGAGTGGTTCTGATGTGGCCTTGGGAAAAGTGCCAAACTATTGGTAACAGAATTTGGCATCCCTGGGTGGGCCTATTGGTAGCCCAGTGGAATGGCATCCCAGGACTGCTGGAAGAAGCAGGGAGCAGCTCCAGGTCAAAGCCATGGGTCTTCACATGTAGGAGCAACTTCTTTTCAAGGAGACAGAGCAAGGGACAGCCCCAGCAGCTGCTGGGGCCTGTTTTAGTTCCAGAGAACTTCCGTCTTTGTCTCCCCAAAGTAGACACAGCTCCCTGCAACCTGCACTGAGTTGAGGAAAAACAAACAGATTTGGGAAGCATCATGACAGCCATGGCCATTTGTAAGTAAAGCTCCCTGGGACACCAAGACCCTGTTTCCATACATATAGGATTTGGGGGTTGTTTAGACTTCCCTGTTGGAATTGTTTTGAGGCACCAATTTAGGGATGGAAGTTAATAGGTTAAGTGGAACTAGGGAACCTAGTTTGGATTGAGCTCATTTGTGGTTCCTAGGGAACCAGGGGGGATTTGGAGATGTTGGCTCTTACGTCTGGAGAATTTGGATCTCAGTTTGTCCCCTTTTGGATTAGGAGATGCTGATTCTCAATTGAGAATTAGGTTCTTATTTTGTGGTTCCCACTTGGTCAGCCATGGCATTTTGTGATGGGGATTCCCTGTATTATCTGAGTTTGTTTGTAAAGTTTTGTTGCAACATAGGAAAACTCCATCTCAAAGTCCCTTGGGAAAAACTTTGGCTAAATGGTTGACTACAAACCTATATGTAAAGAGAATGATGTTATAATCCAAAGTACATGCTGGGGCCGGGTGCAGTGGCTCACGCCTATAATCCTAGCACTCTGGGAGGCCAAGGTGGGTGGATCATTTAAGCTCAGGAGTTGGAGACCAGCCTGAGCAAGAGCAAGACCCCATCTCTACTAAAAATAGAAAGAAATTACTTGGACAGCTAAAAATATATAGAAAAAATTAGCTGGGCATGGTGGTGCATGCCAGTAGTCCCAGCTACTCAGAAGGCTGAGGCAGAAGGATTGCTTGAGCCCAGGAGTTTGAGGTTGCTGTGAGCTAGGCTGATGCCATGGCACTCTAGCCCAGGCAACAGAGTGAGACTCTGTCTCAAAAAAAAAAAAAAATAGTACATGCTGGAGTGTGAGGAGAAGCAGCCATTAAATAAAAATTCCCATTGGATTGATAGGCCTTGGCATTGTAGCGTGTTCGTGTTGGGAATTATCTATATTATTTGTGTTTGATTGTGAGTTTTTGTCTGGTAAGTTTTGCCTATGTCTAAAGATTATTATGATACCACTTGTCTGGAGTGTGAGGAAAAGTGGTGGTTGGCACTGCTTCTATGGAGTGTGAGGAAAAGTAGTGGTTGATAGTCCACGGTTTACTCTGACCTGTTGGTTCTTTTAAAATTCAGAGCTCAAATGGTCAACCTGCCATTATAATGTTAAAATGCTGAGTCTCAAGCTTTCAGCTTGACATAAACTCACTGTTTATGGCATACAAAATGATCTGTGTTTGTATGATTTTTGATAAATGAGATCCTCCTGACCCCTCTGGAACCCCTACAGCCAGGCAGGGCCAGGTGCCGGGGAAGGCCACAGCCCGGGGACAGACCTGGCAGGAGAGAGGACCAACACAGGCAGCCCGCCGCTGAGCAGTGCAGCAGCAGGGGGGAAGGAACACCTGCTGCTGCTGCCATCTTGGCACATGAGAGGGGCCAGGGAGGGCACCGCCTAAACTAACTCTTCAGTCCCACGTCCAGTAAATTATGCCTCAGGGTTCGGAATGGCCTCTCCCGGCAGCAAACTCAATTTGGGCCAGAGGGAACACATAGCCAGTGCAGGCAATTTGTGGCAATATCAGATAGGGGGCTTGAATGTGCAAGAACATCCAGCAGGATCTTTTGAGACAGTCAAAAGGAACAGGCAAAAAAGCCACCCCAGACTGACTTTTTGTAAAGAAGAAGAACCTTGAAAGGCATATTGCCCAAAAGTTGCAAAAGCCTCCAGGAAACAAGAAGCCCCCGGGAGGGAAAAGGATTTTTTAAGTCCAGGACTTAGACAGTGAAGGAGGGGGCCAGAGCCCCCTGCCCCCAAATATCCCCACAAGAGCCCAGGGGAAAATCAACAATGGGGATTCGATTGGTGCCAACCTACATGGACAGATGCAGTCTGATGTGGGCCCCTCTTCCCCCAGCTGCAGCCCTGACCCAGGCCCTAGCCAAATGGCACTCAGTTACATTTAGGCGTCAGGATCCTGGGACTGTATTGCCTCATGTGCTTAAAAGGGCTCTCCTGCTCTGTTTGATAGCTTAGCAGAGGACATGAGGAACGTACAATTGGACAGATTTGTAAACTTGTATTAGCTTATCTGGGATTCCTAGGAATGGTGTCTGGACGTGAGACTGACGGTAAAGCCCTTGTATGTAGGAAAATAAGAAATGAGCCTTAGTGCCTTTCTATAGATGCTGAGAGGCATGTCAAAGCCACTAAATGATATTGTGAGAGTATGGCCTTTTTGCCCCTGGGCAGTAACAGCTACATGTGAGTTGTGTGTATTCTCAATACTGCCACTCTTTTGCCAGCCAAAGAGAATGAGCCTTTACAACATGACTGTTCAGAGGTTCTGGAGGCTGTGTATTCTAGCAGGATGGATCTGTCAGATCAGATGATGCCAGGGCAAGATTGGGGTCTTTTTTATTGATCGAAGCAGCTTCACGGACAACAAGGGGCTGGATATGCAATGATCCCGGCAGTGGTACTGCCACCTGGGACTTCAGCCCAGGAAGCTCAGTTGCAGTTATCCAGAGGAAAAGGGTAGACATTTATATGGACTCTGAATATGCTTTTATGATTGTGCTACTCATAGTGCCATTTGAAAGAAAAAGGGTCTCCTGATGGCAGGAAATAAGAATATTAAGTATGCCACTGAAATAATGGCCCTGACACAGGCTGTGGCTGACCCCAAGCAGGTGGCCAGCATGGCAAAAAGAAGTCAGGCCACTGGCAGAGCTGCTAAAGAGGCCACTGGAGGTGATCTGTTCCTCAGGGCCTTGATAACCCAGTTAGATTTATACCCCCTTAAAAACTAAAGACTGGGGCTCTGATTTTGGGGATGGTACAGCTTAATGGAGATAGAATACTCATAGCCTCATCTCCTACCTAAAGCTTTGGCCAGCCTCTTATGAGGCATCTACATGAATACACACATTTGGAGCATGATGTCTTGATGGATTTGGTGGGACCTCATTTGAGAGGACTCTGTTTACAACTAACTAGTTTATGTGCTTGGGGCAGTCCAAGGATGGAAAGGCAACCTGCTATATAAGGAGCCCAAAATGTGGGGATCCACCCTTTCAGTGATTGACAGTTTCACTCAGATGCCTAGGCTCGTACTGGTAGATACCTTTTCAGGCTGGGTAGAGGGTTGTCCTATCCGAGGAAAGAAAGGAGCATCTAAGGTTTCCAGAATCCTTCTGGAGGAACTCACTCCGAGATGGGCTCCTACCAGGAACTGACAGGGCCTTTGCTCAGTTCCTGCACATATATAGGAACAGGCCTCAGAAGATAATGGGATGACGGGCATCAACAGTCCAGGGACAGGGGAAATGGAGAATAATATGCTGGTGATAGAGCCCATAGACAGACAGCTACAGAGAGCTCAGCAGCTCCTCCTCCTACAGTAAGGATGTCAACAGACACCCCATTGCCAATAGGACCCAGGAGCACACTCCACGGAGCCTTAGACATTTTGCAAGGGTGATAATAAACCCTCCTTTGTAGCAGAGGTGACACAGCAAGTAAACAAAGCCCTAAACTTAGAATAGAAATTGCATGCTTCTTGGAACTGATACAGGAAACCCATCTAAAGATATTGCCGCTTGCCCTCCTCTGGATAAGAGTAGCCCTTTACAAGAAGACAAGTTAAGCCCCTACAAAATAGTTTATGAGAGACCCTTCCTAGCATCCCAAGGTAAGTATGGTGATATAACTACGAGTAAAAGAAAATAGAGTAAAACAATATGTCAAATGAGTGGGTCAGGTGCTAACCACTATACTGAGTTTGCCTCTTTCATGTCCTGGCCCCAGTTGGAAGCAGAGAAGTGGAAGGGTCCCTGTGAAGTGCCTCTAACAACTCACACCTCATTAGAATTGTCAGAAGTGAAACCCTGGGTCCATGATGTCAAAGTAAAGAGGTGTAGCCCCCAGTGGAGGGGCCAGCCTTTAAAAGGTGATCTAAAGTATCTGTCTGAGAAAAATTTAAAAAAATGAAAATGTTATTATTTTCACTAAAAAATAAAAACATTTTATATAGTTTCAAATAGCTAGAAGGAGGATATTGAACATTCCCAACACAAAGAAATGATAAATGTTTGAGATAATGGATATGTTAATTACCCTGATTTGATCACTATACATTATATATATGGAAATATCACTATGTACCCTCTGAATCCGTATAACTATTTGTCAATTAAAAATCAAAGTACATTTTAAAAAGTAAGATATTAATTTTTAACAAAAGAATATAGCTTCCTTTGGTGAGGGGAACCCTCTCTTCTTTAGGATATAATACTGAATTTTAGCTGCCTCAAGGGGTACAGAAACAAAAAACAGCTGCCTTGGGGTTGACCTTCTGTTGTATAAATTAATTGGCATTGTTGATTATTCACTAATTTACATTTTTTTAAAAACACCTGCATACTTTCTAAAAAAGATACTTACATGTTGATAAGAACATTCTTGAATTTGATATATAAATCATTGTTTTCCAAATTGTTTAAATATAATTGGATATAATAAATAATTTATTGGAAGCCTAAGAAAGCCTTTAGGAAGTCAAAATGAAAGTCCATAAGGGCTATAAAAATAAAGTCTTTGCCTTTTGTTTAAACATTTTTATATCTCAGCGGCGTTTAATGATAGCAACACAGCCACTGTAGGAGAAAAAAAGAAATTATCTGCCAACATTGGAATTTTCTTTTAAGCTAAATAGTACTTTTTTTTTAATTTTCCTAAGAAAATATTTAACACACTAGAATCTTTTTCCTGATATACTAGATTTTTTTCCCTTAGTACTCTTTGAATCATTGTTGGTTGGTAGTATGCCATTTTGGTCAGTCTGGATGCATAAATGAGCTCGTATTTCTGAATCTTAAAATGTGAATTTCCTCCAGAATTTAAATAAGAGAGCAGTAGAAGGCTTCTGCCAAGTTTGCCACCTCACGCAACATATATTTTAATAAATTTAAGGCAGGGTTCTAGCACATAAGTCAGTTTTCTCCTTGTTATCTAATTATAAATAAGTAAAAGTAAAAATGACTTAGTCATATTATCATTAATATATAACTAATAACAAAGCAATGGGATTGCATTAATATTTTAAATACATACTTAGTGAATGGTTACTATGTATATGTAATGTACTTAGCACAGAATAAATCATAAACAAAAAATTACAACATCTCCTATCCCCTTCCAAATTTATATTTACTTCACTCTAGATAGAATAATGTATTTATACTCTTTCTCAAAGCTCACTATCAGTTCTTTTCCTTTAATTAGGCTTTATTACATATTAAAACACAAATTATTTACATAAAACTCAAGAAATTCTATACCAGGCTATTTTCAGTAACTAGCCCTCCATACACATTCCACAGATATTTATCAAATGAATGAAAGAACAGCAAGAGAAATTAATCCTGTGTTTACCTATTTACAAATGAGACTGAATAAGCAAGCTTGATAAAATAAAATGGCAAATATAAACTATTACACACACACAGATAAAATAAGTACATATTAAATTATCTTTGTAATAGGAGTCAGTTTGTGCCTGTTCCATTGTGAAAATATTAGCAGCATGCTAATTATTATAGGTCATAACAACCTACATGTAAAAATCTAAATATGAATTATATTATAGATAGGATTAGCAATTGTTTAAGATGGCAGATCAGCCACACACAACAGCCTCCTCAATTTCTAAAGAATCCATTGAAATAAAAGTTTGGAAGTACTAACGGCAAGTCCTGAAATGGAACAACACAACTGGGGGAAATGGGAGGGGTACCACCAATGAACAAAAGCTACTAACAAATTTCTGAAGGAAGAAGAAGAGTGGGAACATGTTCAAGAAATAAATAGAGTTGCAACTTAGAATCTACTATAAAAAGGCTCTGGAAAACGTAGATGTCTGCTAAGGCAGCCCTGGAAATCAAGATCCAAAGTCAGCAGGAACTCTGGAAGATGGATGTGAAAAGAGAACTGAAGAGAAGTATTAATTAAAGGTCTGTATAAGGAAAACTCTTTTGCTTGTCACCCCCTCCTCCCCAAGTGTGGGCAAAGATCAGGCAGCTGGCATTTACCTCCAGCAAAAACAGCTGACCCTTTCCCAGTGAAATTGAACAAACTGCCAAGTGAAACCTGGTGTAACCCTCACTGTTTAATTGGAGGGATCCTGTAGCCTGACAGCTGGCTTCCTAGCTTCCTTGCTGATCCCTCTAAAGGGAAGTCTCACATTTGCTTTCCTCACAAAGAACTCCAAGTGAGAATTCCAATGGGTATCAGTTGTATCACAAACATAGAGGACTTTTTACTAACTATCCAGTTCCTTTTTCTACAAGAAGGATTATCAGACACATGAGCAAAAGCAGCAGAATGATATAGAAGCGCCAAAATTGAGAAACTAAAAATTGACACCAGAGGAAATGGAGTTAATGTAGGCATCCGAAAAGAAATTATGGAAGAGAACACTAATGAATAAACACAGGAGTATTAAGAAGGATATTATATTTATAAAATAAGAACAAAATTCTATAAAAAATGAATAATCAGAAAACAAGAGCATGCTTTAGAAATTAAAATTATGACTAAATTTTAAATTATAGGTAAAATTAAAAATGAAACTGTGCAGCAGGACTGCATAGAAAACAGTTCAGAAAACAATTGGAAGATATTGATAAAATGCTCTGAGATAGTAGTTTCCACTAATGGGTGTAAAGATTGAATAACATTATTTGATAAAGAATGTGATAGGCATACTCCTTAATGGATCTCACATTGTTCGAGTATTCACCCCTACCCAACACATCTCAGGTGAAGGTGATCCCAATCCTGAATCCAGGTATAGATATGATCTTGCTAAGCCAACCTCTGCATGTCATTTCCCTGGCACATTTATTGGTCCAAAGGTGGTATTTATCTGAAGATGACTTATTCAAACTGATGAGAAGGACTTATATTGTTAAGCTAGAGAAGAGCTTTCCTCTCACTTTTGTTGAAAGTGAAAAATGGATCCATATATATCCCTAGCAGCCATTCTGCCTAAACAAGGGGAAGCAGTACTAAGTAGTAGACCATGGAGATGGCAGAGGCAGGAAAAACACAGTGCTTAATGATATCTGTGAGCAATTTATGTCACTTTGATTTCTACTTGTATACATTTATTTGCTGTTCAAAACAGTGAAATTGTGTTAACTTTGTCGAAAGCATTGAAGTCAAGACCAGAGCAAGCACAGAGGCTAATGCAATCTCAATCAAGATCAGGAAAGGAAATACAATCACAAATTGTCTCAGACTAGAAGATATCCAAGAAATCCAAGCATCTCTGTGTACATCTAGTATTTTCCAGAACAATAAAAAGCCTAATTCAAGGAAAGCTATGAAGTAGATCAGATTCTTCTATTTTACCAGAAACTGAAGCAGCAGTAAGGACCAAAGAACATGACAAGATTTGAGTTGGAGATGAGAATACATTCATCTATTTTGCCATAGAGTAGTAGAAAAGCTGGATAATATTTTATCTACTTCACAATGCTGGGCTAGGACTTTCTCAATTCTCCTCTCATAATCCTCACCATTATATAACACAACTAAATTTAAAATCATCAAAGGAAATCAACTCTGAACACAGGAGGACTGAATTTAAGCCAAATGTGAAATTAATTCATACTAATGAATCAGACATGTTCTAAAACAACATGTGTCCGTTTGTGTATATGATAATATTAATTTTAAGAAGATACTAATAGAGGCACACATAACCATACACACACACACACACACTTTCAAAATGTTTCTAAGAAAAAAATCTATTTGGCAAACATACTCAAATCCTGAGTAAATTGCATTTTAAGGAGACGTTTTTCCCCTCACATAGCTGTAAATTCCTTGAATTTGAGTCAAATTTAGGTATCAACACAAAGGCCTAAGAGCCTACATTTACTCACTTTAAGTTGAGGCAAGAGTGTAATATACTTATATATGTAGTTGAACCCAGTCAAATCAGTTCTTAGACTTATTAGGGCATGACGCTGTTGACACAAGGCTAAGTGCAAAGCCTTGACCTTTGCATTTCCGCCATGACCTCAGGGACGAGACCTCTTCATCTCACCCCAACCTTTACAACTCGAATGATGTCAGATCAGCCTGCTGTGTTTTTTAAAGGACCATTGGCCCAAATGAAAGCTATTTACTTTGCCCATAATTGTTAATTCCTATGAGGTTTTGTTTTTTGTTTCTCCAGGGCTTCCAAACAGTCAAATATATTCTACTTCTGTAAAAACAAAATGTTCCCCAAATTCTTTAAAGTTTACATCAAAATCTGTTAAGCCAAAATGTTTTCTGCCCACCAAATCCTGTAATATTTTGACAGAAATTCAAATGAGTGCAAAAGCTATATGTAAAAAAGGTGTTTAGGGAGAAGAAAAATAATGGTCAATTTATTAGATACTAACATTATAATAATTATTATTATTACTATTAGAGACAGGGTTTCATTCTCTGGCACAAGCTGGAGTGTAGTGGGGCATGGCCACAACTCACTGCAACCTCAAACTCCTCAGCTCTAGCGATCCTCCTGTCTCAGCCTCCCAAAGTGCTGGGATTACAGGTGTGAACCTCTGCACCCAGCCTATTTCATTTTACTTTTATGTTTATTTTTTTTGAGACAGAGTCTCACTCTGTTGCTTGGGTTACAATGCAGAGCCATCATCATTCCTCACTGCAACCCCAAACTCCTGGGCTCAAGAATTCCTCCCATCTTAGCTTCTGGAGTAGCTGGGACTACAGGCACACACCACCACACCCTGCTAGTTGTTATTTATTTATTTATTTTGCAGAGACAGGGTCCTGCTATTGCCCAGGCTGGTCTGGAACTCCTGGCCTCAAGTGATCCTCCTGCCTCAACTTCCCAAAGTACTAGGATTACAGGAGTGAGACACCATGCCTAGCCTTGGCCTATTTTTAATGATTAGAATGTTAAATTATAGTTTTCAGCATTTACCTGAAGTTCCATATGAGAGGCCTCAAAAAGTCTTGTCATTTCAGCAAAACTGGTCTACACAGACAACACACTTTATGTCTCATCTGCCTTTAAGATCAATGTAGATACTAACACAGATTTCCAAGGAAGCTTTAGCCTTTTGATTCTATTCCTGGGTCATAATAAGCAATCTTATGCCCTCAAACACCATCCCTTGACTAAAATCCAGGCTCCGAGATTTGAATTCAACCAGTGAAAAGGAAGGAGTTATATCAAATTACCCAAAGTACTTACTCAGAGAAAAGGAGAGGATGGAAGCATCTGGGGGGAGCTGGATCTATTAAAAACAGTCAGTGGAGAGAAAAAGGCAATTTTCCCCTCTAAGAGCGTGCTAGCGTATTTTATTGAGGTAAATTGCCTTCTTTATGTAAAAGACAGTAAATCTGTTGATGCCATTTCTTAGGATAGTCTTATCTCAACAAAGGGCATCACACTCAGGATCTAAAGTTTCTAAATCTCAGCAATGTTACACAGGACTTTAAAAAGAACTTTCAATTTGAAATACTGAGTAAATGGGTTCACACAGCATGAATTTTATTGTAGACCAACCTAATTTTCACATTTTCCTCTCTATAACAAGCAAGTCATTTGTTCTCTGCACTCATAATGGAAAGAAAACAAGAGTTTCTTTGTTTGTGTACATTAACTCAATGCTGTAAAAGTCATTCAGCCAAGCTTCACTATACTTTCACCTTTAAACCTTAACCTGACTTGTAACAATATTTGTAGCCTCTAAAATTACACTGGTTGAACCCAGACGGAGTTAATCACCCTTCACTGTCTCAGTGAAAAGTATAATGACCTACCATTTAATGTGAAGCCATTAAAATGCTAGAAGGGGCAAGAATTCACATCGTGTGTTTATAAATACCTCACAGACATGAATCCATACATTCAGCCTACCAGGACACTTTTCATATGGCACTTGTTTAGAGAACCAGATGGAAAATAATGACTGCTGTACACTCAGAGCCAGAAGTGTCTATTCTGCTGTCTCACGTAGCGCACCTTACACTTTTCATACTGACATAAATTAGTTCTAACAAATTCCATCTGGGACCAAACAAAGAAAAATCCAAATCAAATTTGGGCAATTGATGATATTCTTTCCTTTCCCTAACTATGAATACCACTGCTTCCCACACAGGGAAACTTTATCAGTAAGATTCTTGATTTCTACTTGCAAAGTATATCCCAAATCCTGCCTTCAGAACTGCTACGTTGCACAAATACAAAGGGTAGTCTCGTCTCATACGTGGAGGGCCTGTGTTCCAGGAGGTGGTCAATCATGCCAGCATGATGATAAATCTAAAATTGTGCAACACAGAGGCCTGAACCACTTCTCTCTACCCTCCTGGTGCCATTTCTCTCTACACCCTAGTACCACCTCAGACTGACCACCATCAACCCCTTCTGCAGCAGGCTTTTAAATGTTCTCCTCATTTCCACACTTGCCTGTATAAGCTCATTTTTTCAGAGCATGCTAGGTAATCTTTTTTTTTTTTTTTAAAGCAGATCATGTGCCTTTTCTGGCTAATACCACCTTAATTCATTTGAAATAAAAAGAAAAAAAAAATCCTTATTAGGCCCTTCAAGCCCCTACAGTAGGGGGCTCAGTAGCGCCCCTAGAGAATAAAAAGAATGTATCTACAGAGCCAAGTAGTAAGTGAGAGAACAACACAGGCCAGGCATCAGGACGTGGGCACACGTGATATGAGTGAAGGGTCCCAGCTAACCAGAGCACATGCGTGCTTCCCCAAGGAGTAGCTCTGATCTAGGTCCAAGTGAAAGCTGCCACATGGGAGGGAGAATCTAAAGTTATCAGACCATCTAGGTTTTCGAGAGAAGCTATAAATTTTGATTTTTATAAGAAATTTCAATTTTTAAATGTTGCCTACATTTTTAAAAATAATTTGAAATAAAGCAAATACCTCTGCGAACTGGCATAAAAGGCTGTTGGGTGATGATGTCTTGAAACAATCTCTCCCTTTATCTCTCTACTTGGACAGTCTACCTCTTCTTCTGGGTTCTGTAATTTATCAAGCTTTTACTACCTCAGAACCTTCATATTTACTTTCTCCTTGGCTTTTTGCATTCATTCTTATTCCTTGGATTGGAGCTCAAATGTCTCTTCAGAACCTTTTCTTGACCATTCTATCTAATGTTGGCCCCTCCTCCCAACATTGTGGTATTGTAGTAACAACAATACCCTATTTCCTATGTGATTTCTCTTATAGAGTATCATCTCTGTAGAAGAGTGGAAGAGGATTTCACCAGTACACACTGCTAAATTTGGTGTATAAGGAATGGTTTTACTGATGTATTAATAAAACCCATTTCAATAAAAATCAATGGAGAATATATTGACAGATATAAGACAGATTCTCACACACACACACACACACCCCCCTTTTGAGCTTCATTACTCCATAAAAGCATCTTGGTAGTCTAACTGGTTATTGTTAGAGAAACAGCTACAATAATTTTTTGCTGGAACAGAGGAAAAAAATCTGTGTGTGTGTATATACACACACACATACCTGAATAATACATATGTGTTTATATGTGTATGATTTATATAAAAGTGGGTTAACATGTTAGTAGATATTAACCTACCTCAATGTAGTTCTGCCAGATGGACTCTTTTTGCGGAGTATCTTCATGTAGACATAAGACAGTGGTTCTCAACTTTTTCCCCCAGGAAGCTTGTCAATGTCTGGAGACATTTTTGCCATCACAACAGGGGGATGCTATTGGCATCTAGTGTCACAGGCCAAGGATGGCTACTAACCATCCTGCGTAGGACAGCCTCCACAACAAAGAATCATCTGGCCCAAACTTTGTCATTAGTGCCAAGCTTAAAAACCCCTGATATAAAGTTTTCTCTTTCACTCTAACTTTGTCAAAAGAAGGAAGAGCTTTCTTCCTTTCTTAGGAGGTAGGGAATAATTTTAAATTAGTTCCTCAACATCATTGTGAAATAAATGGTTTTGTAAAGAAGTACTGGTTGTTTCTTCAACCATAAGCACATAAGTTCCACGGGAGACTAGTGAAAAAAAAACTTTTTTGATGTTGTTTTGATTTTGATTTTCCCCTAGTACAGTGGTAGTCCATTCTAAGCCTTCCACAAATGAATAAATGAATCAAGTAGCAGTGAGTCACTATTTTATGCTTCACATTTGCCATGTCATTAAATGTTTGTTCACTAAATGAAACCCTCAGGTGGAAGTACAAGACACTGTGTTGGGTTCTAGGCATATAGAGATCAAGAAGAAATTCTCCTTATCCTCCAATTATTAAAAATATGGTAATGGAAGCAAATGAACATAAAATACACCACAATGTTACTGATACTGTCTTGTAATAAAGGCATGTAGCACTGTAGTACTATAGTAGCACATAAAAGTGCCAACTCACCTAGACTTGAAGAATTGAGAGTTGGGGAAGAGGAGATGAAAGTCAAAACCATCCACCTGGAGATGATACCTAACTTGCCTTATATGTGCTGAGCACAAGGTAGATAGAGAGATAAGAGGAAGAAGTGTTTTGAAAGCTGAGACTTGAGAAGTTGCACAGTGAGAGTAGTTTAGCATTGTTGGAGTAAGAGGGTGGTTTCCCTTTGGGAATGAGAAAAGTAACACATTAAGGCCCTCATAGGCAACCATAAATGAATTTCTGTATTACTGTAGTTTGGACCAGACTTCTTTGTTTTCTTCCCACTCTGAGATTCTGTGAGTCTCTAATTTTCTTCCAGATAATGTTACCCAGTGATTACTCAATAAATATTTATGGAATTAAGTTGTAACTTGAATCTACCCCATACCCCATGTTTTTCTAAATCAATAGTATATATTAAAACTGCAAAGTGTTTATCAAAGAGTCAACTTACTCAAAATTGAAGTGAATGTAGCTAAAAAAAAGACTCAGAAATGACTATTTCCTTTAATTTTTTCTTCTTTAAGAATACATACCTCTAATTAAGTTTTTTCTTCTTGCACTTCTATTACTTTATTGTGTGTGTTTACCATATTCTAATTATTCATATGCCTTCCTCAATTATGTGACTTTTGTGTATAGTGACTATAACTAAATTCATCTTCATATCACCAGTGCCCAGAAATCTCTGACCTAAGGCAGACATCCAGTAAAAGTTGTTTTAAATGGAAAATATCCTGTAGAATGAAGAAAATCACACTATACCATTTCTGCCCATCTATTTATGGTTGAGTTTATGTAAGATACCAGGCAATTTTTAAACATTTCTTTTTAAATTTATTTTTTAAATAACTTGAGGTTCTTGAATTCTCTAGGTATTTCTCTACAGTCTCAAATATAGAGCTTATCACTGTATATTCCTAAAAGAAACAATTCAATATTCAAATTTGTCTCCTTAGTAATATTCAAGGCAAAGACAAACAGTGTGAGTTCTTTATTAATACTATTACATTTATAGAAAAAATGATTAATATTAAGGATAGTTGAAATATTAGCTAACATAGACTTATTAATCTTTGGTTTGGGGGAGGATTTATTATTTTTCACTATATAAACTTTAATTTTCAGAATGTCAAAATGATCAGTTTAGAATTTTATCCATTCAACAAATGAAAACATTTATGGAGCACCGACTATAGGCTAGGTGTTGTAGTAGCTATTGGGATACTTAGTTCTGTAAAACAGCCTTGAGCGATCCCTCACAGAGACATGAGGCTATTGGTATCTATAGGATCGTCCATGAGTAAGGAAGGCAAAGAAGGCTTCCCTGAGAAGATGACTATGAGCACATGCCAAGCAAGCAGCAATGACAGGCATTCTGGGAACAATGGCCTAGGATAAAATAGAGACAACATAAAGGTTGATATGTCACACTTAAGCTAGCAGCAACATTGCAAACTAGGCTGCCCCTTTGACCATGGAATCTACAACTCTCTCTACTTTCTTCAAATTTCTTCTAGTATTAGTATTACTAATTAGTAATTAATATTAAGTATCATTATTACAATATTCTGCTACTTTCCTGGAAATATATATTCATACAAAGAGATAAAATTAAATAATATATATAAGAAATATATGTGCTGAGGTTTGCAGGTACAAGTTCTATTTAATGTATATAAATTTGATATATTGCAAGACTAAAATGATGTCTTTATTGAATAATCTAAGAAATATTTTAATATATAATTTTCCCATCACTAAGCAAGCAATTTTATCATATCATATTATTAATAAAAACAACAACAAAAACACCACTATATTAGGTCTCAGCACCTTAATATTGGTTTGGACTTCAATAATTTATTTCTACATTACCCTTTTTAACCTCAAACTTCTATCATTTATTAAATAGTTCTTATGAAGAAGGTATATTTAACATGCTTTTTTCCATTTAATCTACATCCAATTTAGAGATGAGGAAAGCAAGGTTTGGAAAAATTAAGTAATACAATCAAGTTCACAGCTTGTTATTTATAGTGCCAAGATAAGAGTACAGAGTGCCAGACACACAAAATGTGGTAACCATTAAATGAATGAATTACTCTAGGGGTCAAGCTGTTAACCACCATATTATTCCATAAATGACACTGAATTTCCCAGGTTTATGCCAATGGCTCACCTAAAAATCATTTTCTTGAACCACAGTATTAATACTTCCAATTTAATCTCTGGTTTCTTGAAGCAACGACTAAAGTAGTAAAAAAGAGGAAGCTGGATACAGTGTCTCTAGATTCAAGAACATTTTCAACATGTGAAGTTTGCAGCGAGTACTTCTCTATCTTCCTTTAGAACTTCTCTCTCTCAGTTTGGCCCACCATTTTTCTCCAGAATCCCAAAAAGGCCTCATTTTTCTCCATCCCCCACATTTCCCAGTGTCTGTTCTCACCCCACACTCCAAATGAAAACCTCCATTCCCCAGTGCTAAAGAGCTGAGCTCCAAGGAAAAGAAGATCTATAATCTGATTAAAATAATTCACAGTAAATTGTAAATCTTTTAATCCTCTTAGAGGCATTAACATTTTTTTTAAATTGGGGGGGAGTGGAGAGGGAACCTGATATAGCCTCTAATTGTTGGCATTTTTGTACAGCATAAACAATATTATCTTTTCCATAATTCCAACAGAAATCGCTATCATACTAGCATGGCAATCTGCCCAGAAATCTGTTTCCAACCTGTCAAATTAACCTTGAATTTTCTCTTAACAATGTTCAAACTTCTGTTTTTTTTGTTTGTTTGTTGTTTTTAAGTCTGATAGAAGGTCTTAAATTTGAATTCTATATAGGGATAATTTTTAATTTAGAGTTTGTAAATCAGGATCTACACCCAGCAACTATCATTAACTAGTTTCTTCAAAAAAAAAAAAAATAAAAATAAAAAAGCTTGGTAAAGACTATTAAAATAATAATAATAAAATAATGTAATAATTCACACTTAATTAAGTTATAACATGCCAAATATTGTTTCAACACTTTACATACATTAACTTATTTAACTTTCACAGTCACCCTCTCAAGCAGGTACTCATATTATCTCCATTTTACTGAAAAGGAAATAGAAAAGTGACATAACTTATCCAAGGTAACATGGCTAGATGGTAGGGAAGCCGGATTTTAAATCCGGGTATTTTTACTCTGAAAGCCCATTCCCTTATAATCACTATGTTTTACTGAAAAGCACACCAATGATAAAAAAATTCATTGACAAAAAAATTTAGCTTACTGTGCTGGGTTAAAAAGTACAAAACTTAGATTCTAGAAGATACCTAAATATCAACTGGTTCAATACCTGCATTTCACAGAGAAAAACACGAACTTGCCCATGGTTTCTTACCATAGCATGGTAAAAAACCACTCAATGACGAATTTGACGTGAGCTATAACTTAGTCTGAATCCAAGTCATATTTTTCTCTCACTATACCACAGTGAGTCCATAGAAAAATCTACAAACTCCAAGCCATGGTAGACATCCAAATTCCTATCCAATCCATTTTGTAAGAGCCAATAAATATGTAACTGTTAAACACCCCCACCATTCATAAATTACTTCTGAATTTGCTGCTGTACGACAGTGCTACCACAAGTTGTTCCAAGATTTTTAATTTTTTTTCAACACTAAGATGCAAGTTTGTTATATTTGGCAATTCGAGTATTTCTTCTTTCCAATTGTTCACTTTTCTGTTTCTAAAACGATAAAATTTTACTCAATAATCAAAGGGAGTATTAATCTCTTCTATAACTCCCATCATAGCAAAGTCAGGAAATTCATGATTCAATTTTATTCCCTGAATCACTTATTAATTCACTGAATGATATGTGTGCTGGTTGTAATTAATTAATTAGACACAGATCCCTGTAGTCTAAAAGTAAACCTAGATAAATATATGCAATACAGCATGATTGTGGGCAAGGACAGTTTTGTAGAGGGTGTCAGGGAAACAAAAGTACATCAAATCTACATTGGGTAGGTGGATGGGACAGCTAAGGCTTTCTGGAGGAGGGACACCTTAATCTGATTCATTAAGCCAAACAGGAATTGGGATGGGAAATAGAGGGAAAAGAACAGACAGGAAAGGGTCTACACAGAGCATTCCCAAATGGGGCAGCATTTAGAAAAGCTAGAGGGGTAAGAGGGTATTCATCTGGCTAAAGTTGGTTTCCTAATTAGGTAGATGTGTAATATAAGCCAATCAATAACTTTAATACATCTATGTGGAAACAACCGAAGTACCCATCAATACATCAGTGGATTAATAAAATGTGGTATATGTATATCATGGAGTACTATTCAGCTATAAGAAACAACGGTGATCTAGCACCTCTTGTATTTTCCTGGATAGAGCTGGAATCCATTCTATTAAGCAAAGCATCCCAAGAGTGGAAAAATAAGCATCGCATGTACTCACCAGCAAATTGGTATTAACTGATCAACACCTAAGTGGACATATAGGAACAACATCTATCTGGTGTCGGGCAGGTGGAGGGGGAGGAGATGGGTATATACATACATAATGAGTGTGATGCACACCAACTGGGGGATGGACACGCTTGAAGTTCTAACTCGAGGTGGGGGCAAGAGAAATATATGTAACCTTAACATTTGTACCCCCATTATATACTGAAAAAAATTTTTAAAAATACAACTTTAAAAAAAATTATAATAATTTTAATACATTTAGAAAAAAGGTACTCTCTCATAAGAAAATAAATGAAACATAACATTTCTATGGTTCACCAAATTAGCTAACACATTCTTTATTACATATTTTTTAAAGCCTGCAATTATCAACTATAGAAATAATTTCCAAAGAAATGTGGATATCATGGCTACCTTTTCAAGTGATGAAGAATCCGTTATTATTGGCAAGCTATTTTGTCAAAGCATCACATAATGCTTATATTTAAACATGCCTCCTATGGACAATGAAGGTTTCCAGCTTCAAATGAATCTGCTCTTCTTGCTAAGGGCACATTACTGCTCCTGACCCCTTCCCTGCCCATGCCTTGACCTTCTCCCTCCCAGACATTCTCCCCTGCCTCATGCCTGTGAGCATCTCACATTATTCGTGAGCTGTAGCTCTAGAATTTAGCATGAAGAAGGCTGCCCCGATACATGTCTTACATGAGTAATGCTCCTAATAATCCCCAATGGGACTCTGCCATATTATTCCAGCAGGATGAGTCGTTCAAACACAAAAAGAAATTCCATGCATTTTACAGTGAAACATAATGAAAAATAAAAATTTCCACATTTGGGAATATTTTACTTAGTTTTAACAAGAAATGACCAAGGTTTTCTTGGGGAGAAAAAAAGAGTTAACAAAAGTTTCTTCATATATTTAGCTTTGCAGTATATCTCAACCACCTAAGCAAATTATACCATTTCTATGTTTGCCTAAAGAAATCCTCTGAATGTTATTTTAGAAACATTTATGAATTATGCACAAAATTTCTCACAGAAATGCATACATGCTCTTGAAAATTATGCATAAATCAATATTTTGTAAATTAAATAACATTTTTCACTGACAAATTATTTCAGAGATGCTTTATTTTCATATCTGGTTAATATTCAATTGGTAATGATTACTGACCCTTTAGATTAAGCTTCTCTCCTGATAATAGTTCTGCCAAATAGCTAATGATCTATTAACAAATAAAAAAACAAATAAGGGACACTAGATTTTAGAAAGAAACCTATGACAAATTCTTGCCCAAGATAAAGGCTTCTTTGCAATTCAGCCACAGACTCAATTTTCTTTGTTTTTTATTTCTTCAAATTTCCTTAATGTATTTTCTTAATGTGTAATTCATATGCAACACAGTAGTGCTTCTCTTAATAGCAATCAGTAAACCTTTAGATTGTGTTGACAATTTCTCTTCTTATTCAAGAATATATTTATTTATTCAGCTCACCAGGGATTCTTAACTCGTCAAAGGGCTTGTGGTTTTGTTTTCTTTGTTTGTTAGCTTTAGGACAAAAGAATAAACATAAACAGTAAAACTGATCACTTTACCTGGCTCAACAAATACAATTTGTAAAATGTAAATAGCTCTCAATAAAGGCAGGAGCTTTTGGTTAAATAAATAAGCCATTATATAAACCTTTAAATAGTAACAATACAATGAAGAAGGACAAACACCAGAAAACTACATGTTCTAAAACACTAAAGATAATAAAAAGTGAGGAATACTGATGTATTTAGGGTAGGAATAAGCAGCAACAGATAATGTGAGTCCTGTATAGGATGAATGGTGTAATAATGCAGCCCCCAAAAATGATGTCCTATGGACCATATTTAGTACGAGCACTTAATGTTATTATTATTAATTTACATTAAACTCCTGCATTTATCAATAGGGAGCTTGTACTTAAAAATATGGATTTATGCCTTCTCTTGAAAACTCTGAAAGTCCATATGAAAGTTTGTCTACATCGAGACCATATTTATCCCTGGCAAGAACCAGCCAACTACCCCTTGTCCCTAATACAGGTTTGCTATCTAATACAGGCCCTATATAGACATTTCATATTTTAGCCATTATAAAACATTATCAGAAGAAAAACAATCTCATGAATTCTGTTTATCTTCTCTGCCAAGAATTGGGACTTTAGATGAGAAAGGACAGTTCTTAGATAGTTCGGTGAGAAATAAAGGGGAAAAGACATGTATTTAGCTTCTTAGTACATTTTCAATCTCCTCATCCAGAAAAGTATTACATTCCAGGATACTGAGAGAAATTTTAGAGAAAATGAAAGATTTATTAAAAGGCTAGAAGAAAAGTTAAACATTAACTAAAAAAGACGGTAGATTCCTCAAACTCAATGTTATACTTTCAAAAGCACTGACAAATAGATATTAAAAACAATAATGACAAAAACAATATAAACAAAGGAAATCAGTATTTATCAAATGATGCAAACTGGAAGAAAATGGGAAACTTGTGCCTGAAGAATAGCAGGTTTAGAAAGAACATAATAACTATCTTCAAAATATAAAAATGGTTTCATATAGAAACTAGATTAGATTTATTTTGGGTAGCTTTGGAGGGTAAAACCAAGGCCAGCATAAAAGAAAGGATTTAGAGTTCATTTTCAGCTTAATATGAAGAAAATTTTTATAACAACTGTAAATATCTGTGCTAGGAGGAGATAATTCCTGACATAGAAAGCAATGAGGAAAGGATAAAGACTATGTGTTCACTGTACTGCAGATGGGGTAGAGGCATAGAGAGGTAGTTGTCATTCTAAGGTACTATCCAAACGATTTCTCTGATAGTTTAAGAATAATAATACATACAGCATTATATCTAAGTCTATTTACCTGTACACTGCCATCCATACCCTCAGAGAAAATGCCAAAAATCAAATGTCTTAATCTCTAAGAATTAGGTCAACAAATTTATATTTCTTTTACAGCAACTTTTCTCCATTTGGTGAAAGCATTTTAAAAAAATCCTCATTATTTTAATGGACAAATAAAAATTACTTGCATGGTGTACAACATGATGTTTTGAAATATGTATACATTGTGGAATGGCTAAATCAAGCTAATTAACATGTGTTATTTTTATGGTCTAAATATAGGCTCACCAAGCGATCATGCATAGCTCTATTAAATCACCTATACAGAAATCAACCATTTACCATAAATTCCTTACTCATACAAGGAATGAACACTTTTTTTCTAATTTGTTGCCTAGTAAGTGAATGAAAGAATCAATGTGATTATTAAATAATGCCCTTGACAATATAACAGTGTGATAAGTGAAATTGTATAATAACCAATAGTTGTAAAGTCTACCTCTTCAAGCAAATTATGTCAGCTTTTCAGATCACCACTCCAGGATGTACCTCTCAAATACCTCCCCTAGCCCAGCAAATTATCTCCATTATTTCTCTCAACACTCTTTGGAACTCTACGAAGATTTTCCTGACTAAGTAAATCCCCTGACCTACCAGTTCCCCAAATGCAATTCCTCAGTCTCTTATCACGTCAAACACATCTTTCTTTCATACAGTGTCAACAATTCACTAACGTAATTCAACATTCATTTTGTGGTCTACGTGTTCACAACCTGAATCTTGTATTAAAAGCTCTTACACATTATCATGTATGTCTGAAATAGTCTTTAAAGGGTCTAATAGCAAGAAAAGTTAATAGTTGCTTAATAATAATTTATTATTATTATGATTGATAGTAGTATACTGTGGAATAAATAATGTTATTAAGCTCCATTAATAATAAACAAGTAGCATTAAATGAATGGCAAACTGCAAACCAATGGATATACTGAAATAAATTTAGTATGAAGTATATTTTAAGACATAGAGTAATATCTTAATGATAAGAACCCAGATCTCATATAAGGGAGGGTTATAGATAGGATACTGTTTCAATTAGTGGTATAGAGTAAGGAACTGGGAAAAACTTCAATCATCATTTAAGTCTTAGGTAAAGTCACAAACCTATGGAAATAGAGAGAAGAATATAAATATACAATCCCATCTATGTATTTGGCAATAATTTGGAATACCACTGAGTTCAACTGAGAAAATTATACCTAAGAAATTATAAAAGTCATAGTCAGAAATATATATTTAAAAGAGTAAAAAATGCAAAAGAATAACATTTCTAAAAGCAACTATATTACTTCTAAAAGAATGTTGATTACAGTGCTATTCTTGATAGATATTACAGACTCATACAGGTTTCATTGGCAGGGATTATATTAACCAGTGCAAAATTCTTTCTTTGTTTTCTATAAAATTGGTCATTGAAGGAGAACATAGCTTTAAAGGAATAGTATTCTAACCAAGCTTCTGCTGAGTATGTTTTTATTATCAATAACATCTTATCACCAAGAAAGCCATTTATTTTCAAGCTCAAAAAATGAAAACTCAAAAATCAGTTCCTTGTAGACATTAGATCCAGTGATACTATTTTCTATATAAGGAAAATTCCATTCACTTAAAACTGAGCTATCACAAAACTTACTTCATACTTACTATCTCAAATTTATTCCACAAACTGAATAGTGCTGAATTCCACTAAACCATGTTACGAGGTTGGACTTATATTTCTGTGTTCTAGGATGTGTAATACCATGGTACAATCTTTTTTGTGGGTTATTGTCTGGCAAACAGAAGAGAGGAACAGACAATAAGATATAAAAATCTAACATCTAAAAAAGAACTAAAATGGGTTAGCAGCACAATCTATTTCTCTCACAGAAAAAAAAAAACATCTTAATTTGTAATATACACATTTTACACTATTTCATCTACATTCATTTTTCTTTAAGGGACATGCAGCATGTCTGTATAATTATGAAGAGTAAGAATTCTGGAATCAGACAGGCTGGTTTCAAATTCTCACTTCACCACACTAACTGACTGACCACAGTCAAAGAGCTTAACTTTTCCGAACCTCATTTCCCATATTGATAAACAGAGATAATATTATAGCAACACATTCATTCCTAATATGGTTGTTTTATGTATTATGTAAGTAAGATAAGTCATGTTAGCACTTCACCAGGCAGATAACACTCTATAACTTTTAGGCTTTATCAATATTTCTATTATTACTAGATATATTATTATTAATGCCTAGTTTTTCAGGTTCAATGTATACAATTGGGCCTATCTGGTATCAATCATCACTTTATTAATCATTTGGGCTTTTTTATCATGTAAAAATACACACACTCACACATGTACAAAAGCTCCTAGGAAGTGATGAGCTTCTAGGATTGAATGACCCATAATAGTAGAAAAGACCAGATAACATTATCAATTTATTTTCCTTTTTTACCACACCAAATCTACATAAAAGCTGTGCTTATGATGCTTGTATTTAATCCAAACACACGGAGATTAATATTATACAAATGATCTTGTCAGTGAATGCCTCCCTTATTTGCATAGCTATCCAAATGAAGTCTTTGTCTCTCTCCTATTTTCCTTCTACATGTTTAGATTTTGGCAATATATTACTAACTTCACTAATTTAAGCAAGTTGTAGTTCCAAATTTTATACCATAATGCTAGGAAACTTTCACTTCTCTTCAGATATGAGGGGGGGAAAAAAGATGAGTTTTATCTTTCACTGCCTGTACAAGCGAGTCTACTTTATTCAGACAACTTGCTAATAGAATGGTCTGGAGACATCAAAATTACTTCTTAAATCAAGGAACTGGAGTAGCTTAAAGCTACCCAGAGGTGTGTAGGTAACATGTAAATGTGCTTTAACTCACTTTATGAGCAAGCACTATTTCAGTGAAGTTTCAGAGTGATAAAGACTTTCTTTTAAATAAAACCTGAGTAAACAAAATCAACTTTAGAGTTGTGCAACTAAAAAGTGTACATTTTATTTTATAGAAAAGGAATTGCAGATAGACATATTTCATTAATCAAATTAAAAGTCAGTCCATCATTAGTGAAAAAAACAGAAAATCACATGCTAAACTAGAAAATATAACAACATGCAAGTCATTTAAGTTTGCAGATCAAATTATAAGAGTCTGTGTATCTCATTAGTACCATGTTGCCAAATGATCTTGAAACAGACATTTGTAGTCTAATTCACTCATTCTTTGGCCTTTTTTTCTTTTTCTACCATACCTAGAATTGCTAATGACATTTTTTTAAAAAGCCTTAATCACTTTAGTGGAGAGAAGCTAACATCTGGGCTCCGTTTCCTCTTCTACTAAAATTCAGGAATGATTTTACCACGTTGATGTATTTTTTTCCATATGTGTCATAAATTATGACCATACACAACATGCTACGAAGACCTTTATGGTCACATGAACACTGTCTCTTGTTGTCCTCATTGAAATTTTAAGTTAAACCAAGAGATAGCATATACCTGAAATGACTTTTAAAGTACTAAATGGTCACACGTAAAAAAAAATATTACTCTTCAAATATTACCATTTCTCACATCAAAAGATGAACCTACACAAACTGAGGATACAAACTGGGTCTCAAGCAGAACTTTTCACAAATAATTTTAGCGGAAAATTCTGAAGTCTCCATGTTCCTTTCATGGCTGACTATGGATAAGCTGTCTCTAGCTCCCAGGTCCTATACATCTGAGTTGAATATAGACATACTTTGAAATTGATACTTTCTGAAATCCAATCAAGAGCGTCTTGGGAAAGTGTAACTGTGAGCGAGCTATTGCCAGAGTGCTTTATAAATATGTTTTCTAGTAAATCTTGCTCTACTTAACTGGAAAACTAACACGATTTAAAAAATAGATCCCCAAAATACATTTATATTAGGAACGACTACTTCCTATATGCCGCATACAAAGCAATCACTTGACACAAAAAGACTACATTCCCACTTAACACAGAACCACACTGCTCTGTTGACATTTGCTTGTATCCATTGATGGTGCTTTTAACGCTTCATTTAAGTGTCAAACTAGGTGACAGGCATTAAGCCTACAGACTATTTAGCATCAAATTTGTGATCCAAGAATAGTGTCTATAATTGTTTACCTTCTATATACTTTCCCTCCAAAAATAAAATGAACTAATTAAATAAAATAAACAGATATTCTTTTCCAGCTCTAAGCCATGGACAGCTGTGAACACCACAGAGGTACTTCTCTACTTGAATAAAGCCTGAAAGATATGCACAGTCATGCTGTTCAAAATATTGTTTTATGTGTGGAACAACATTGTCATAAGATGTTTGGAAGCCAAGTAAAATCACAGAAGTAAGGGGATTTGTAGCAGCCTGTTTGGCTGAAGGGAATTGAGGCTGAGCTCTCCTATGAAGCAAACAACATGACACCTTCCAATGTTAGAAATAGCCTTTTGGATGGTTAAAAAAAGAGAAAGAGAGAGAGGAAAGAAAAAAAAAAAAACAGGAAAAAGCACAGAACTGGAGATCAAAGCTATCTTCCTGTTCACTGCAGATAAATCTTTTTTTCTTCCTCTTCTTCAACAGCAAGATTGAAGGAAAGGGCTGAAAGTAGAGGGAGAAGGAGAAAAGGAAACCATGCTAATCCAGAATTGTAAAGAATGGAGGTAGCCTTTTGATCTCCCCAGGATGGCAACTTTATTGGCTATGCATAAGCAGTTTCCAACCAGCTGATCAACCAGGTATTAAGGCTTAACCCTTCCATGATCAGTAAGCATGAAGTGAGTTATCTGTGAACAGCAGTCAAACAGAAGGCTCATCTACTATGAAATGATCACCAGCCCATACCCAACTCAGAGGGTAAGAGCAACCACAGGGGAAATGATTGTCTCTCCACAGGATCCTCTGAATACCAATTATCTGCCTTGGGGACTCCCAGCAAAATCTATCCTCAAGTGTGTATCAAGGAGAATGGCATTCATCTTCCAAAATACAACTTGGAATGTGTGTGCATCTGCATCACCAGCAGAAAATGTTTTGAATTACATTCAGGTTCCTCTGTTAAGCATGCCAGAAAATGCTGACATGACCATGGCTGAATGTGAACTGGTTAGATGTAAACAATTGACTGTCTTGCCTGGTGATCTAAATATTAGAGACCATTTTCTTAATGACAGGAAAAATAATGCCTTCCTTCCAATTTTTCAAGTGTTCAAAACACAGTCTTGTTTAGATATATTTTTCTAGGTAAGTTTGAAAATAAAAAGTAATTGAACCATAATCTTTCTCATTTAAATTTTTCATTTTTTTCTTTCAAATAGGAAAGTGCATGGCAGTTAAAAAATTTTGGAGGCAGCTTGGTTCAAGTCCCTGCTCATCCACATCTCCTAACTTCTCTATGATGTAGTTTCCACAACTATAAAGTAAAGGTAAAATAATATTTTGTAAGTAATAGCACCTATGCCACAGGGTTTTTACAAGCATTAAATAAAATAATGGTGAATGCTCAATAAATGATAGTCGTAACTTCATACCAATAGTACTCATTGTCATAAAGTTTCTTATTGTACCCTAGAACTTGAACTTGATCTCATCTTTTTACTTATTTTCTTCTTTCACTTTATGCATCTCCTGTAAGTAAAAGTGCTATGATATAGAAGGTAACTATTTGGCTTTTCTGTCCTCTATATACACTGAAGAATCAATATTCTAAAGTCTTATTAAACATAGCTTTTAAAAAATCTATTCTGTCAATTCATCAAAGATTTAAACATGTTTCAAATTGCTTTTTTGTTTTAAAAATGTAAAATATCTAGTTCTTTATATAGTTGTTAAACATAGAGTATACACAAATGACATCAAATTTTCAGAAATCTACTTTTTGGATTTGCTTCTCTCCTGCTGTGTGTGGTCAGAGGATGCCCTTAAATCTGACTGCTCTGTGTACTTCACTCCACCTCTGCCTATATTTTAAAACTAGCTTAATTATGAACCTCAGTTTCTACTACACTTTTTCAGACTTCTGCTCCTGGTCATTCTTTTTTTTCCTTTTTCTTTCTAATTTTTTCTTTTCTTGCTTTTCTTTCTTTCATTTTTTTATGTGCCTTTCTTATTCCCAAATATCTTAATATATTCTGTAGATTACCTTAGGCCTAATTTTGAATTGAATGGCAACTTTGCTTTCCTTATATATTCCCATAAAAAAAATCAAGCTTGCAGTTTATATTTTTGTTTATATTTCTAAAAGGGTCATAAATTAACACAAGTATCACTTTAGCATCTTTTAGTAACACAGGTGATAACAAATGAAGACTCAATGGTTTATGATCTTCATCAAAAAACTGTTATCTTAAGTTTCTTTTCAATCCTATTCCTGTTCCTCAGTTGTTTTAAATTACAGATAAAAAAAAAAAAGATTTGCTGTTATCATCTGAGAAGCTCTCTGCCACCACGTGAACCCAGTAGGGGCATTTTCTAGGTTACCACCATGGGGTGCTCCTTTGGTGCCAGTTGTTCTAATTTTTTATCATAGTAGAGAATGCAGCAAAAACATTGAATCTGTACCTTGACCATTCAATTGGCTTTTATAGAGAGCATCACACAGTCAAGCGGTCAAGTTCAGATCAGATTTTAACCCCAATACGTTGTTTGCTATGGTTTTTGAGGAGTGTGCGATGGATATATACATATATATATACACACACACTGTATTTTGTATGTCTATGGAAATATATGTATTCCCACTTGGGAGTCTATGAAAACTTGTAAAAATGGAGCAGGGTACTATAAATAATAAAATAACACATGCACCTGTTAAAAAAAAATAAATTACAGATATCTAGTCAATGTAAAAATAAAGAAATAAACAACTGTCATTGTTAGTTTGAAATTTAGCATTTTGCAACACTTTAACTCACACAGGAATATTTCATTTGTCCTAGCAAAGGCTAATAAAAAGCTTCAGGTAAACTTTCTGTTCTAAGACATTTTAACCATAAATATCTTATGTGGCTGGGCACAGCTGCTTGCACCTGGGAATTCAGCTACTTGATAAGCTAAGGTGGGAGGATCACTTGAGGCCAACAGTTCAAGACCAGCCTGAGCAACATAGAGAGACCCCATCTCAGAAAGAAAAATTAAAAAGCCCCATTTTTAGAGGGCCCATTATCAAGAAATAAAAATATTTTAAAATATATTATAGCACTCAGGTATGTATATTTAAAAACCATGAAGGTTATAAAGAAACTAGTCAGAACTTTTTGAAATTATCTTTGAATCTTGCCAGAAAGAGAGATGAAAGGAAGGAGGAAGAGAGAGAGAGAGAGAGAGAGAGAGAGAGAGAAAGGGAGAGAGAGAGATACACACCAGGAATCCAGAGATACGATTGGCTCAAATAGTGAAACTTATGTAAAAAAAAGTCCCTCTTCCCAAGAGAAAAAAACACTCCTCTCTCCACAAAAAAAGAGAGAGAAAGAAGGATAACACTAGTAAACTTCCACTTATTTGAAATTCAGATCTCATCCTAAGTTTGAACTGAAATTCAATTACTTTTTCACTTAAAAGCAAGTTTATCTAATGGATTTGAGAAGAGGAAGTCTATGAAGGAAAAATGCTTAGAATCAGTTCATAAGAGATCACACAGATTTTTTTCAGGGCTGCCCCTTCTGGATCCTGCCCAACCCTCTGCCCCTTAACCCCACCCAAAGTCTAGCTGTCCATAGAAAAGACAGATACACAAACAAACTAAAGAAATACACCTTAAAAATGAATTTCTAAAGAAATACCTAATTTTTCCAACTCTTAGTTTCCAAATCTTAGAATAAAAAGTTATATAAAAAGTTATTGTAGCATTAGGTTAATAAATAAAAGGCTACAAAAAGCAAACACTCTTAAGCACAATACTCAATATTAAGTATGTCATCAACACACCAAAATGGAGTTTATAATCTGTTTAAAGAAAACTACAGGACTTTGTTAAGTTGGCAGCCAGTTAAATAAAAGAAAGAAAGAAAAAGAAAAAAGAACTGACAACCAATAGATGCTTTTACAGGTTAAATCTTGTTGAAGGTACGTTGTCCCCTCTGTACACTTTGATTTATTTAAGCTCACCACATTTCTCTTAAATACACTCCATTAACAAGTGATAGGCTGTGATCTTAGGCTTGAGGCAAGACATGAAACACAATCTTTCAAGAACTTCATTCATTCCTTGACCAGGTGTCTTGAGCACACCCAAGTTACCAGTTTCTTAATTGAGTTCTGTAAAGTTTTATTCAAATCCATAGCATTGCTTTGGAACAGAACACTGTCATGAGATCATCCTAGCAGCCCAATAATTTCACTGGCTTCTCAAGTTCACATCCACATCATGAGTGAAAGTTATCAGAAGAATAATAAAAAGCTTCAGGTTAAATATGAGAAAGCACTTTACACAGTTATCTCTGTCCTGGAATCTGGCAAACAAAGTAGATAAGCACACCTATAGGAAAAACTTAGGTTTATATAAATCATCAATGGCATAAATGGAAAATTAAACTAGAAAAATGATGGCCAGAAATCAGCTTACCATTAAGATTACAAATATGTCTCATATCTATTCAAATTACAACCTTCAGATATTAACTACTGATCAATTATTAAATCTGATAGGACAGTACACTCCCAGATATTTCTCCAAGTGAAGACAGAATTTGCACACTGACAAGACCAGCTTTCAGTGATGCCCTATTAGTGTGATCCTATCTTTAATCTACAGCCATGATAAAATGTTCCAACATATACAAACTTAGCTCAAGCAGTGACTAATGACCATTAATCCCCCTATCTTCCGTAATCTGTTCCTCCAGTCATTTATCACAATGACACTTCACTTTACACACGTGAATAAACTTTAACTGAGAAGGTGAATCAACAGAAATTTCAAAGGTATCTGAAGCCGTAAATTAAACTAGGGGGAGACACAGCAAAGAGCGACAAATAGATCAGACCTTAATGTTTTTGGTGTGCACGGCTGGGGTGGGGAGTTGGGGGGCCATACAACCACTCAGATATGCAGACTTAAGCTGCATTACAGGAAGGAGAAGCTAGAAGTGGGGAAAGACCGCCTCAAGAGTTAGTTACATCTAATCATCCATCCACTGTGATAACGAGTTATCTGAGGTTGAAATTTGTTTCTGTTTTCTTCAAAGGAATAACAATTTAATAATTTTAAAAATTAGTTTAGTTGCAAATATTCCTTGTAACTTTCATCCAAGAAAGCACATTTCATAGGCTAAAATTCTTTTAGAGTTTATTTGCTATCATTTGGCTGATGTGCATCATTTTCTCCTTTCCTTATTTAATTAGCTATTTGCCTTAAGTAAAATTTTTAGTAAAAACATAAACAATAACAGCCATAGACCACAAAAAGCTCACACTAACCTTCAAAACGGTTTCATAATTATGCAAATTGAGTGACTCTAACTTATGGGCCCTGATGCAACTTGAAGCTCAGTATTCGACTATAAAAATTCCCTGAGGTGCACTGTGTGTGTGTGTGTGTGTGTGTGTGTGTGTCTGTGTGTAAGGCCTGAAATCGGATCAGTGATTGAAACCAGAATCTACCAAAAGGAAAGAAACAAAAGTTGAATCGTGGCTCAGTTCACCCATAGTATTATATAAGTTTCTTAGGGAGTGTAAAAAAACCTATTTTAAGTATAGATACAATGTTCACTCTTATGTCAGAAGTATCCCGTTGCAGCATCCTTCCAACATTTCATATAGACTTTCATTACCATTTAATTAATCGTAAAAATCCTAAATTCAGCTTTCTGTTTTCCTCGCCAATGAGAATTCCCAGGCAACTACGGCATTTCAGACACTTGCAACCGTCTCTTCCTAGCTAGGCAGTGGCTAGTTTCTATCCTACTCTAAGAAAGAGTTATTTCCTTAAGTTTCTTCAGAATCGAATTTAATTACAGACTTTGGTTACATAAAACAACTACTAATAACCCCTTGTGCTCGGAAGAGGAGGGGCGCATTGGAAGACCAGGTTCAGGAATCTTGGCGAGTCTCAGGGCCACAGCTCCAGTGGCGCACATCTCCCTTCCCGAATGAACCAGCCAGTGGATATTCACTTTGGCTCATCCCAGGAGCCCAATCTCACCACCAACCGCTGCCTCCTCCCACCCTAGTGCTTTAGATGTGCTTTTGCCCAGAGTAATCTGGGCGTGCCCTGAACTTGGCGAAAGGCCCAGGTCTTCGAAGAGGCTTGGGGGGGGGGGGTGAAGGGAGGTAAGGTCTTTAGGGATGGGGAAAAAGGGACAATACCAACTGGGAACCTTTTCGCCTGAAAGTCCTGCAGGGATCCAGCCCCTCTGGCCTTAGAAGGGAGAAGCAGCCAAAATGCAATTCGGGGTTTGATTTTCAAAAGTGGAGAGGGGGCAAACAGGAAGATCAAGGGTGAAGAAAGAAGACGCGGGGTTACCTGAACAGAGACATATTAATCCAAACAGGTAAAAGTGAGCAGGCTCCGCGATCATTGTCCTCGGGTAGATCCTGCATACAGTCTCATGCCAAGAGGAGGGAGTAGAACTGGGGTCCCCAAATTTGTGAAGCCACACACCACACACACTACACACAAAGGCTTAATATAAGCAACGTGGGTCAATCCTCCAGGAGTTTTCAGGGCAATTACTTGTCGACCTTTCCGGACGCTTGTCACTATCTCAGAGCCCTTTGCAGACAAGGAATTCCAAGGTTTGTCTTCTCCGGCCCCAGGATTTCCGAGGAGGAGGCTCAGCCACTTCCAAGAACCATCCAAAGCGAACAACAAAGAGCTGAAGCAGAAGAGCAGTTGTGCCGTTTCCTGCCTCCACAGTCTTGCTGAGCCTCCCGGCGTGCGCCCCCACAATGTGCGCCCGAGCGCCGCTGCGAGGGCAGGCGCGGCGGCTGCAAAGTTGGGGTGTGAGAGCGGATTAGGGAGGGCCAAAAAGTGCTTCTCCGTCTCGAAGCGAGCCAAGTCAGCAGCTGGCCACACGCAGCGGCAACGACGGCAGCCAAGGTAGCAGCAGTAGCTCCGGACCACGGGCTCGGGGTGCCGGGGGTGTGCCTGGGTGACTCCGCGCGCAGGGGGCGAGCGAGGGGGCGGTGCGGCGACAGCGGCTGCCTGGGCGGGCCCTTGTTCCCATCACTTGGGGGATGCGGAGGGTACTGGGGACAGCAGCAGGACCGCGGACATACGCACGCTTTCCGGACGCCCCCAACCCCGCAAGGCGCCCAACATCGCCCTCGGCCCCTCGCCCTGTGGGGCGTGCGCGCGAGGCACCCCAGACTACGCTGGAGCCCAAACTTCCTGGGGGTGGCTGCTCGCACCCCTGGGCTCGTGGTAGTTGCAGAGAGGCAGCTCCCAGACCTCCCCGGGGTGGCGAAGAGGAGCTACGAGGATGCTGCTGCGGGTGGGAGACACGGCCGCCGCGGCTCACCCTAGCTCCGCCGGGATCGGCAGCGTCTGAAGTTTCTGCTCTCACGCTGCCTCCTCTCTGGCTCAATTGCTTGCGGGTTTCCCCCAACGTCCCCGCGGCTCCCAGTTTCCTCCCTCTCCTGCCTGGCCCGAGAATACTTAAAGGGGCCGCGCGGTCCTTTCTGTACTTCACTCTACACTTTCCAGGTGCTTGTCAGGCAAGTTCTGCTCCTTAATATTTCCATCCATAAGCCAGGGTTGCCCGACTACGCCCTCAGGTGAGAATCAAATTGCTCAGGATCGGAAATCCAAGCGAATAAGAACTTGTCTTGTTTCTTTCGCCACCCTTAGCTCCCCTGCACCTTTCTCCAAATGGAACCTCCCAGCCAAAGACTTCAAAAATCCTCCTGGTCCAGCTTAACCTCTTCCTTACCACTTCCAGGGATTGGAATAAACTCTTAAATAACTGTACCCTCACTCCCCAACCCATTACCCACCCCCCTTTTTTTTAAAATCAAGTTTGAGCAACAAGCCTTTAGGATAGGAGGCAGAATGAGAACTATCTATAATAACATAAATCAATAGATGGGCACTCTAATCCAACAGTCCGTTTCTTTTAAACTGAAATTGTTGAGGGTCTCCTAGAAAGGCTATCCTATTTGAGGGGCGTGGGGTTGGCCCATGGGATCTTTTCACTATGTTTCATATGAAAGCCTCTCCTTCAACTTCATAGACTCTGCATATTGGAAAGTTAACAATGGGAAAGTAATTAAGGAAGAGGGACAAATGGGAAAAACATCCTTGCTACCTCAGAACTTGCAGTTTTGAGAATCCATTCAGTATTTCAAATCCAAGGGCCATAGGCTTAGAAGCCCAATATACCTGCTCAGAAATCCCAACCTGCCAGTTATGAACCCTGTGGCCAGGTCTGTTTTCTCTTCTGAAAAATAAGGATTCTTAAGATATATCATTGTATTAACAAATCGCACTCAAAGTAAGATAAACCTGACACATCTGATGGGCATTCATTTGTTCATTTCTCTTTCTTTCTCTTAAATAAGACAGTGTATGTAAAACACCTAGCATGCTGAGTGCTCAGTAAATGGTCATATTGGTACTTACTTTTATTCACAAATTATCATCTACAAAGTTATGTATAATAATTTCCAAATAATTATTTGCTATCCAGTAGTATATACAAGAAGCTGCTTTCAGTGTTTGCCTCTGGAGGAGAGAATTGCACAACGGATAGGGCCTGGAAGGAAGATTTGTTCTTTTCTATATACTGTTGTGCTTTTCTATTTTTTTTTAAGTAAGCACATTCATTACCTAATGAAAGATACAATTTTAAAAGTAAGTCCTACAATCATTTTGGTTGCAGCTGATACAACCAATGACCTTAGAGCAACATTTTGTGGAAACTCTAGTTAATAGCACCTATCTCTGAAAGTGAAAGATAGTTTAATCCTGAGAAAGCTGACTGAAAATTCAGTAAACAGGCTGGAGATAAGAATTCAAAGACTGCAACCAAAATCTTTTCAGCAATAAAACCAAGAATGTACAATCAAAGCTGACAAACATACATTAATTTGGTTTTTGTGAAAGGAAATTTAGTAAGAAATGGAATATATCTTTTTTTCTTGGAGTAAAATGTGTTATAAGGTAAGATTACCTACTAATGGAAAATAAATAAATACTAAGTGTAGCATTTGAGAGAGCAAAAGAGAGAAAAGTCCTTTAAATCTTCATATAATTTGAGTGTACTTTAAAGATTATGAACTTCCACTTAGTAAAGTATATATATATTTGTAAACATGAAGTAGAATATGTATAAGGATTCCTATTGCAATGTTCCCCAAAGTTGATCTCCTGGCCTCTGGAAATTTGCTAAGATTTTTCAAGATCTCTTTTACCATCTATCTCATTATCACTGAGTGGAAACCACATTAATACCGCCTTTTATTTCTCAACTTTAGTAAGCAATACCCACCTGATTCCTCTATTCTACCCCTAGAGATGATATTACCTGGGAGTCAGCAGTAAGTATCTTCAAGAATTAACTTTTGATCGGCCTTCTAATAACTATCATCACCAATTTAGATATGTTGGTTCTTTCTGATTCTCCTGCCTCATCATCCAAGTTGTATTTTTTTTCTGTCCCTTATATCAGTAAAGGTGGCATCTACAGACAAGAACTTGTATTCAGAGGGCATTAGGAATTTATTGCAAGTGAAGCTCGAAGCACCTGAGAACTTTTGTATCTGCTTCCTTTTACTCACTCTTACCCATGCAAACACTTAATGAACATCATCTGTGTACAAGAAACATTAAAGTATGCTATAGGGGAAAGATGCAAATATAATGCCATTCATCAGGTCGTCAGTGCTCTTACTGTGGGGAGCTATACAAAGAACAGCCTGCAGAGTGGAATTTGTCTGGAAAAAGCAAAAACAAAGTACCATGGGGTTAAATGACAGCCCAGTACATTACTAGAGATAGATGAATCATAGCAACTTGTCATCTTTCCACTTTTGCTCCTGAACATTAAATTATCTAGAAGAATGCATGAAATGCTCGATGTGTCTTTGTGAATACATGTGCAAATGTGCACATGTGGATAGGGAATGTCCTCACAACAGGTCTTCAAGCAACTTGAAGGTATACAAGAGAACTCTGACTCATTCCAGACGGGTTGAGAGACAAAGAGCAAGGTAAAAAGAAAGTGTTTTAATTTGCACTCAGGAACTCAATTCTAAACACTATGATCAGAATGAGTGGTAGTTTCAAAAGTTCCCTTTAAAGAATTCTGATCTCATTTGGAGCCTATGAAATTCAGAATCCCTAAAATTCAGGATCTCCCTGGAGAATTTTGAAGAAACCTGCAAATAATACATTCTAGGAGTCCCATGAATAGGTTTTTT
>VBSM01000272.1:84602364-84698650 GCA_008086735.1 Cheirogaleus medius | reverse complement strand
CACCTCAGCCTCCCAGAGTACTAGGATTACAGGCGTGAGCCACTGTGCCCAGCCGTAGGGGTTTTTTGATAGATAAAATTCTAGAGCAGGAATGATTGGGTTGCTCTAATCTGATTTTATCTTTCACAGAAGTAGCCACAGGAACTCAGGAAATAACAAAACTCCCAGGGTTTCCCCAGGGATTCCAGATACCACTTATTCAGATCAGGAGGAGAAGAGTAGAGTTCCTAAGGAAACTACAAACCAGAACATCTCTCTCTCTTCACTTCTTAGCAAGAAGCCTTAGAATCAGACTGAGCCTGGGATGAAAGCCAAAAGTTCCAGCAGATCTGGCAAGAAGCAGCGTAATATATCCAGTACACACCAAGGCTGTACTCAATACTCCAGGATACCATCGCTCAGGGCACAACTTGTTTAGCAATTTTTGCAGGAAATTGTTGAATAATCTTTGCAATCCTTGGTATCTAAATTGACAAACTAAGATGAATATTTGAATATTTTCCTAAGTTGGGATAGATAAGAAAAGTTCCATCTCAGAATGTAACCTAAAGTAACCCTAATAAAAGGAAAGGAAATTCACATTTGTTGGAGCACCTACTATGTTTCAAGAAGCTGGGTCTATTTCGTTTCTTTCAAATGTACATATGGTGCATTTTAACAACAGTACTTTTGTTTGTTTGCTTCTCTGCTATTTAGAACATGTAATTATGTGCTCCAAACCAGAAATCACAGGGAGAAGAGAGTCGCTGGGTTATTTATCTTCACTTACTTAAAGACTTAAGGCACTGTAAATGGGGCCAGTGTTTTTAACACATTGTGAAAATATCGTGAAAGGGTCAGCTAGAACCCTATTGGTCCCACCTAATCATGCACTCCAGCCTCACTAAGGTCTCTAAGGCTCACTGAAAAACAGAAAGTATGCTGTACTTAAGTTTACTGTGGAATTACTGTGACTGTGCCTTTTACCATCTCAACATCTTGGTCACATTGTAGATGTCCTAAAACTAGGCTCTATGCTGCTAAGTTTTTTTGACAGAGCCTAGGTCGTTAAGTATTAGCATCAATGGGTCTCACTAGAATTTACTCCTTTAATGTTAACAGATGGTTGTTTTTTTGAAGATAGAAGAGAGGCTATAGGGAAGTAGTATTAATTGAGGGCACTGTTTGTCGCCCTTTACAAACATTATCTGATCTAATTCTCACCATGATCAAGTGAGGCAGTAGTATTATCTCAGTTCAGAGATGATGTTAAGAGAGTAAATAATTAACTCAAAGTTCAGAGGCCCAGAAGCTATGGAGCTTATATTTGAACCCAGCTTGTTTTGAACCAAAGCATATGAGAAAAAAAAGTTCCATGGTAGGATAGGGTTGGAAGACTTTGAATTCAACATATTTAAGGATTCCCCGATGTCTTTAATATGGAAATAAGCATTGTGAGTCCCTAAGGAGGGATGGTTTTGAGAAGTCTGTCTCTTTAATAAACATTACTCAGTCTATAGCATGATACCACTGTAGTAATACCTCTAACACCCCACACCTGAAAATTAAGATCTTCAGCTTTCCTGACCAAACTGCTTATGGTAGTTACTTGGGAGAAAACTTACCTTTGTTAAAATGAGCAATGCAATACTCCTTATTGAGAAGGACCATAAACTGAAGTAACTGCACTTCTAGGTCATTCTTCATAGAGCAGCCAGAGGGATCCCGTTAAATCTGTGACAGATTTCTCTTCTCTACTCAAAACCCTTCAGTGATTTCTCATTTTATTTCAAGTGAGAGCCTATGTTTTCCCAGAAGTCTACAAGGCCTAACATGAGTTGGTCCCCCATCCTTTCCTGACATCATCTCCTCCTACATTTACCTGCCTTTTGCTCAGGTTGTTCCACCACAATAGCCTTTATGCTATTCCTAGAATGAATCAGACAACAGCTAGCCTCAAGGATTTTGCACTTGCTCTGTCTAGAATAATTACCTCCATAAATCTGCAAACTTACGCTCTCCCTTCTCTGAGGTTTTTATATCATCAAACCTCAGAGAGGCTTTTTCTGACCATCCACTTTAAAATTACATTCTAATACAATACTTCCCATATCCCTTTGTTTCTTTGCTTAGTTTAATTTAGTTTTGTTTTTGTTTCTTCCTGAGTCTAGAGCACTTATCCTCTTATCTTTTTACTTATTTTATTGGCTGCAATCCTCCTCTTAGAATGTTACGTGAGGCCAGGGATTCTTGACTGTTTTGTTTACTTTTACGTTCCCAGCATCAAAAAAAGTTCCTGGCACCTAGCAGGCACTCAAATGTTTGTTGAATGAATGAACGACTGACTCATACTTCACTGTTAATGTATTTTTTTTAAAAAAATGCTTCTTTATTGAATCAATTTCTATAGTTCTAAAGTTTATTTTCTCCAGTATATAGTTCAACCATTTATCTATTTCAACTAACAGAGAACTAACAGTGACTTACCACTCATCAAGCTGATGTTTCAATGGACTTCAATGACTTCAAAATCAAGGTTCTAACTAAATACGCACATACTTATTTAGGTCAGATTATTTAGGACCAAGGAGATCGAAACCACTGACTGAGTTTAAAGTATATAACATTCAAGCTAGAAGCAATCTTCACGATTAACTTTCATAAATAAGAAAACTGAAATCTAAAGAAACTGACTTTTTTCAGAACACTCTTTTGTTAGTGGTTTACTGATAATCAGAACGTAGTCGTCTACATTGTTAGAGAACATTTCTTTCCACAGAATAGTTAATGTCAATGTTTGATCAAGATTCTCTACTTTTGGAATATTTACATCATTATTTATGGCACAGTATAATATGTATTTATATTATACAGTGCATTTCACATATTTCTGACTCATCATCAGGAATCTAGGAACTATATTTTATAGTTGTTATTTCTGTATTTCCAGTTCCTAATAGAATAAAAATAAAAACAACGAACATTTACATGACATTATGTGCTTGAGGTACTATTCTAAGTACTTTATGTATTCTAACACATTTAATTCTCAGACAAAATTACTAGATCAATTATTGTTATTATCCCATTTTATACACGAAGGCCAAGCATGGATTTGAATTTTGGCTGTTTGGATTCAGAGCATTGGCTTTTATCCTTACACCACACAGTGAGGTGCAAATGAAAGTTGTTGATGAAAGTAATGTAATTTTGACAGATTCAGGTCTACCTGGAGAAAGCTATCAGTGTGTGAGTTTTGTTTTGTTTATTTAAAGATCTTGTTGTATTTAGGGACTCAGTACAAGTAAGTGACTCTGAAGTATATGCATTTGTAGTTCTACTTTGATATGAATTTAGAAGCTTAAATCTTTTTTTTATATCCAAAATGTTCAAAATGGTTTTATATTTCTTTTAACTCTTGTGAGATGGCATGAAAAATATATTGCACAAGTTTGTTAAGACATTCAAAGTATATTGGAAAACATAAAGATATATATATATATATATTTATATCTTACCAAGGGATTTGCTGTCTTTTGGGTTCTTCCAGATATATCTGAAACCAAGCATACACTATTCTAATCATGAATTAAAATTCTCTTAAATTGGGATCATAGCTACCAGCTGCACAGCTGAATGACACACTCTATAGGCTTACAACTTGAACACGAACTGACTATTTTGTAAGTAATTTACATTATGCTTAATTCTGCAGATGTGTTCTACAAAACTGTTTAGTGTTCTTGGATTTTCATTGCTTTAAAAAAATCCTTTCAAGAAATGTTTATAGAATTGAGGTACATATGTTGGGATTTATGTCTTATTTTGTGCATTCATTATGTTTAGACCCACCTGCTGCTTTGTTTATTGTAAAGAATATTTTACTTAAGTTTTAGCAGTTATTTTAATCAGTTCATTAAAGAAATATTATGTTAATTTGAAAATATCTTGAAATTCTACAGTTTCCTATTTAGAGGTTATTTTCTGGGTCAGTATGTAAAAAGTAGGCCAAAATATTTAATGTTACACTGACTTAAGAAAGGGATATCCAAGTACTATCATAAATAATGATAATAGTAATAAAGAATTTATTAAATTATAATATCATAGATTATTTGAAAGTTATTTATTTTACAGCTTATTAATGTATGGCTTAAAGAAAAATGACTTCACATTTGAGAAACTAAATTGAGACTTTGGAATTTAATAGCTGCCTAGTGTGATTGAGAACTGGGATTTTAAATATGGAGGTACTCATTCTTGTGGGCAAATACCGAATCCATATCCTACAATTGTCGCTGAGAAACAAACTGCTGTTGAAAATTGACATAGAATATAAACTTACTGTCTTAACAACAAGGATAATTATATATTTTCCCAAGAGTTTAATCACCCCTTCTCTAATATCCTGGCCACATTCCAAGAGAAATCATCCAATTCCATTATTCTAACTAAAAGTCTTTGTTGATTTGATCTAATCTCATCTTCTCAATTTCCTATCATTATATGTACTCCTTTAAAGCTGCTTTATTACAACTAGAAGGTAGAATTTCACTGTTACAGTACATATCTTATTGCATTTTTGTATCATATGAGCATCTGAAACAAAACAGATGTTTGTTGAAGCAAGTAAAACAACCTTATCACTGAAAATACCATACAAAAATTATTCTGTTTATCAAAAGATTTCTAAGTATTACTTTTTACTTACAGTGTTTTAAATGCAAAGTAAAAAGTTGTTTTACTAAGTTAGCATGTTAATACTTTTATAAAAATATTGTTAAGAGTACATACTAAACTAAAAGTAATGTGGTTACATTTTTATATTCAGACGCTAATTGGTTTGAATGAGATTTTAATTATTTTTCTTCATAACATAGAAATAATATAGTTTTAGAACATCTGGAAAATACAAACAAAGCAAAAATTTACAATAATTCTCTCAGATATAATCACATACGCTATCAACATTTTATTATGCATTTTTTTACTCTGCATGTAAAGACTGTTTTTCTTATAGGATAATACTCCAGAAACTGCTATCAAACCTACATTTTTACTCAACAATATGTCATAAGAATTTTTTCTATGTCATAAAATATTCTTCAACACTATTATTAAAAAAGAAAAATAGAATTTGATCACATGAATGTATTAAAATATATGTAACTAGTCTCCAATTGTTAAATATTTACCTTATTTCCAATTGCCACTAAGGTGTATAGAATCTGATTTTTAAAGTCATATTAGGATATTGTCTTGCTAGTTACGTTGTTAGTAAATTTCATTTTGATTACAAGTATTCTGTTGGAACAATACATAATTACCACAATTTATTACATTACTCCGTTGTTTGAAGTTACTATGCAGGTTGTTTATTCAAATGGTCTAGAACCAACATACACAAGAGGTAAAGATCACAGATACCAATGAAAAACTATAGACACTTCTTAACACCTAAATTTCCCTCTTTTTTCCTATAGGATTATTATATGTTTGTTCAAGGGATGTCTTTTGTTTTCACTACAACTGATTAATAAATGAAAATGTTTGTTCTTCACAAGTACGCTTAAATTTCATAGATCTTGTGTTTCACACCAGAAAGTAAACACTTTTCTTTTAGTAAGAGCAATAAATCAAGATTAAGGGCTTTTCCTAAATAGTTACCTTTCAGAAAACAATATAAACGTAAGCATAGTTCATTATTTCACTAATGTTTTTTCAGCTGGGAGAGTATATTGTTTAACATTTGGCTATCATAATTATTGACAGTGATTATAATGTGACCATATAAAAGTACTAGTCTAAATAAGAGTCAACCTAGATGTATAATCTTATGCGCACCTTAGTTTATCCAAATCACATTACTTTGGCTAACACCTATTTCTTGATTTTCTTCTAAATACCATATGTGGATTATCATACTATAGGTGTTTGAATAATTTAATTATACTCCTTTTCCTGGTGAATTACAAACCAGAAAGCTAGAATAATTAAGAAAGGACATCAACTCTTACATTAGATGCTTTACTGATTAAAGAGGTAATGTCATTATTTCTTGAGGTTATTAATTTTATCACTTTAAAAAAATCAGATCTGGAAAATCCATCTGTTTTAAATAATTGTGAATATTTGTTAGTTTAGTTTAACTCACACTGAAATGTACAGAACACTCGGCAAAGTCTAATTAATAAACCAGATTATCCACTACACTAACTTTTTCTGATCTTGTTCCCCTTCATGTTTCCCCAAAATAAGAATACGGTAAAAGGTGTTACTGCATATAAAGATGTTTCTTTAGACATATGTATATTTCCTAGAACATCATTAAATGTGTCTTCCAGGTGGAAACTACGTGATTAATGTAGGAGAACCCAGATTGAAGAACTTGCCTTTTAGCTCAGACTTCCCCTGGGTAACTCCTATTCATATTTTAAGTTTCAGATCAAAGTCTATGGACATGCTTGAAGCTCTGACTCAGGTGGGGCAAAGGCAATATGTAACCTAAACATTTGTGCCCCCAAAATATGCTGAAATATAAAAAAAAAATTAAAAAAAAGAGAAAAGCCTATCTAGACTTGTCATTTCCAGCTTTCACCAATAGGTCAGATTTCTTTGTGAGATGTTCCTAGAACGACTTTCACTAGATTTCTCCACAGCTCCATCACAGATAATTGCTATAAAAATGTATCTTTTAAGCCTGCCTCTTCTGTAAGTATTATAAACTCCACGGTGGCAGTAATGACTTCTGACTTGTTCACCAATGGTATTTTAGCTCTTACCAACATTGAGCACGGTTTTGTGCTTATAATTCAGTGTGGTATACTGTTTTGAAAAATACTTAGCTACACTGAAAGAAAGAATAAGAAGAAAGTCTGTATACAGATTGCAGATATCTGGGTATTCACACTTTTTGCATTTAATCTAACTATTCATTTCCTAAAGGGAAATGAGCAATTGCTAAAAGATTTACTTTTTTTCGGTGTTTGCAACCAGGGGTGATTCTGTCCTCTCTTTATGAACCCCCCCCCCACTGACATTCTGCAATGTCTAGAGATTGGGGCTGGGGTGAAGGGAGGTGAGAAGTTGCTACTGGCATCTAGTATTTAAAAGCAAGAAATTCTGCTAAACATCTTACACTGAGCAAGGCAGCTCCTTACCCACAACAAAGAATAATCTGGCCCAAAATGTCAATCATGTCAAGACTGAGTAACTATGCTGTAGTTTAACTTTAATATGTGTTGATGGATGTTTTTGTTCTTATAAGGATTATATAAGATAGTAAACATGTAGCTTATGAGTGGGGTACAGTTTTATTCTAAAGTTATTAGACAAGCTATGCTGTACCTATTGTAAAAGATAGTACTATAAATATTATAAAATTCTATACAAACATCCCCAAAGCATTATTAAATGCTCATATTAATATATCTTCAAAAGCAAAATGTAACTGCATTCTTTTTTTTTTGAGACAGAGTCTCACTCTGTTGCCCGGGCTAAAGTGCCATGGTGTCAACCTAGCTCACAGCAACCTCAAACTCCTGGGCTCAAGCAATCCTCTGCCTCAGCCTCTTGAACTGCATTCTTTTAATACATTGCCATCTAGAGTTTATATAAAAATGCACCTTTTTCTGAAATATTATGTACTTCCATGAATACTTGGATTCAGCAAAGTAGGAAAGACAGCATGTGAAGTCAGGCAGAGTGCACAGTTGAGTTGGCATGGACTCTTAACCAGATACAAGCTATTGAGAGTTAATCAGAAAACTTTTCTTGTGGTAATTTCTAAATGCTACCAAACTTTACCTGATGGAATGAGGACAAACAAAATTTTGCTTTTGTGTGGATGCGGATTTGAATGAGTATATAGTAAATGTAATCTGTTGGTATGTTTCAGAGTCTTGATAGTCACTATTGATTTATATAAGTACTTTTACTTATATTTCCCTAATAAAAAAACAGATATATAACATACTACTCATCTTCCAGTAAAGTATATGATAAAGGAAGCTCTCAGGCAACTTAGAGTATTTGTTGTTTACTTAAAGTTTGTTCTTTGGAGCAAGAAAAATAACAGATTCGGTGTATATGTAGAGTAATAATGCAGTGTGGTATTTGTTTCTAAATAAATACGTAGATAAGAACACAAATGGCCATCTCTGTCCCTGACTAGCCAGGTGACTGTGGACAAGCCTCTTAATCTCTCTAAGACCTGTTCAGAATAATACTTCTTACCTTCTAAAGATATTGCAAGGATCGAAACATGTAATACACATAAAGTGCTTACCATAGTGCTTGGTTTAAACAATTATTAAATATTAATTATTGCAATTTCATTGTATAAAAGAAAGCTCTATCCTGAAAACCCAAGATAATGTTTATAGTTAGTAGAAGACTGAACACGTTTTTAAGCAATAAAGGAAATTGTATAAAGATAATTGGTTAAAGGATTATTCAGAAAATGGTGAATACAATTTAAAAAATATGTACATACAATAAACTTCTAAATAAGTCAAATTTAATTTTATTAAGGAGTTTGTGATTAATACAGTATATTTAGAACCTACCACTCTTTAACAATAGCATTAGTTATGATCTATTTTTGAATAGCCCAACTGGATATAGGTTAAAACTAAATTTGCCATAGTATATCTGAATGGCAGTCCAATGGCACTGAGATATTATTAATGTAATGTTCTCAAAGTATATCCTCCTTAAATGCTGTGAGAACAAGTAATTATGACTTAAGTGGAATTAATTGATATGTAATTACATTATTTTCATTTTTCTAAACAAGGGGGATAGTTCCTGATTATCATCTGCATATCAAAACAATGATTGTATAAATAGTAGATATATAAATGAGAAAAATGTTCTGATTTTTTAAAACCAACTAAGGATAAAACTTCCTAAATTAATAATTTGGAAATTAAAAGGTGTGTGATTTTTTTATTTTATTCCTCTGACAAAATGAGACAACCCATTTAAAATAGTATTTCATTACAAGTTCAGAAAAATACAACCTGGCTTATATAGGGTACAAAGCCAAAAGAGTGTAAAGAAATACTCAGTGTGTATACTTAAGTGTCATTTCAAGCTTTCTAAATGCTTATCTATTCATGGTTAGGTGAGACTTCAGGGAGGGAAACAATAGCTTCTAGAATGAAAGAATCACAGTCGTTCAAAGCTGGGAGGTCCAGACATTCCCTGACCTTATAAGAGTGATATGTATTGAATAAATTAATTTTTAAATGCACAGTAAATAGTTCAAAACATCTTCAATACTAATTTAACATTGAGAGAAAATGTTAGGTTATTATATTTAAATTATATTTTACCAAGATTTTCCTCACATTGTATAATATGTAATTAATCCTCACATACATTTTGAGAAGTAGATTTCATTAGTTCATCATAAAATAATTTTAAAATGATAAATAATATAGTAAATTGAGTTAATATGTTTAACTTAGAATAGCTATACTAAGGGATGCTTAGTGTAAATGCTAGTAAACCACTTATTTGCAAAAACGAAAGTGAGATGAGAGGAATTCCTTTGGCTCAGATAATTCTCTCTCTATCCTGCCACTATGAAATGGACAATAGAATCTCTTTCTATAGAAACTTCTTTACAAATATTGAAAATTTGTATTTTTTGAAATTTCTGTCAAAGATTGGATAACATTTACCACTAGGTTATTTCTTAGTTTTTCATTCATGTTCTGTTGGATTAATTTTAGATAGTAAATTCACTATAGTTATAATAACTTATCAGAAACATAATTCAAAACTCAAGATGCACATACACACACACATATTTTAGTGCAATAGAACTTGATAGTAGGTCTCTTTAATTTACATTTGTGTCTTTGTACATAACAGAAAATCCCTCCCCTATGAGATGTTTTAATTGGCTGAGAGTGTTTAGTACACAATGCTCTATTGCCCTCTACTGACTAGAAAATGGTAAAATAAAAACTTCTATCTGCTCATTAACTATATAGGGACCTTAGAAAACTAAATAAGGAAGATAAAGACACAGTTCAAAATAATAAAACAACATATTAGATTGGTAGAAAATATAAAAATTAATTTCTGAAACATTATCACATGTTTCAAAGCTCTTAAAATTTTATTTTAGTTTTTTAATTAGCTGAAAATTCTAATTATTTTATATAACACTAAACACTCTCATTAATTCAAGATAACACTTTCATAATCTTAAACTGATAATTTCAAAACTCATAGTTGTTTAAGGATTCTTGGGATTTTCCAACAAGATATGTATGTATGATGTTCTATTTGTTGGCACATTCGTGGAATATTTTCATAATGATATTTTGATGTATCTAGTGTGATTTTATTTTTTGTAAGTAGTACTTCCAGTTAGAAGAATATTCTCAGCATTTTTAGTAAAAATTAAAGAATTCTTTACCAATTAAATTAGTGATTTGTTTTGCATATCTCATTCTCTTTTAAATCATTGTATGCTATTCACAGCTCACTGAGGAAAAAACAACATTGTTGTATGATGCTGAATAAATTCTTTAATGAAAATAACAGTGATAATGCCTCAAGGAACATAAAATAAATAGAGTGATGAACCTACCTTGTTTCTTTTTAGCACTACATGTTTCTTTAATGTTTGATTACATTTATTTCAAAAACATTTCTGAAGATTAACCTTACCATCCATGGCAGATGATGCAGATTTTTATTACTAAGGTGGCCTTGCTGGTTTTTCTAAAATACACTTGGGTTAAAAGAAATTTAAAACAAACTGTCACTGTTTTTTCAAAATTTTGACTGGAATTGTGAATCTGGGATTTATTTTATATTTTCCATAGTTTCTCTCAGCTACAATATACATTGAAATAACCTGGTTTTCATTTCTTAATGTACATTTCTTTGGAACATTTATAAAACTTGGGCTGTGTTTCTTTGAAATGGAATTTTCTTCCATGGACTTTACCTTCCCATTCTATCCTCAGAACTATTGTCTATTACAATTCAGGAGGATAATTTCCCTATGGCTTCCCTGCCAAAACAACTGTCAGTCCTTTTAAAAATTTCTGGAGCAAATAATGTTTTATAATTTACTCTAACTACCTCTGATCTAGATTGTATTCACATCTCAAACTTTCCAAGAGTATATTTTCAGTCCAAGAGTATATATGTAAGCCACTTGAAGTCTTTGGTTCTCCGTAAACTGAGAGAAAAAAGCTTCATCCTAGAAAATATTATTACTATAAGATGGAAAATAACTTTTTTTTACTTCTTAATTCTCAGGTGAGCTTAAAAAAATATGCACTTTACAGTTTTTCACATTTAATCCTCAAAAAACATTAGAAATAATCTTTTACCATTACTATCTTAAGACTCAGGAACACAGAAAAATGAGATTCAGAGAAATAAAGGACTTGTCCAAATTTACACAGGATATCCTGTTGGTCAGGAGCCAGGTCTGGCTGACTCAAAGTGCGTGGTCTTTTTATGGCACTTCACAGTCTCTGGGAGTGAAAGATAAAGCTGGGAATCTATTTGTATTGGGATCTTAAGCTGATCATGCCATTCGATATATTGTGGTAATTCTAACCCTGAGAATCTAAGGAAATATTCCCATTTATAGTGAAAGATGTTCATGACATTACTAATTAAAATAATGTAGGAATAAAGGAAAAAGAACTATAAGAGGTCTAAATTTCTAACAAAAGATGGATAAAGAAGTTAACTATGGTATGTCATCTAATGCAATATTACAGGCATTATAAATAACAGCTAGAGGCTGCGTGCGGTGGCTCATACCTGTAATTTCAGCACTCTGGTAGGCCCAGGTGGGAGGATGCCTTGATGCCAGGAGTTGGAGACCAGCCTGGGCAACATAGTGAGACTCTGTCTCTATAAATTTTTTTAAAAGAATGAGCCAAGTGTGGTGGTACATGCCTGTAGTCTCAATTACCAGGGAGGCTGAGGCAGGAGGATCACTTGAGCCCAGAAGTTGGATGCTCTCATCAGTTATGATCACACTACTGTACTCCAGCCTGGGCAACAGAGCAAGATTCTGTCTCTAAAACAATGATAGTAATAATAATAATGATAATAGCTAGATGCTACTTCAAAAGCTTTGAGTTGCTTAGGATAAATTGGCAACCTAAAATTTAAATATTACGTAATTAAAATGGAAAAGATAAGTTTATAAGTACTGGCAAAGAAAGATGTCCTGTATATTTTTGCAGGAGGAAATTTATGAAGCAATAATATATATTCTAACACATTTTTAAAAATAATAATATATATGTCCTTGAATATGTGGGCAAATTTTATATAATATATATCAACTTTTTGATCCAGGAGTGGGGAACCTGTGACCTTGGGGCCACATGTGACCTGGATCTTTGAGTGTGGCCTCTTGACTGAATCCAAATTTTACAGAACAAATCCTTTTAATGAAGGGATTTTTTCTGTGAAGTTTGGGTTGGGTTGAGAGGTTACTATTATTATTTACATTTTATAGCATGTATTACTTATAGAATTATAAAAATAATAAAGATGTAATATTTCAATATGATTAGAGTTGTGTTGAAATACATGAAAATAACAATAGTTGATATTTTAGTGTGTGGAATATACATTTTTCCTAAACTTAAAATATTTTCAATAAGTTTATATTTATTTTTATTGAAAAACATAAAACAAGTGTTATGAAAATAATTAAAGCTATTTCCAACTCTTAAGTCAAGTTCTTTCTATTTCTCTATTTTATGGTCTTTTTGAGAAATATTGTCTCACTTTTCTGTCTTGAATTAGTGAGCAGGTTCTCTTCATAAATAAGTGCCTCAGGTAGGTACATTACTTTTATATAATTAATTTACTTTACTAGTTTCTATGGAAATGTTAAAGTTAAAAGCCAGTTTGTGAGTTATTGCTGATGTCCACTAAGGAATAATATGGAAAAGATTACCATAGTATCCTATTACTTTGAAATTTATCAATACCCAAAACTGGTAATCTGAAATTTAGCTTTTGTTAAACAACTTTAATAGTTGTTTGCTTTGAAACAAAACTGCCATGACCATCAAAGCATTTAACTAAGGCATTTTACAGTTTTCAAGCATTTCAAGTTCTAGAGGATGTTTACTTCTAATTAATAAATACTGTTTCTCAAAATCTCTTTTGTGTATTTATTAAACAGCTCCCTTAAAATTGATGAGGCAATATGTTCTTTTCCTTGTAATAGCAGCATAATATTCAGAAATGGTGATGAAGTTTGACTTGGGTTACCAAATTAATCTAACTTAATGGAAGTTTCCTTTAAGAACTGGAACAAGGTACCATCAAAGTTGATCTCCATGTGACCAAGATACTTCAACTTCTAAATGTTTATCAAAAATTAAATGTTAGTCTTTTTCTCTCTCTGTCTCTCTTACCTTTACTCTTTCTCTTTTCAATTCATTATAAGTATATAGATAAATAAACATTTACACAATTAAATATATTTTGGCTTTTATTTGGGTGAATATTGCCTTAAATAAAAAATTATTGATATGAATTCACTCTTATTTTCCCTTTTATTTGATAACTACTCCTTATGGTTCTCTATGGCAGAAAGAACTTGCATTAATTTTAACATCATGTCAGATAGAGTTGAATGTATATTGCCTTTCATGTATAAACATCTTTTAAATCTCATGTCCAAACAAATACTTTGCTTTTGGAAGGAATCTTTATGCCTATTAAAATAATAAGTATATTTTCTTTACTTTTTACATTCCTACAGTAGATGGTCTTAGACAATTTTTTTAAAACCCTAAAAACTTAAAAACATTTTGACCAAAAATTAACCAGATAATGATGTCAGTATGTTATTAAAGAATACAAGTATAACAAAATTATCAGTTTCCTTTATTCTTCCTTTCTGAAAAAAAATGACACTGACTGGGAGTTTTATAATGGCCCAAAGGAAAAAAGTTCTTTGTGTGCCTCAAATTCGATATTTTAAGTTGAAGTCAGCTGTTAAGAATTACTGCATTATCCAGGGCAGAATCTGGGGTATGGCTCACATTACACTATGTTGGATATGAAAAGTTGAACACAAAAGGGGTGAAAACTTTTCAGTGATTAAAAAGGCCTGTGGGATTGGCTTTTAGATTCCAGAGCAGCACATCAAGAGAAAAGTTACAGATTCTCGAGTTCTCACAGCAAATTGTGTCTGTAAATCGATGAAGTGTTTCTGAAAAAACATATCAGGATGGCCCTAAAGAGTATATATAAAATTTCTTTCAGCTCTCAATGGGAATGAGAATTAAATCTGATGGATGAAAACAAAGACCTAACAAAATTAAGAAACTGACCACATCAAGATTTCAAACAGGCCAGAAAGTAGAGTGGATACAGTTGCCTATTTCATGTACTTTCCACTGCAATATCTTTTGAAATAAAATGTATTGATGCTTTCAGAATTAAATTTAATTAACCTTTATCGTGTTTCTTAAATATTCTAGGCATTCTATAGAATATAGTGACAGTCATCAAGTGCTTCTCTGTATCTATATTGCATAATTTCTTCAGCCTTATTACTTATATTTCAGCAAATTTATCCTCTACTTCACATTTATTCTCCTCTAAACCATTCTTCCTCATAAATGCAACTGACATCTAATTAAACATAATCAAGTAGTGGATAACTTAGGACATGTGGATATTATTTACTTAAACATGTTACACCAAGATCAGTGTTTTTATACCTAGGGATCCTATTGTTGACTTAAATAAAATATTCTTCTTTAGTGTTAGAAAAGATAAATGTTGATAAAACTTGTTGCAGAATTTTTATATATTACAAAGGGATTTTATATTTCCAAGGAAATTGTTTAGAAACTATGCTGCTAGATACTCTATGTTTTTATGTGTGAAAGTGTGTAAACAAGTATATTTGTATGTGTTTAACTCCAAGAAAAATAAATGTCTGGAGTAAAATCTTGATTTTGTTGTAAAGAATGTCATAAAACTTTGTGAAGTTATTCAAAGTAAATTGAAAAAATATATTTGTACACTTCATTTTATGGTAGAACTTAGCTTTCACTTGAGAAAGTCGACTGTGGATGGGAACTAAATATTCCTGCAAATGTGTTCCTTGTGATAGTTAACTATCCCTTTAATGCTTTCTTTCTTTCTTTTTTTTTTTTTTTTTTTTTTTTTTTTTTTTGAGACAGAGTCTCACTCTGTTGCCCTAGCTAGAGTGCCGTGGCATCAGCCTAGCTCACAGCAACCTCAAACTCCTGGGTTCAAGCAATCCTTCTGCCTCAACCTCCCTAGTAGCTGGGACTACAGGCATGCGCCACCATGCCCAGCTAATTTTTTCTATATATATTTTTAGTTGTTTGGCTAATTTCTTTCTATATTTTTTTAGTAGAGACATGGTCTCGCTCTTGCGCAGGCTGGTCTAGAACTCCTGAGCTCAAACGATCCTCTCGCCTCGGCCTCCCAGAGTGCTAGGATTACAGGCGTGAGCCACCGTGCCCAGCCAATGCTTTATTTCTTATGAGATAAAAAGCGATAGTTCTTTTAAGCACATTACTTTGCAGAAATAAAAGCAGTTAGAAATTTAATTATCTCTCCATTGTCTCTTCATTACAACCCACGCAAGATTTTTAAAAACTAAATCTGCTGAGATTTAAGCTCATCTGAACCAAGAGTGCCATATGATAGTGGCTTTCTTAAATTTTATAGCTCTCTATAATTTTATAGCATATTTCTAATAAAATAATTGGAGGTGATGCAATTATACATTGGAATCTAAATCAAAGCATGGGGCATCTAAAACCAAGGTTAGTAGAGACTCATCTCTGTTTTACAGTGATTTATGCAACAGAATTGAAACAGGAACACATTTGGCATATGTTTCAGAAAGACTCATATTTACCGAATTATTGAAGGAGTGTTTAAACATATGAGTGGCTTCTTATACAGTTGACCCTTGTGATGGTGGTGCCCTCCCCACAGCTATTACAGACTGCTGAGCTTTTTTCCTTCAATGATTTGGTCTAAATTTGAAATCTTGCAGACAGCCCTCCAACCCTCACACTGTCTTCGTTATGTATCACCATCAGCACAAATTAGGAAGAGTAGCTGTTGAAGGCAAGAAGACACACCTTTTCTTTACACAAAGAAAATTTTTATATACTTCTCACTGAAAAGGAGAGGTCAACTTTTACTTGTATATTTGATCTTATAATGTTTTCCCTCATCTCACTACTCTTTATTTTCCTTCCATCTCACTACTATAAACTGAATATCTAGAAAAATTTTAAGATTCCATAAAAAATAACTATAAAATATTAAAACTAGAAACAAAATCCAGTTTAAAAAAACTATCCCTGAAAAGAGTATCATCACACCTGGTACTAAATTAACTTCTAATGACTCTCCCAATATCACATGAAGCCATGGGTCAAATCCCACATTTCCAGTTCTTAAGACCAGACTGTAGCACTTCCTATGTCCAAGTAGAAAGACTCATAAACCAATACCCAGATCAAGATCAGAAAAGGCTGTAAGACCTGAATAAATACAGAAAGCAGCCTCCACATAGAGGCTGCTCTTTTCTCTCCACGCAGAAGAAAAGCATTCTTCTGTTAGTCAATAGAAAGATAATCAGGGAGCAGAGAGTTTGCTGTGTGTGAAGGTCCTATCATAGAAAGAACAATGATTGAAGAATCATTGTTAGACAATGGCTCAGAAATGATGTACAGAAATAACTTTAGTCTGATATTCTATATATTATATTTTGGTAAGGTTAAGGTGGAAAGAAAGGTTTTTTTAAAAAATTGGCTTTAATATATATTTCAAAAGATAGAGATAATTGCTCTACTTAGAGTAACAATGGAGGTACTTTCTTCCTTTTTTTGAAAATTTCATAATTTGGAACCCAATTTTCTACTGTTTTCCGGGGAATGTATTTTCCCCTGAAAAAAGCCCCTATTTTTTCCTGGGAAATTTGGCCTCGCAGCAGAAATGTTATGTAATTTTGGAATTGAATTGTCAGCCTGTGTCATCTGTGGGTCAGGAGTTTAGGGAGTACTTTACTGCTTCTCAGAGAGGAAAAGCTGGGCAGTAGAAATAGCCATGGCTTTGGCGTGAGATGAACATGGGTTTAAAATTCTGCCATGGATTTAAGGACTAATGTGACCTTAGACAATTTTTTTAACTTCACTCTCAGTTTTTCCATCTGTAAAATGAGGATAATAATAGCTTCCTTTTAAGATTGCTGGAAAGATGAAATGAGGTACTTAACATTATGTCTGATATACAGTAGATGCTCAATAAATAATCATCATTGCTGTTACATGATTGTCTTTATGACCTATAGGCAGTTTAAGTCAGATTGATATTAATAACAAATTATAATCAACCAAAGAAATATAAAAAATTTCTTTCTGATCTATGCTCACAAAGGACTTCCATTTAGAAAAAGACTTCCTGAGTACTCTAGGAAATGCTAATGTTGGCAAATAAAACATGACAGGAGATCAGGATTCTCCTCAATCTTTCTCTGTAATCTTTAATCAGTCTTATGCTTCTTGGTGTCTCTATTAATTGAGATGTACCCCACGTCAGCTGTGTGAATGTTAAATGAGATCATAGGTCAAAATGTGCTTTGTCAGCCTTAATAGCATAAACAATGCTAAAGCATCATTGAATTTTTAGTTATTCATACCATTTCATGAGTCTAATACCATAGAAGTATTAAATCATCATTGACTTCTCATTCATACCATTTCAGTGAATGTAATATATAATGGTTAAGAGCTAATAATCTTAAAAATGAAAAAGAATAATTTACTAGACAGAATGATATTACCTATCTGCGAAATAGGTAACACCAAAGGGCTAATTATACTTTCACCTCCAAACCGAAAGCACAACTCTTATTTTAGTTTTGCTTTTCCTCCAGTTGTTCTATTACTCATATTTCATAGCTTTTTCATTCTTATCTCTCCTGATAGGGTATATATTTAATACTTATTGGCTATTGTTATCAGAGTATTACTCTATGGCCTTGATGTGGGCATCAAGCACCCTAAAATTACACTACCTTTAGTTTTCATCTTGTCATTCCAATGACAATTAAGTACAATTCATAGCTTCTGATGGCCTGAATCAGAGTTACACCTTTTTCAACACAAAGCACTCAATTATGTGATACTTCCTTTTAAACATTGATATCTCATAACTGCTTACAAGAAACATTCCAGGTATGTTAGAATGGTCCAAAAGGCTCTGCACAGTCCAGCTCACTCCTTAACACCTTGTCTCCTCTGTGTTTCTCATGTGCTTTGAATAAACTATCAGGTCCCCGATCTTCTCATATGCCACCTTCCATCCCATGCTGGGGACATGTCTTTTCTTATGGCTTCTCTCTCAATTTCTCATGGAGCAGTAAATACCACCTTAAACACTGCTTCTTTCAGCACTATTCTTACTCTTCGAGGGAGAATGGATCTGCCTGGGGAAGTCAGCATTTTATAGTCTAATAATCCTTTGTACATTCATTTATGTATCCTGGTCATATCTCCCTGTTGCTTTCTTCTCTGGGCATATTTCCCTATTGCTTTCTCTTCTGTTTTTTGTTGTTACTTGTGTGTCTGTCCCTTCTGTTTGGAAAGTGAAGTCTTGTATGACTTAGACAGTATCTTGTTCACCTTTGTGTCCCCCAAGACTTGGAAATTTCTCTTTCCACCTCCTGCCTGAATATTAAAGACAAAAATATTTATGAGCCATTGCCTCTATCTTAAAGTTGAAATAACAGCATCTAAAAGTAATTATTTATGCACACATGTACATCTTAGGTTGTAAGATGTACAGAAACATTCTTCTTTTTACACATCCCATAGTATGTTCTTCACCTGTTTATGCATATCAAATTAATGGATATATTTTAAAATTATTTGCTCTTCTCATGCCACTGATGCTATGGCAGTCAGAGAGTAGAAGACATAGGTAATGACTGTAATTAAGCTAGAATAAAAAGAAGCAGAATCAATCATTTCCTTGAGAATGCTGATCAGAATGTCTCATTTTCTAACAGCTTTTATGAAGTTCTTGTACCAGATGCCCATGTTAAAGTACAGCTTGGCTAAACTCTGTAAGGACAGTTCTGCTTTCTCCAAAAGGAGATGCTCTGCATGGGTTCATATGGTATCCCACGCAGACAGCCTTTACTATTTTATTTTCCATGAACAGTAGGTTAGAATGCTGTCAACCTCCCTGTTGTCTGTCTCTGAGAAAATGTTACACATGCCACCAGCCACTGAACTGGGATTGGAAACGTGAAGACCTATCGTGACCCAAATATTTGGCCACATATTCGTGGTTGCTGGGATGGTGGAAATGAAGAAAGGCATAATTTTACTCTCAATTTTTTAGTCATATCAATAAACAGCCCTGACGAAATGGAACTATAGCACAGACATTTCCTCTTCACTTTGGCTCTATTTGGTAACATACTAGGCAGGAAACATTCATAACACTGATACCTTGGAACACTCTGGATTCACCTCTGTATCATTTCTCAGAATCATAAAAAATGATAGCTACCATTTATTATTAATAAATACTTATGTTATTCAAGCATTAGACACATACATCCACACATGTATCAGGTATATATGTACTCAGACACACAAATATTCATTCAATTATTGGTTCATTCATTTATTCAACAATGTTTTGAGCAGCTAAAATATTCTGTCTGAATACCATACTACACACACATATACCCACACTTTCAAATGCATCCATTTAATATTTATAATATTCTGACATATCTTTATCCTTTTAAAGATGAAAAATTGAGAAAAGAGAGGAAACTGAGGCTCAGAAAGGTATTTTGATTGTGTTCACATAACTAACAAAGAGCAGAGTCTGCTTTTAAACTCACATATGGCATGAAAACCCTCATTCTTTATACTTCCTGAGATCACTAATTGAAGAGAATAATTTTGCCTGGTAATTTCATTTTTAAAAAAAGCAACTATTATAATCAGTAAATTATGGGCACTGATGTTTTGAACCTAACAACAGATAATATCAAATTTCTAAAAAGTAATTCTGCAGAGAGTTCCAAGCATTTTTTTTTACCAGTTAAATTACTGAATCTAAACTTTCTATATGTGCAAAATGAGAAGTTTGTCATTGAATCTCATCTCTAGGCAAATATGCATCACATATTTATTATGTGATTTAGATTATAGATGATTTCAAAAATGAGTAATCAACCCATATTTTAGATATACCAGGAGGGTGCTACTAAAATAAAATTCTATAATGAAATCTGAATTCACAATAACTCCTTCCTAAAGCTCCATTTTATTGCTAAATCTAGATTTTTTTCCCCACCACTGGGTTTTTCCATCCTCTTAATATACAAATTCAGACAACAAAGTTGTATTTTAAATGTATCTTTAATTTTTGCTGCATGATATAAAAGCTGCCAAATGTAATTCTCTTATTTCTTCTATCTATCTTTTAACTTCTGGCTTTGCTTGAGACTATCATAAAAGGGATCCAGAAACTTATACTAATGTAGCATTTTATAACTGATAAAATAAACACAATTGCCTAATGCTCAAGACTGTCAATAAGAAGCTTTAGATTCAATACACCAAATGTTTTCAAGAAACCTACAATTGGAGGTTTGTGAATATTTAGCTTAATGGATTACAAAAAAACAAATTACATAAAGTGAAAGGACACTAATAGGTCAATTTAACATAGAATTCCATATCCCCAAGTGATGTGAAGCATTATGCTTTTTTAATTTGATGTTCTCAGGCACAAAAGTCATATGTGGATCTTAATGACTATTTTTAATTTTAAAAAATTCTCTTTGGAAAATGATCCATCTGTCTATTGAAACAATTCCTTGCAAAGCCAATGAGGTCACTGCAGGTCAAAACCCATATCTAAGTTGGTTTAAGCTTAGGGTAACCTAAATAGTGTGTCAAATTGGGCTACTAGATATATAAAATGACATTATATAAATTTTAAAAAATCTTTTCTCAGATTCTACATTTCTTGTGAATGACTGGTTTTAAGAGTAGGTCTGAGGGGAAAAGAACTATTGGAATGCAAAAGTGCATTTAGCATTTGTTTATATTTCCCCATCATTATGCTAGATTTAAGCTGTCAAACTAGGTTGATAACAAATGTTAAGTATAGAAATGTATACAGCAACCACCTACTGTCAAACTAGGCAAACAAAGAACTCTTGTGAAAGAGTTACAAATTCCAAAGTTAAATGCAAGGTAATGTTTTCAAGGCAAGGTTTGCTTTTTATCTCTAATGGAATGATTTCTTTAAAACACTTTGTACTTGCACAAGAGAGCAGAATGCATATATCTTGCACTAGAATTCTCACAATGATTCACTTAAAAAAACTAGCTTTACAAATGTGAAAGAATTGTATGTGAATTATTGTATGAATGCATTGAATATTACCTTGAGAAATAGTGCTTGGGATTAAATGTAAATTTTTTAAAAATGCTTAACTTTTTACTGCTTAATGTGGAGGAAATCATTTGCATCGTTGTTCTCACTTTTGGTTAAAAAACTGAATTAAAATAAAAGACATGTGTCAGACCATCTTATTTCCAGTTCTTTTGGATATTTCTGTCATTTACTTTAATAGCCAATGATAAAGCAGTTGTATTTATTAAAGTATATATTGCATGATCAACATTCTAGAAGATACAAAAGTATAATATCTAGTTCTTCCATAGAAAAGATTTATAATTTGGTTTGAGAGATCATTTATCAACCAATAATGCAAAACTTTGCATGAAAGTACAGTAAACTACTTGAGACAAGGGGTTTTAAATTATTTTAGTATATGTGCTGCCGAAGCGAGCACATTTTAAATTATTATCCTCAGGTGTTCAGTACCTGTCCATGGCAGTTAACATGGAAACTGGAGGAATGGAAACAAAAAGTCTATAATGAAACAAACCCAATTTTTAATCCTAGAAGTTATTTGCTGCTTGACTGAGGAAATAATTATGTCTCAGTTCTGTCTCTCCCCTGCCTTTTTTGGGCAAATTGAGGATAGCAATACTCAAAGGGTTGTAGCAAGTAATAAATGAAGCAAATTACTACACATAACATTACAACCCTGTCTGAAACATAAAGATTATTTTCTATTACCTTCACATGAATTAAGGTTTCAGTAAATAATAGCTCTTTGAAAGAACAAGAAGTGCAATGGAAAAAAATGATCTGATTCTTGAAAGGAAAGAATGATGCCAAAAAAAAAAAATAACTAAAAAAAAAAAGAGTTTTTAAAAAAATTAGAAGCACTATAAAGCAATACAGAAAGAGATTAAAAATGATAGTAAGCTTTGGATTTTCCTAATTTTCATCATTATAATGATAAAAAGGTGAAAGATATTAACATGAGAACAAAAAACTGAATATTAAAGTTTTTCTTAAAAAAATGAAAGATGTGGCTTCTGTCTTGTTCTCTCACTTCCTTACTCTGAGGGAAGTCAGCTACTACTTGGTGAGCTGCTCTGTAGGGAGGCTCTCTTAACAAGGTACTGATGTTTCTGGCAAACAGGCAGTGAGAGCCTGAGGTCCGCTAATAGCCTTCTCAAGGAGCTTGCAAAAGGATCTTCCCTCGGTCAAGTCTTGGGATGACGTCAGTCCTAGCAAACACCTTGAATGCAGCCTTGTGAGAGATCTTGAGTCAAAGACAGCCAGCTAAGTTATACTCAGATTTCTGACTCACAAATGTTTGTCGTTATAAGCTTTTAAGCTATTTGTTATACTGCAATAGATAACTAATACAGATTTTCGTACCTAAAAGTAGAGTGCTGCCCTAAGAAGTACTTAAAAAAAAGAAGGCAGTGTGTGGAGGCAAGAAGAATGTTGAGGAATATGACAGAGAACACCTAAATTGCCTTATAATAAAATGTGAGAGGAAAGAGATAAATTAAAGGAAGAACTGTTTTGGTTTTTTTTTAGATAGATTCTTGCTCTTTTGTCCAGGTTAGAGTGCCATGCCATTAGCCTAGCTCACAGCAACCTCAAACTCCTGGGCTCAAGCCATCCTCCTGCCTCATCTTCTCAAGTACCTGGGACTACAGGCACTTGCCACCACGCCTGGCTAATTTTTTGTTTCTATTTTTTAGTTGCACATCTAATTTTCCCTATTTTTAGTAGAGACGGGGTCTCGCTCTTGCTCAGGCTGGTTTCGAACTCCTGACCTCAAGCGATCCTCCTGTCTCTGCCTCAGCCTCCCAGAGTGCTAGAATTACAGGCGTGAGCTACCGCACCCAGCCAGGAAGAACTATTAACAACAACAACAACAAAAGTGCCAAGACTTTTGAAAATTCTCAGCCTCTCCAGATGGCAAATGATATTAAAATTAAGAAATGGCTTCTCGGCAGGACGTGGTGGCTCTCGCCTGTAATCCTAGCACTCTGGGAGGCCGAGGCGGGCAATTCATTTGAACTCAGGAGTTCAAGACCAGTTTGTAACTTCCCAAGACATGGTTCTTGGGTAGTTGTCTTGGGTAGTTTTCCTCATGCTTTCAGTTCATTCCAATTAAGCCCCTGTCTTCAATAATCAGGTCTTAAAACTATACTGTTAACCATGCCATCCTGTGGCAATTATCTATTGATCTCTGGTTACCCCTCCTCTTGCGCTGAAAATTTGTATTCACTTCTAAGACTAGTCCTTGCCTTTCCCAATAACTGTAACACTCACATTACCTCAATTCAGGTATTTCCTTCTATTACCACCTGTCCATCTTTCCGACTTCCTTCCTCAATTACTCTAATATTTCCTTGACCTCAGCTGGAACTACAATCTATTTTTCTACCCTGACTTCCAAATAACTTAAACTATCCCTCTCACAACTGATATTCTTTGTCTCCTTCCTATTTCATGTTCCTTCACTATAATAATTTCCCTGCATATGTCTCAAAACCTTCATCCTCTTCCCCTTCTGTGTATTCCTTCGTTAAGAGGCAACCTCTCGTTAAATCACATTCTCAGCCACCAATCAAATTTCCTGCTGCATGGAGGTAATTGACTGCTGGCCCCAGTTGTTGCCCTATAAATCTATCACTGTGTTTACAAGAATATCCTTTACAGGAGCTGCTCTCAGCCAGTGACCGAGACTGGCAGAAATACTGATGCAGAACTTCTCTGATGGGTAAGTTTCATTCTGATCAAAACATTTTTTAGAACTATGCTGCAGCCTGTGATTTTTCGTACACAACCCTTTTTCTTTCCCTCCCTCCTTCACAGGGTCAGACCACTAAATTTTCTGGTACTCTTCTCTTTTTCTCTAACAGACATTTGCCCTAACAATTCTCTTGCACATCTAATCCTGTCTTGGCACGTGCTTCTCATGGAATCCCAAACACAAGTGGCACCCATTCGGCCGAGTGTGGTTGGAGAAGTGTATACAACCATGCTGACTGCCATTATTTTTAGTTCGTGACCACTTACTTTAAGTGGCTCATTCACTCTTCTGAATAACCAAACTGTACATTCCTCTCTTTTTATACTTCCATGATCTTTTCCTTCCATTCTCACACTTTGATGATGCCTTCCTTTTTACTTTACTAAGAAAATAGATGCAAATCGAAGAAAGCTTTCACTAATATCTACACACGCACACATAAACCTACCTCCATCTACGTCATATACTCTATTTTCTCTCCTAACCATGCATGAGTTCTCCATATCCCTAGCTAAGGAAAAGACCTTGAATTGCCCTCTAGATTTTTATGTAAAGGGCCAGATAGTAAACACTGTAGTCTTTGTGGACCATACGGATTCTGTTGCAACTACTCAACTCTGCCACTGAACCATGAAAATAGCCATCAAAAATACATGAACAGATAGGTGTAGCTGTATTCTAATAAAACTTTATTTACAAAGCAAGTGATGAGCCAGATTTGGCCCATAAGCTGTAGTTTGCTGAGCCTTACTCTAGACCCCTACTCTGACCCTGACTCCCATTTTCCTTTTCCCTGGTTAAGAACACATCTCCAGCAATTCATTCTCTCTCTCTCTCACTCACTCATTTTTTTTCCAAAAAAAAGTGCATCATTCTCATCAGAATTAAAAAAAAATGCTAGTATTCTTTCATCTCATAAAGATAATGCTTTGTTGTTGAGACAAATGACTTCCTCATTTCTTTGTCTGTATTCTAAAGTTTCTTCTCATTTGTTCTTAATCTCATACCAATAAGCTGTAGCTTCCATTAACAAATTATTCTACTGAAGTTTACCAATGACCTTCACATTGCTAAATTCAAAGGTAGATTTCAATCCTCATTTTACTTAACCATCGATACAGTTGGTCACTTCCTCCTCCTTGAAATACTATTTTCATTTGGTTTCTAAGATAGCCAATTGTGCCCTTGGTCCAGCTTTTATTCACTCTAGAGGGCTAATTGTAAAATATTCAGGAAATTCATGAGACAGTTATTAAACCATTTATGGCTTGAAGTCAGCTTTGATGGGAGTGTTCACTAGATAGAAATTGGAAAATGTTAAAAAATCGGGGCTTTTCAAAGCACAGAAAGACATAATTTCACTCATTTGTCAAATCTAAAAAAGTTGATCTCATAGAAGTCAAGAGTTGCATAGTAGCTACCAGAGGCTGGGGAGGGGAGGGAGGGCAGGATGAAGGGGAGAGGTTGGTCAGCTGGCACAAAGTTACAGTTAGATAGGAAGAATAAATTATGGCGGTCTATTACACAATAAGGTGACTGTGTGACTGTAGCTAGTAAAATGTATTGTATATTTCAAGATAGCTTGAAGAGAGGATTTTAAATGTCATCACCACAAAGAAATGATAAATTTTTCAAGTAATGGATATGCTAATTACCTTGATTTGATCGTTACACAATGTATACATGTATTTAAACATAACATGTACATAACTATGTATAATTATTATGTGTCGATTGTAAATTTTTAAAAAATCAGAGCTCTTTAAAACTAACAACTTTTTCAGTATACCACAGAGACTTCCCTTATATACATATATACCCTGTTTACCAAGTATAGCCTTTTTTATTTTTATACTACACTGACTGCTTCCTCTCAGTCTCATATACTTTTTCCTGCTCATTTTCCTGTTCATTTTCCTGATTGCCAATCAATGTAGACCCCAAGGCTTATAATTGCATGTAACAATTTTGTGTCTAGTCTTATTCTTGTCCTTTGGCTTGTCAGAGTCTATTCTCCACACAAACAGCCAAATTAATCTATTTAAAACATAAATCAAATTATGCAATTTCTTTGAACAAAGTCCCCTACTGGCTTATCATTTCATTTCAAGTAAAAGCCAAATTTCTGACAAAGCATCTGGTCCCAGATATATCTGAAGTCCTCATTTCCTCATACTCTAATGGTCAAATACTCACTGCACTCTAGAAACACTTGTCTCCATGTTTTCCTCAAATATGTAAAGTATATCTCCACCTTAGGAGTAAAGCCATGAAGATAGTGAGGGGAGCAAAAAGTAAAAGTGAAAGAGTAATAAGAAAAGGAAGAATACAAGTCTTAAGTATTAAGAAAGGGACAGTATCAAAGCTTTCTGTGATCAGGTGGAGCTTGTGTGACAAATTGGAAACCTGAGGAACTCCAAATAAATAGCTGCTTTTCCCCATGGGACATTTGCTGGATCCTGTGGGACTCAACTGCTATATGAGAAGCTAGCATAAAAGCTTCTAAAAGGCAGAGGTAAAAAAACTCATTTTTGGAAAATGTTAATCTCATAGAAGTCGAGAATAGAATAGTGGCTACTATACTAAAATAGAAGGAACACAAAAGTGAATAAACACAACAAATAATGCATTAAGAGAAATAGAAAAAGCAGTTGTGTCTGTGTAATATGGTACAAAGCAAATGAGTATTTGTGAAATACTGTATTCTGTCATTCCCCAAGTCTTAAGAACCAAAATACTCAGAAAGCGAGGTGATACAGCTGTAAAATAGAAGAGATTAAGCAAAACTCCTGGATGTATCCTAGCTCTGCCCAGTGAAAAGGCCTAGAAAAAATGACCAGCCCATGAGCATCCCCAGCATCAGCCTGTTTTCTTGAAATGTAATTTCTCCTTACAGGAAACCAGGTCTTCTTGCAAAAGTGGCTGATTTTAGGTCTAGGGCATAAAATGCACAACACGAGTCTGGGACATTTTAGCATAGCAGATAGCAAGAAAGTTATCAAAGTTTACCAGGGTCATGTCAAAAGGTTTTAGGAGCCAATTTGAAAAGAGTGTCTATTGGCCAAAGGGAAGAGAGTTTGAGCTTCAATGAAGACAAGATTTACAATGGATTGATGCTCATCAAATATATTTAAATTCACAAATTCATAATTATTTAAACAGCCTGGTTAGTCAAACTTTTGGGATGACTGCAACCCAATTTATTTTCTTAAAAATTAGTTAGATAAATGGAAAGGATCTAGCATATATTCTATTCTCCCCATACAAACGGTAGGATAGCCAAATAATATAATAGATGATAGTAACTCTCTTTTAAAAATTATTTTAATTTTATATATTTAGTATATTTAAAAATTTAAATATATTTAAAAACATGAAATTAGAATATTACCACTCTCAACCTCTAGCCAGTTAACATCATAAACAGTGAAAACCAAGCATTGTGTGCCTTCTATGTGCAAAACTGTGGATTTTCCAAATGAATATAATTTGAGTTTGATCAGTCCATTGAATCTAGCTGCCAATTTACAGAAAATAGAGTTCAGAGGAACATACTGAACTAGGACATGGGAGAGAGTGTTGAGGTTAAATATCTTAGATTCTTTAACAGGTAACTTGTAAGAAAAATAAATGGATGGAAGGGAAACATGCAGCTCAATGTATCTCTAAAAGACACATTATGTTTTAAATAATGAAGAAAACTAAGTTAAAGTGCCTAAGGATGCATAGGTGACAAAATCAGAAAGAAAAGTAGGAAAGTAATTATTGAAAGAGCCAAAGTAGTGGTTTTTTGTTTGGGTGGAGTGGCTTGTGACTTGTGAGACACATGTGGAGGGGTTTCTAAGGTGTTTAGTAACATACTATTTCTTGAACTAGCTGACGTGGGTGTTCTTGTAATTATTTATTAAGTTATGCATTTGTTTGTTTTGGATTTCTGTATTTGCATTTTATTTTACAAAAATAGGTTAAAATGCTACTCTGGCACTTTTAACCAAATTACTGAAAAACAAGTAAAGATTCACTTTGGAATGAGAACACTCTCATTGCCATATTAAAAATACAAATGTGACTAGTAACAAAATTGCCAAAATGTTTCTTTTTGACATAAAAATAATGTTTCTCAGAGTAAACTGTTATATGGATTCTGATTTTATCAGTGAAAAATGCAAGCAGGAGGTTCCCACTTACCATCCTTTCTCTCTTTGTTCTTTTTACCATAATAATGAGCTCCTAGAAGACACTTGAAACTTACAGTAGATCACATTTGAAGGAATATCATTCAAGAAGATATAAAGCACAAATGATATTTTAGAGGGAGCCCTAGCATGCCTAGAAAACCTGTAATCATTCTCAGCAGATAACTGATTATTTGGCTGGAATATGTTTAAAGGAGAAGCTTTATTCCAAAGTTGGATAAGTGAAGGTAGGATTCAAGCATGATAAAGAACAGTAAGCGGTAGAGGAACAGTAACAACTATAAAGCCTTTATGATTTCTTTAATATTGCCAGGAAGCATATAAAAGCCTTCTAGAGCTGACTGGATACTATTAAAAAATAATTGTATTCTCCTTGCTGTGAATTATAAGTCTATTACACATGGAAAAAAATTTGGTGGACACACAAGTCAGGAAAATAAAATTAATTTTAATTTCTAATGCTATGTGACACTATGCAGTTTTTCCAATTACAAAGATATGTCTTGTGATATTAAGAAGTCAGCAGAGCATATAATACTTGTATTAATGTAAGAAAATGTTGATGTTCTATTGCAAATAGGTCTCTTAATAAGCATTAAACTCTATAGAAACTATCTTAAGACAAATAAAACCTAGTAACACAGAGTTACTTTTTTATCTGATAAATTCCCCACAGGGACATGTTAAATCTTATGACTTAATGATGCTTTTAAAGAAATTATTTATGAAATTAATTTCATAATTATTGCATGGAAATTGTACTGAATTTGAAGACAGAACACCTTAAGTAAAATTCTGATTCTGTCAACTACAAACTGCATGGCTTTGGGCAACTTATTCAACTTGTCTGAATCTCAGATCACTTTCTAGAAAATGAGAGGATTGAATCATACAGATCCTAAAATTCTTATTACCTATGTCCATCAGTATTCTCAAGTTAATCAACAGTGATTTATTTCAATTTGTTTTTTTGGCCAAAGAAATTCTTTAAAGACTGAATGAAAAAGTTATAATGCCTGTATTAGTTATCTTTTGTGTAACAGATTAAACTAAAACTTAGCAGCTAAATTAATACAACAGACATTTCTCTACATAGTTTCTGAGGGCCAGGAATCTGGAAGTGGTTTAGCTGACATGTTCTGATTAGGGTCTCTCACAAAGTTACGGTCAAGTGTTGGCTAACTCTGCAGTCACCCGAAGGCTGACTGTTGCTGAACAATCCCCTTGTAAATTCACTTACATGACTGCTGATAGGACTCAATTCACCACTGGCTCTTGGCCAGAGATTTTTGGTTCTTTGCTTAGTAGTCTTCTCTCTAGGGTTGCTCACAACATGGCAGCCAGCTTCCCCCAGATTGAGTGATCCAAGAGAAAAAGAGAGTGTGCATGAGTGAGAAAGCCCACAAGACTGAAGACAGTCTTTTATAAGCTGATCAATGAAGTGACTTACCGCCACTTCAACCATATGTTATTGGCCATATGGATAAGCCTTGATACAATACTGAAGAGGACTTGACAAGGGTGTGAGTCCCACAATATGAAGACCTTGGGAGGTAATCTTGGAGACTGGCTATCAAATTACCTACACTGAACATAATATAGATTAAGCCCCAGCTTTCTCTCCCCACATTCTCCATCTGCCCAATTGCACAAACTTCTCATGCAATGAGTAATATGGATGTTGCTATGGTTATTACAGAAACATGGGGTTCTTATTTGTATTCCTAACCATGAATTTAAGAAAATACCTTTATTTTTCAAAGTAAATGTCTTCTTTTGCAGCAAACAGCTTTACTTTAATTTACTGAAATGTGGTTGTCCAATGTGAGTATTTTCAGTTTCTCTTTTGCTATACCTTGTTATTTCACTGTACCTTCATCTTTTCTCTTTCTTTATAGAATTCCCTGAAAAAGTCTATAATCGTGCATAGTTTAATTTCATCAGTGGTCTTAACTCTATTTCCTCCTCCATGATTATGTCTCATCAAGTAAAATTTCTTTTTTCAAATTCTCCATTTATTTATTGTCTTCTTTCAGTTTAAGTTATTTTTAGGACTTTCTGTTTACCTTCAGGCTTCCAATTCATTGCTAAACTTTTAGTAAGAACAGTCTATACTTTTTTCTCATTGCCTTATTAACTTTCCTAATCATTATTCTGAAATGGCCAATTTGCCTAGTTTAATGGTTATATAAATCTTCCTCAACTTCTGCTATACTAACAGTGCCAATTTTACTTTTCTTCTTAAAACTTTCTTTCTCTTCTATTATCACGCACATTCTTTCTTCTCTTTACCCTAAATTTTTAATACCTCTATGCTCTTTGCTTTTAGACCCTTTTGTTCCTCCATTGTTTTTTTTCTTAAAAATCTTGTAAGAATCACCTTAATGGAACACCAATGTTTATTTTTGACCCTTTTCAAAGTTAAAATTTTAATGATTAATTAAGTAAAGAGTATCTTTATATGAATTTACAACTAATATTCCAAATTCAACACAGATTTAAAATATACTCATCTCTCTACTTAGAAAATGCAAATAGGGTCTTTTATTTCTGTTAATATTTCCATTTCTTAATTTATGCAAATTGATCTTAAAGTCATCATTTTATGTGTGTATCTATGTATTTATATTTTTCCCTTGATGCCTGTCAAATCAGATTGTGTAGCATTTATCATTTTGATGTGCTTGAATTAATCTCATCCCATGTTTTGTCTGTTTTTATTTATTGGAACTCAGCCCTCCAATTCTCCTGCCAATCAAGCCTTTTGTGACCTCTCATTCATGGTCTACAACTTCTCTCTCTACATTTTTCTCCTCATAGTATTTACTATTTACAACTGACTGTTTACAATGACTTCCTTTGGTTCTTAGATTAGACCTACATTCTTGACATATCAACAAAGTCCTGTAAAATGCGCCCTATGCCTACCACTTAAATTTTATCTCAAGCTACTCTTTCCCTTTCCATTTGCAAACAGAGGCAGTAAACAGTTACAGAACAATCTGAATCTAGTCTGTGCTTGGATTCAAACCTAATTCTACAACTTTGTAGTGACTTTAACCAAGGTTCTTAGTCTTTTTGTGCCTTAGTTTCCTAATAGGTAAACAATAATCTGATAAAAAATGGTAGTTGCTTATTGAATTAATCAATATATTAGAACAATTCCTGAGAATTGTAATAACAAAATTATAATATTTGTTATTACTACTTGAACATATTCCTGCAATCTTATATTTAGTTTTCTATTCATTATGCTTCTTAATTCTTTTTTATCCCTCCCTTCCCTGATCTTTTAATAAATTCATTGTTTCTTTAACTTCTTTCCCATGATTTTCCTTAACTGGTCTTGAAGTTATTCATGCTATTTTTATTCATTTATTGTTTTTTATTTCTGTTCATTTATTGGCTACTTTTTAAAGATACATATTTGATTTAACAAAGTCTTAAATAGCCAATATCGTTGATATCCTCCTGAGAAAAAGAAGGATCTTTGAATGTTTTAACTCTATCACCACCCAATTTCCATACTACTGTTATCAAGTATGAGAGCCTCACTCTAATTTTACCAATTTGAACAAATTGTTGTCATATTATTAATATTATTTGAGTGTTTATTTGGATATAGAATATTTACCCATTTACTTCCTTATAACGAATTTATTCTTGCATTCTAGTCCTTCAGTTTTCTTCTAAGTAAAGACCATCATTTTATTGTAGTTCTTTCTTCAGATGTCTAGGTGGAAAACCTGTCTTGCCTAAAAACAGTAATTTTAATCCTTACTCTTGAATAATAGGTTTCCTGGGTATGGAATTTTATGCTTATGGGGTTTTTTTGGTTAGCATGTTGAAGATATTATTCTAGTATTTTGTGATATGCATTGTTGCTAATGAGAAATATATTGAAAAGATTTAACTGTCAGTTCCTTATGGATCATCTTTCTTTGTTGAGGGAAAAGAAGTAATACGTAAGGTTGTTTAATTTTTGCTTGTTTATGCAAATCCATAACCTGCTAGCATTGTTTTTCTTTATTCTTTCTGGGACTCAGTGAGTATCTTTTATCTGAAGACCCATGTACTTCTTTAACTTTGGAAAATTCTCAGCCATTATCTTTATAAAATTGTCTCTCAGGTATTTCTTTAGCCATCTTATGTGTTTTACACTCTTATTCTATTTTCATGCCGTTTAATTGCTCTTATGTTTGTTTTGACTCTGTAGCTTTCTGTGTACAAGCTAATTATTTTTGGATATTAACTTTTACAATTTATTATTTATTTTTCATTAAGGTATAGTTGGCAAATTAAGATTATATATACTTATGGTGCACAATGTGATGGTTTGATAGATGTATACATTGTAAAATGTTTAAATCAAGCTAATTACCATATCCATTACCTCATATACTTATCTTGTTGTGAGAACATTTAAGATCTACTCTCTTAGCAATTTTCAATTATATATATATTATTATTAACTATAGTTACCATGCTGTACAATAGATTTCCTGAATTTTTAATTTCAATTTATCATTTCCATTATCTCTAATCTGCTCATTAATCTATTTATAAAGTTTTTATTTTAATTGCTATATTTGTCATGTCTAAAAGTTTGATTTGGTTGTTTTTTTAAAATGTACTTATTCATATTTCTTTATCCCTTATTTATCATTTTGTTTTTATTTTTTAATTTTTATATTTCTATAGAGGCTCTATATATCTCTCTGGTAATTTCTTTTCCTTTAATTTCTATGATGCTATCAGAAAAAATTATAGTGTTTTCCAGATTGTTTCAGTAACTCCAGGACTAGGAGAGCTCTGGCTTTTTATGACTTTAAGCACTCCCAAAATATTTCATTTGATTTGTGTTATTTGCACTGTTTTTATGGAAAATTCATTTCAGTTGAGTGTCCTATATGCCTTTAATTATGCGAGTTCCTCTATTGTGGTTAATTATTTTTTAATTTCAATGATTTTATTATAATTTCTCAGCCCCACCTTCTATAATGTAAATTTGTAATCCCTGTACCCCCCCCACACACACACTCCGTGATTGTTTACTTCCCCATTGTATTCTCAGTATCAGAGGTTCTAGTGCCTAATATATATTTTTGGTTAATTTTGTTTGATGAAAGGATGCATGATTATTCCATGTACTCCTTAAATAATAAACAAATCTGCTGTAGTAAATTCAGAGCTACCTTCTATTCCAAAGAATGTCCCATGTTTTTCACTCTTCATGTCCTACTGAAAGAAAGTATTCACTCCCTTAATCTTAGCAGTCTAAAATTTCATAAGGGTACTCTCCAGATATCTTTTTCAAGAAGGTTTTGCTAAATTTAAATATATAACTATACAAATAAGTTAAATGTTCTTATTAACATAAATTTCTTTCGGAGATGTACTGATTTTTAATTTTGACATAATCAGATTTTAATTATTCCCTGCTCTCTGCATTTTATAAAAACACTTGGGATACACTTAGTCATAATAAGTTCCTTACTCTGACTCTATGACATGTTTGTCTTACATGTGCTACAGAAACTCCCATTCAGACGTTCAATTCATTGAACAAGAAAGGAATTCAGCTGACATATATGTTAGTTTGGCACTCATGGTTTTAAAATTAACATTTAAAAATTCATACATTGGGAATATGAATATGTATTATTTTGGGGGTGTGCATGTGAAAATAATCATATAATAAGATAATAGGCCTGCATTTCTTCTTTTTAACCATTGCTTAAAACTGAGTTGCAGCTGCTCTTTGTGGACAGTTTATGTTCTATCAAGTTCACCACAGTGTTCACCACTTCTTTGTGTTTTAGACTTTGTCAGTTTCACTCAGCTATATTTTGGCCTGGCTGGTGTAAATATTTAAAGTTTTGGGATATGGATGTGAAACATTCTTCACAGCTTAGCGTTGCCAATTATTATTGGCTTAGGCCACGAGATAAAATTTTTATGTACTGCTATCCATTTGAAATCAGTTCATTAGAAGTGCAAGAATTAATATGCATTAAGTTATAAATATAACCATCTACATTTTAACTCAATTATATTGCTTACCTTGTTTCAATTTTTCTCTCTCATGAAACATGGAGTTATTATTACAGAAACATATGATTTCACACATACATTCAAGTTAACTATAATACAGAATTTGCCTAAACTGCCTTGAGTATTACTAGATATATTTGGTAACTCAATATCTATGTATTACAACCAAATATGATGAATTCCTATGGTGAGATGAGAGCTATAATGAAAACTGAATGCCTATTGACTGATTAGATTATTGCACAGTCTATTAAAAACTGACAAAAGAGTGAACCTGAAATGTTGCTACAGTAGTCATCTAAATAATGGCATCGGGCCAACTGGGCAGCGAGATAACATTAAGATTCTAAACAAGTAGTCTGACTAGGAGCTTTGCTTGTTTCAAAGGAAAAGAGCCCAAGTGGTTTTAAAGTAAATTTAAACTTATTAATGTTTATATTATTAGTGCCTGCCATTTGATTAAAAGCAATGTTATAAAAATTAATGTATAAGATATATATGTTATTTTTCTTATTTTTTATTTAGTTTTTATTTCTTAGTAAATTTTTAATTTCTTAGTTGCATAAGGTTATAGTGTTTATACAGAGGCTAAGTGATAGAAGTGTTGCTAAGACTCAAATCTGTGAGAGGGCTCCAAATGAATATGTGAGCCATCAAGAATAATAATAAATGAAATCTTAAAATTCCAGTCTCAGGATATCTATAGTTATATCTCCCAATTATCTGAAGACAGTGTCTATTTCTTAGGAGAGTGCCACAGGGAGCCTTTCATCTACCATGCAATCTTTGATACAGGATGAGATTATGGACAGTACTGAAAGAATATAATCAATATTCAGGTCGACCATAGATTTAAAAAAAATATATGATCTCAGTTCGTGCTACCACTCTGTGGAGAGCTCTATAAAAGAGAGAACAAAGAGTGTAGCTCTTAGCATTCAAAAACATAGTTTGCTTTATGTAGTATAACCCTGTCTGAGCACATTTGCGCTTTTAATGCTTTGCAAAGGTAGATCATCAAAAAATAACAGAAAGACACTGAATGTGACAATATGTTTGCTCCCTGGTTAGGGCCTTGATTATACACAACAAGGTTCTGCTGCAAGTGCTATTTTTCCATCCAGCTCATTCTTTTCTACAGCAGGATATTAGATATACGGGAGCAATAAACATAAAGATAATGCTAATATTTCTCTTCCCTGAAATAGATGCAAAAAGGCTCTGTGGAAATGCTTCCACATAGTAATTCATAGATATTGTTATTTAACATTTACTCTTCAAATATAGTTTCAATTGATTGCATATTTTTTCATCTTTTAGAATAGGAAAAAAGTCCCACAGAATTATATTTCTTGAGATCCTTATAGGGTTTGGAAACAACAAAAGAATTCTACACTTTTTCTTTTCCTCAAGCCTTTAATAACTTCCAAATCATGCACGTTGGAGGTAAGGGAGCTCTCCATGCTTCATCTATCTACCATCTTTATCTCTGTTTCAAAGTATCTTTGATCTCTGTTTCAAATTATCCTTGTTCTCAGCACTAATATAGATAAAGAAAAATTATACATAGAGAAGGTGATTTTATATACATGGATGTTTTTTGAATGAAGAGAGTTTAACAAGATAAATTAAGTACAGTTTATCAAGTTCAAACATATGCTGTTTTATTTTAAGCTAACATTGACAATAATGTGTGCTTTTGCTGTTTACTAATTACCTATCCTATCAGCAAAAGACTACTAGTCCAAATAAAAAATAGCAATACAATATATATGTTCTACTTATGGTACATAAAATCACTCCAATAAGAATGGTGTAGGCAGTTTTCTGGTGTCACACTTAATAATGGTGTTTAGAGTCAGTTTACAATCATGGATCCTGCTATAGTTAACACGGGTTTTATAGTGGCACTAAGAAACAGAAATGAGTGGTGCGTTGTGTAGGAATGGAAGGGGTGTACTGTGAAAACTAGGTTCTGTGTCTAAAGGATATTTCAAATCAACCTGAAAAATAATTTCAGAGTTCAAAATGAGTTTCCAAGGAATTCTGGGGTTATTTAGAAATATATTAGAGGAATTAGTAGCTGTAAATCCATTGTGTTTCTTTAGGCACTAGAGTATTTGAAACAAAGCAATAGCAGAAATGGTTCATGGATTATTCTATAGTGTAATAACATAACTTCATAATAATAGAAATGGAAAGAGGGGATTTGGACAATTGATGTTATTGAACACATAGTGTGATTTATATCTAACAAGAGGTAGCGTAGTATAAATGTTAAGAACACAGACTTTGGAATCAGGTGGCCAGTGATTGGGTCTGTCAATTACTAGCTTTGTGAACTAGGGCAAATAATATAACCTTTTCATGCCTTAGTTTTCCATCTGTATAAGTTGAATTATAACAACACCTACCTCATAAGGTTGTTAAGAGAATAAATGAGTTTATATAATATTTATAAGAAACTTAGAATTATGCATGAATTGGTTAAATGTAGCACCTTATATATGCATATATATTATTTACATATAAAGTTTACTTTTATCCTTTTATTATTTGGTTCTATCATATTACATATAATTTGAGAAACTACCATTAAAGGCAAACTATTTTTCTCATGATAGGAAAAAAAGAGATTTTAAGGTAATAAAATTTAATTGACTTCACTAATTAAATAAGAATGGGGAAAGCCAAATTCATAATGAAAACAGTGTAAGTTGGCAAATTGCAGACATCAAAGACTACATTCATAGAACATTTGGAATATGTGTGATAGTTTCATATCTTCTCATAATTTGTCAAGGGATTTATTGAAGGAGTAGAAGAAAAACTATATATATAACACCTTGTAGAATGGTTTGCTGATAGTATATGTTGCACTACATGGAAAAATGAGGGCCAAATGGTAGAAATTCTAGGAAGAAAGAGTTTGTCAAATACATGAAAGAACATTTAAACAATTAGGGATCTTTGAACTAGAACAGGCTGCAATTAAGAGACAGCGATTCCCTTGTCCCAGGAGGCATACAAATAGAGGCTAGAAGATTTTTATTAGATAATATTGTGGAGGGGAATTCAAATTTTGCATAGAGTATTGAGGTAGACATTTTTTTAATATTTTAAAATTATTTAATTAGTGAATGGATGTGGCAACCACCCTATAATGCATGTAGTGAAGGTTTTAAAAGTATTTGATTGACAAGTAAAGATTGAATATATGCAAGGTGTACAACCTGATGATTTGATACACATATATGTTGAGTGATGACTCCCTTAGTCAAATTAATTAACACATCCATCCCACCAGTGCTGTACATTAGATACCCAGAACTTGTTCATCTTATAACTGAAACTTTGCTTCCTTTGTCCAACATCTCCTCATTTCCCCCACCATCCCGTAGCCTCAGTCAACCATTGTTACACGGTCTACTTCTACGATTACCTAATTTTTAATGTTATCCCTAAATCAGGATTCCGAGAATTATATTAGGATGAAAAAAGAATTATCAAAATAAAATTTAAAAGGTAGAGGATTATCATATGATACACATAGTTAAAACAATTTTACATGTACACAGACATATACATATGTGTATATGTATATACATATATGTGTGTATATGCATAATGATATATGTATACATATATTATATTATTAGTAACAGTACAGTGTTATATGTCAGAAAAAATAATTCTGGTAATTGAAATATACATATTTTGTAATATTCTTGTTTTGTAAAGAAAATTTGGAATTTTACATTCATTATTACATTTTCAGGCAAGGAATAATTCAACTACTTTTATTAAGTAACCACCTTCAATACAGAGTGTCTCTTAAATTTCAGAAAGAAAACACAATAGGGTGCATTTTATTTGTGATGTTTCTACTAGGCTTGCAACTGAAAGGCAGAATTTAGATGACCTAAAAAGTCGTAAAAAGAGAAGTTGAAAATGTTCTTAAATGCCGAAAACCAAATCCTTCTTCCACAGTCCTAAAATCTGTGTTACCTTGTGTGATTTACTTTTCTAAGTAGTCACCTTATAAGATTGCTCTAAGAAGTAGGTGAGAAAAACTAAATTTTTATTGTTTAATATTCAATGTTATTATTAGTGATGAACTTACATTATAAACACTGGGTCATGGTATATAGGTTAGTCTTTGATTTCTGTGATTAACATCAGTACTCAAAGAAGACTACTTATCTCTGTGATTCTCATGTGTATATTGCCGCTTCCTGAAATCATAAGTAAGGGACTAAAATGCAGGAAAAGTACATTTTCTAACTTTCTGTCTTTATAAGCTTTTGATAGAGCAACATACTGTATCTAAACATATCAACTATAAACATTAATGTCTCAACTTAAAATGTCAATTCTGGGTGCATGTCATTAAAGAATTGAGGGGCTACTAAACTGTTAAAAGAACTATTCTTGAAATTAAGATGGGATTGTTCAATATATGTAGGTGGTACCCTCTAGTGGCTACAACATACACTGTCTTTTAAACATAGTTAAAATATACCATGGGCATTTTTTTCTTAATTTGCACATTCTGGGGACTTCAGTGGTTGAGTTTCAAAATCTTCTTATTTTAGAAGGTTAATCACAAAAGCCCCAGAATTCATACAATTTTTACACATTCCAACCAAAACAGAGCGTTGGGACATCCCAACTTACACCTGTGCCACTAGAGTTCCAAGGCATAATAGTTTCTGTAGTCAACAATTAAACAATACATTAAGAAACATGGAGCATGCACAAGTACAAGTGTAAACACCATGGGAAAATGCCATCTCAAAAATATAGTGTATGCTTGTAAAACTTGATTAGTTTATAAAGCATTTCCCATGTATCATCTCATTTGATCCTAAGAGCAACCCTAGGACAATAGACAGAGCTGAAGTCATTGTCTCACAGAAGGAAACTAAGAATTAGTGAAGGGAGACTCAAGATCAATCATTTAATATATAACATAACATGACTAGACCTACTATCCAGAGGTTTTGGTCCCTAGTTCAAATATCACCCCCCACCATTGCCACATTGTCTTTCTTCATACATGGCTCTATTATATTGAAGTTACATAGTCATCAAGATGCAGCCTCTTTGAGCCAGAAATAATTTTAGAAATCATAGGTATAAATATACATGTGTACTCAATAAAATTGTGCACTCACATTATTATGTAAGTTGGAGACTATGTACACATTAAACTAATATTTAGTATAGAAAAGGAGAAAATAATATTTGAACTGGTGATAATTAATACTTTCCTCTTAAATAATCACAATATTGAAGCATCTACTTTTTTTTAAAAAATCACATTTTCTTTAAAAGGCAAATATATTTGTATATATTATATATATGCTTGCTCTCTCTCTCTCTCTCTCTCTCTCCACACACACACACACACACACACATATATACAATCATGGTAATCCCCAAACCTAAATTCTAGAACTTAGTTATAAAAATAAGTACATGAATAGACTAAGTAGAGACAAAAAATTGTTGCATTTTAAATAAGGATCACTCATTTCAGCAAAAGTATTTTCCAAAGGAAAGATGAAATATTAAAAGTAATTCTAAATTTAGATCAGGTGACCAATATTAGAGAGAAAACTCATAGTGCCCAAGTTAATCTCAATGTAATTTTGCAAAGAAATTCATATTGATAAAGATTTAAAAGTACCAGAGTACTTATTTTCTTTGAAAGATGACCAAAACTATAAGTTAGAGTCTATCTTTTTAACCCAAAATGACTACATAGTTTCACAGTCAAATTTTTTAATGGCAAAATATTCAGAATCAAGGTTTCAGATTATGATGATTTTTATTGTCATAGTCTTCTGTTTCAAAAGTTTATATATTATAGAAAAATTAGAAGAAGAATATCAGCAAGATGTAATGTCAGTGATAGGCTCATAAAAATGTTACAGGATTGACACTAAATGCATGTTTAAAAATGAAAAATTAATTACTAATTATTGATATACTTCATATGTATTATTAAAACCATCATGCAAATTATAATTCTGTAAGGAAATTTATTTTCAAACAGCTTTTCATTTCTTAATATTAATATTAACTTTCAGTTAAGTTACTTTAGTATTAGTAGCTTTTTAGTAGTTTAGTAATTCACTATTCATAGTAGTGAGAAATTGGGAGTTTTCCACTACAATATGTTTCTAGCCATTCATATGATAGAGAAATTTGCTGCATGTTCATAATTTGTATGAAATTTAAGTACACTAACATACACTCTATAAAATCTCCAAAGATAGAATTATATTAGATTCTTTCAATTTAAAAAAATAGACTATTTTTCAGTTTCTAACATAGTTTCTCAACATTTAAAACCCTTCATTAAATTATGAGTTTAAACATAAAAATGGACAAGATGTATGAAAAATAAAACTTGCATAAAATATTATTAATATTACTGTTAATGCCTATTAAAACATGTTTGATCCTTCAGTGAAATTAGTAAGTAATATGTAAACTTTAGGAAAGGTCATGGCTATGTTAATTTATGCAGCCTTCACGTTTTCAAGGCTATGTATTAGAAAGCTTTAGATAAAACATTCTCTGACCAAAGTAAGTACAGTATCTTCCCAGTTGGTTAGAGCAATTAAGGATATATGTTTATTTAAGTATTCAACTTGTTCTTAACCTTTTCTAGAGTATCGACCATAACTGGCAGTTTACCTTGGGATATATTTTAGTATACCAACTTCAAAGAAAAAGGCTTTCTGATACAGCAAATTAAATCAGGGCCTGCAGTTTCATTCATGTATCTAAATTTGAGAGTTGAAGAGATGTACTTCATCTTATGTGAAAACATTTTAAAACCAGTACAACTGAAAATTTCTGTAAAAGAAAATCAACTTATGGATTCCCAGAAATATTTCATCAAAAACCCATGCATCCTTTATAATTAAATAGCTATATATACTTAGTAATATGGCTTTTAAAGTACCTATTTTTTTCCGATAGGGAATTTTTTTTGCTTTCCTTAATTTATACTCTTGTGAAAAAGGAGACTGCTATAGATGATGTTGGTGCAAACTTCTCCCATCTTAAGCCTCTATGCTAAGATGCTGCCATTGCATTAATATAATAGGTCAATCATTTGGTGGGCATGATGACTTTAAAAAAAATTCCCACACTCAGATGGCTGTCAATGGTGGTGCCAGTGAACCGTTATGCAAAGCCCCCCAAACACTTTGTAAACTCGAATCTTTGAGCACAATAGTAAAGTTCAGTTCTGGAAAAAGATAGTGTACTGAATACACAATAGTGAGCTTTGTCTGTTTGGTGCTTCTGTTGAGGGAGAAGGCTACTTAATCTCCCCGTTTGCCCTGGGGATTCTAACTGTTTTAATGTGTCCTTTTTGAGAGTCTGTGAACTGTAGAATATATGCTGGTAACAACTTTCTTTGGGGCTTTCCTCGGAAAAGCCCAAAGCTGCCAACACAAGAAAGCTGACACAGTGGTGCTAACAAACACAAAGGAGACCTTTAGCTGTTTTTGCAAACTGCCTGGCTAAAGTTTCATGTCATGCCTTGATGAAGGATCTAATTCTTTGGCTCATTTCATAGGAATCTAGCTTTTGTGACAGTGTGGAAAGGATAGCTTCTTCAAGTTGGAAAAGAATGGGAAAATTTGATGTAACATCAAGAAGATTTGTGGTACTTAAAATAAGATAAAGGATTAAATTATAGAAGATTAACAGAATGATATTTAATACTATATTACCAATTGCCTATGTTGATAATTTATTCAAGTTAAGACTATTTTTAGGGTCTATTAATATTATTTTCTTAAATGGGATGTTTTTGTAAAATGGCAATATTATTTGTCTACTATCTTTCAATATTATAAGTATACAAAAGAAAATACTGCATAGAAAGCTAATTTCAATGTGTCTTTTTAAAATTCAAAGGCTTTAAAGCAATTACATTTAAAATATTATTCAACTTTTTAGAAAATTATTTATTTCATTCAAGTGAATGTAGCTAGGATGCTAAAAGGAGAGAATTAATTGTTCTACCTATTTAAACAACATTCCTACACCCAACTTGACTAAATTTACGTGAGTCAATCCATCAATATACTGGAATTTTGACATACATAAATGTCATATATTGTCTACACTTATGCATTTATGATATTCATTAAATGTTATACAAGTTGTGTGTATGCATGAGTGCAAAGTAGAAACCTTAACAGTAAAGAAGTAAAGATGCATTTTTATAAGGATAACACCTTATAAATCTCATAATATTGGATGTATTATAAGTTCATAAAAAATAATCACCAAAAAGATAAAAATGATTTTTTTTTCTTTCTTGAGACAGGATCTCGCTCTGTCACCCAGGCTGGAGTACAGTGATGGGAATCATAGCTCACTGCACTCTCAAACTTCTGGGCTCAAATGGTCTCCTGCCTCAACTTCTTGCGTAGGTAGGTCTACAGGTGCATGCCAACACACCCAGTTAGCTTTTATTATTTTTTTGTAGAGACAGGATCTCACTATGTTGCTCTGACTGGTCTCAAACTCCTGGGCTCAAGCAATCCTCCTGCCTCAGCCACCCAATGTGCTGGATTACAGGCACGAACCATGATGCATGGCCAAGGTGAATTTTCTTCAAATGAAAAAAGAAATCTATAAGAGTTTTGGATTAACGGAGTGGGAGAGAAGGAACCAAATGTAGAAATGCTCATAATGGATAAAGGAAAAGGGTCCTGAGCCTCACAGTGTGATTCTAAATTCCAAATCCCAGTTCATATGGGGGAGAAATCCCAGGTAGTTGTCTTTAGGCCTGACCCACCCAATGCCTTACTATGTTACTCTCAGATTTCCCCTCACCACCTTCTTACTTCCATACCTCTTGGCTCACCACATACTGACTTTATATGGTCTGTAGAGAGGTAGACTGAACTTCTTTTAAATTATCTGGGACTGAAACTTCCCAAACCCAAGTAATATATCATTTTGCTGTTATACAGTTGACTTCTAATGAGGCCTTTAGGAATGCCTCATATACAAAACGGGGAAATGCCACTAGCTTACTTTGTGTGATTAAAAAATCATGACCAGGAAAGAGCTGGTAATGGACATGAGAAAAAAAATGAAAGAATTTAAGACAGTTGGTTCTTAGGCAGGAAATAGAAATGTTACAAAGAAAATAATACATTTTGATGTTATTTTCAAATGTGGTGGTTTGTGAAGATTTTTTGAAAATAATTTATTGTTAAGCTAACTCTCTCTCTCTCTCTCTCTCTATCTGATGGTAGATTCTACATTTATCTATCTATAACTTCCATATTTTCCTACTTGGGAATTGCAAACAAACTGGCCAGAGACCATTTTATGTCTGAAAGGATAACAACTCTGGGCCAAATAGAAATAAACATTCAACCACAATCGTTTTAACACTATGCTCAAACAAACTAATTTCATTCTTAACTGAAATAATTTCTCACTGGGAAATGGGAGAAACTGTAGCCCAATCCAAGTTAATCTCAATGCTCAAATTTCTTTTACATAGGCCAATCAGTGGCTAAGCAAGCTACTGTAAAAGACAAGAGTTCAACTGTGCAACTGAAAGACTCTAATTCAGAAATGTGACCCTAATTCTATGATAAAGGTAAATTCTCCCAGAGTTCTTACCTAGAGTGACAGATATCTTTGGAAGGAACATTCTAACCAAAGATTTTCTTGAAATGAATTTCAATTATGGACCTGAACCAAACTCTGGGAATTTGTTGGACTTTTACAGAAGAATATTTTGCTACGATATATCTTTCCTTAGCTTATTCTAATGTCAACATTAGGCTGGAGAATTCCAGTGTTTTTTTACCTTGATAGCTTGAGCTTTAAACCACTATTAATTTGATTGCATTGGCTAACTCTAGAAACAAAATCTAATAACTTTAACTTGTCTAGATGATTATGAGGTGGATTAGTTTATTGTCTGAAAACATAGACAGACAATTTCTGGATTAAATTCTGATTTTCCCCATTTATTCATTGTGTAACAATGAGCAAGTCATTTAATCTTTCTTCACATTTTCTCACCTGTGAAATGAGGATAACAGCACTTACCAGATTGTTGTGAAGGTTAACACTAATTAAAATTTACTGAGTGCTTTCTATGTGCCAGGAATTTTTCTAAATGCTTTTAATATATACCTACAACAAATTTACGTAGGTTCTATTATTATAGTTTAGCTAAATTAAATATTTTGCCCAAAGTCACATGATTATTAACTTGCAGAGCTGAGTTTTGAGCCCAAGAATTTGGATTTCAGTATCCATACTCTTACCCACTACATGAGACTTTCTGGATAAGAAAACACGTGCTAAAGTCCCAAGACAGTGTACAGTACATAACAGGATTCAGTAAAAGTCAGCTATTGAGATTCTGATTAGAAAGGTCTGAAAAACTTGCAGTCCTCCTGAGATGAGATAGGAAATGGACATACTTATAATGTTGAACACTGTTAAAATTATAAATTAATTTAAATCTAAGATAATATTATACTCAGTATGAAAATATTAATTTATTTATAGCAAATAATATCAGTTACCAATATTTTTAATCTCTACTTAGAAATATTATTTCAAGATATATTTTTTGCATGAAACCAGGAAGCACTGCTAGAAATGTACCCCTTGAGAGTTTTTCAATAATATAGTATTAACAAAAGCATAAACACTAGTAATTTAATAAATCCTTTCAAATTCAATATCCTAGTAGTTGTATATTTGAACAAAGCGAGAACTTAAATTATTGATATAACGTAATTTGAGGGCTTAAAATGAAACAATTTCTTTACTTATCTAATTTTAGTGATTCTGAACATTTCTATTTAGAGTATTTACCCTGATAGGATCATTGCAAGGTATCTTAATCCACAAAAATTTAGAAACACTGATATACATAATTAAAACATGATGAATCATGTTGATTTAATTTATGTTGTTTGGGCATAGTTAAGTTTTGATTTCACCTGGCTTCATGAAAGAGACCTGATCTAAGATTCAGCTGAAAGGACTAATAGGCAAGGTTTGGCGGTGTGGAAACAAAATTTTTTTTTTTTCAGGTAAGTAGAATCAAAGTGAGAGAACAGGGAGAAGTTCTCCCTGATTTGAGACTGCAATACGTAGGAGAGTGATAAACTTTTGAGGGCCTATCACTGCCACATTGTTTTTATCAATAGCTCTAAAACAGTGGACAGCACCTTTTTCTTGATTCAGAGGTTGATGGCAATTGTGTTTTTGTGGCTAGAATGTAGCAAAATACAATATATAGTTTAGCCTCAGGAAATAACTCCATTACTATAAGTTTCAGAACATTGATTAACGGTAAATGAATGTAGTATATCTTCTCTATAACCAAAGCCATGTCTATAAGTTCAACTAATGTGTGAAGAAGAGAACTTTCACAACTACTATATTGTTAATGTATTCATTACATAATTAGCTGATAAGGGCTTATTATCAGCATTGGCCAGCTGACATGCTAGACATTGGGAACACAAAGACCATAGAATGTTTCTGTTGACTTTTAGTGGCTCAGAATTAGGGAATTAACAAATGGTTTTGCTCTTGTGTAACTTGTTATGTGGAATTTAACCAGGTACAAAGAAAAATAAGTTTACATGCAAAGAAATCCTTCAAAAGCTGCTGAGTAATAAAGAATTAAAGGTAGTAATGCTAATGTGGGCAACCATATTGGGTGATGACCACAGTATATAGTTCTGTAGGATAAAAGTTTTATCCAATTCAAAGTCCTCTTGCCATTTTCTTTCAGTGCATGCCATTGTGAAAATGAAACTCCTCATAACTTTCCCTCTTGAATGCACCAAAATACATAAAAGAAAGTTAATTTGTCCTCTGGATCCTAATAGTGAAATTTAGTAGCACTATTTGCTGAATTTTTCAAATGCTCTGTGAAGGGACAATGTGACTTTTGAGATTCCTAAATAGGGCTATTACTTTCTCCTCTCAGTCTAACAGGAGTTTCTTTCTATTGCAAGATGCAAATACTTCTCAAAACACTTCATATACATAGTCAAGGAATAAATATTATTAAACCCATTTTTTAGATGAAAAGCAAGAACACAGATTGATAAAGAACACACACTAAATTTAAAAAGCAGATTAGAGACTATAGTTTATTCTATCAACATAATGGATAGATTTTAAATGTGTTAAAGTAGACCTTTTAAATAGGGATTTCCTGATAGCTATTTTCAGAGTCTTAACAATTTTAATAATCTTCTTATAATTATGTGTAAAAAATAAATATTAAATATTTAGAAGCTGTTGTCATTTAAAAAATTTAAAACATTTGCATTGTGAATGTACAAGAATGTACAATTATATTAACACTAGCTGACTGATTTATTACTAGAGTACATATTTGACATTTCCACTATAGTAAAATAAATAGATTAAGCAGATCTTCCACAAAGAGCTTGACAAATTTGTACTGCGAATATTATATTATATACAAGAATACTTCAAAAAAGATAAACTGTGGCGACTGCTCCAGAGAAAAACTGCTCCTTACGCAGCTTTATATGCAGACTACAGGATCGCCACTAGAGGGCGATCACTAGGAAATGCAGCGACATCTGCCTACATGCTAGTGAAAAACAATACGAGGAACCTCATTTATACAGAATCAGGCTTCCGCCCCTCTCCTTACTAACATGTTTTAATATATATTGGAAGAAGCAATCTTTTATTTTTATACTCATATAGATCTCAAAACATTTAATTTAAGAATGAATTCTTCCTTAGGCAACAATCAACAATGTTTTGTAATAATGAATACTAAAAGGATTCTTTCATGAGGTCTTTTTTTCCCCTCTACCTTTTATAGTAACATTTTGGGAACTGGTGCCCTAACATATTTTGTGTAGGTTTGCAAGATTTTTAAAATAAATGTGTAGAATAAGTCACTAAAATTGTCAAACATTTTGATGTGTACCTTTAACAATTTCTGTAGTTGCCGGTGACATTGTTAGAAACCACAAAATAATATTTAATTACTGTGTATTAATTTTTATTGAATAGTGTAGTTAATTATTTTGAGCAGCAGAAGAGTTAATGCATATTAAAGCATAGAGGGATTTCCAGGCATTTCTGTGTGAGAACTTAGACACACACTTTTTTAAAAACTGAAAAAATGAGTAAGTTAAAGAAGGCAGTCAGAGGATTTTCTTTAATGTTAAGCTTAAGAATTTCATTTTGAAATTATAGTATCTTACTATAAACCTAAAGTGTATTGATTTAATATAAATAGTACTGTTTCTAGATTATTTTCTGTTAATTATTTCAAATTGTTAAAATTTCTTAGTGATATAGAGGCAAGTTTCCAAACCTTTAATGACATGATTATGAAAATATAATGACCCTAACCAATTCTCCTTTCTCTCAAATTAAGCGACAAAAATTATTTCAGTATGCTCTTTTTCTTTCTTCTTTCCCTCCCTTTCTTCCTTCCTTCCGTCTGTCTTCCTTCCTTTTTTCTTTTTTCCTTCCCCTGCTCCCTTTCTCCTTCCTTCCCTTCTTTCCTTTCCTTGTTTCTTTTTTCTAATTATCAAGTAGAAATGGATGCTAGAATAAGCTGGTGATTTTTCAAATTTAAATCACTAATGATAAAAATAAGAGGCAAATTAAGGGACAATTTTAGAGAACAAATATCTTGTTAAAGAAAAAAAGTGTAATAAAGCGAGTTTGAGTAACATAACTCATTTTAATCCACCCCAGACAATATTGATAACTGTTTATCAAGTGTTGATATACTGCTGAAACAAGTCTTTCTGAAGACTTGTTAATTAAGTGGACATTTTTGTGATTTCCTGGTACCAAGGGTATCCCCATTTACATATGTTTAAAAGTTACTTACTTCAGTTGTTGGTGGGAGTTCAACAATTTTGGAAAGGAAAAAGGTTCTTTCTGTCGCCTTCTGTCATGGTGAACAATAGCATTACAATACCAAACTCAACTAGTGTTCATGACTGTTGTGTTCAATTTCACAGTAAATTTGGTCTATTTCTCATGGGGCAAGACTTTAATTCTGCTGATTATTCGATATGGGAAACCACTCTGTTGCTATAATATCTGCTATGTGATCCATGTATAACAGAATGACTTTTAAATTGATTTAGAATTATTCATTATAAATATCTTGTTAAATTGGATGGGATTAATTTTACTTATAAAAATGATGTACAGTTTAAGCTACTGTCTTGAAGCCACCTAGGACTATAATTTTGATCAGAGAAAATATCAGAATGTAGAATGACTTAAAGTTTGTTTTATTTAATAAGTTATTTAGAAGTTAAATTTTAGCTGAGTTTACAGTTTTCAAAATATACAAACTCTTAACCAGCGTTGTAAAAATACGCAAGTTTAAATCATATATATTGGATTGTTAGATTTAATTACTTTTTAAGTAAACACAGCACATTTTAAAGAGAGTCACAGGAAAGGTAAGAGGCATGCTTTTAATTCCAATTAACTTGATTTACTTGACAACAAAAGGATCTTTCTTTTGCCATCAGCAGAATGCTCAATATTCTGAGCAAGGTTAGTGATATCTAATGGCTATAAGTTTTATTGTCATTCCTTTGTGGAGAAAAATTATCTGTTTTATGATTAATAATAAGCAATTGTTAATGAAAACTAATAATATTGCAGGCTTATTTTTAGGAAAGCTTATGATAGGAAACCAATATTTTGATTCCTTTAGATTGATGTGTGTTTGTATTTTGCAATGACATAGCTTACTCACTTAATAAACAAGTGGAACAAAATTGAGAAGTCAATTTGGCAAGATTGGGAAAAATTAGAGTGAAATAATTAAATATAAAATTGGATATGAACTATAGCATGACTCATTTTCTAAAATAAAATTCTAGGAAAATATTTATTCCTCATTTTTATTGAAGTTGATTTTATTTTTAATATAGCTTCTTTCATAAAAGGCAAAATGTGTTAATTCCCAGTTAGCAAAAGAGAACACATATCATGATGGAATTGTTATTTAAATTATGTACTCAATGCTATTTATTTAGAAAATTCAATAAATAGAGAAAAGTATAAAACATGAAGTTGTCACTTAATACTCTTAAACCCAGTGTTTACCACTACTAGCATTAGATGAACAGCTACCTAATGTACTTTTGTTTTTCCTCTACAAAATAGAGTTTCCATGTCAATGAGTAAAAATATGTCATTTTTCAACTAGCTGACTAGCCAATTTTATTGATATACCATTATTTATTTAACCAGGCCTTCACTCATGGAAATCTAGTTTGTTTCTAGTTTTTCGTTATTATGAACAACATTCCAATGAAAGATGTTGTGCAGTTTGTGAACTGAGTTATAATCTTATTGTGATTAAATTCTAGAAATGAGATGTGCTGAAGGGAACACACATTTGAAAACTTGATAATCATTACCATCTTGTTTACCTACAAAGTATCCCCAATTCATATTCTTACTAATAGTCACTACATTCTCAACAAGATTACATAGTATAATTCATAGTAGTATTTTCCAATCTAGAAGATAGGTATATTCATTATTGTATTTATTCTTACTCTTTTGGTTGTGAAAATATGAGTGTATTTGCATGTTTGTTATATAATGTTATTTGTTTTTTCATAAATTTTCTGTTCTAATCTTCTGCCTATTTTTCCAGAGGTACTGTATGTTCTTTCACTAATCAATTTACAAGAGTTCTTTGCATATTAGGGAAAATAAGAGCTTGCTATATATCTTCCAGTTGTTCATTTTTTAAAATAAATACTATTTACTTAGAAAGTCAAGCCACTTAATTTTTCTTTTCATAGATTTTGGCTAAGAAATCGTATCCTAATTACAAAGGCCTTTATGTCTTACATATTGTTAAAAATGCATTATCCTAAATGTTCTTCCACTACTTTCAGTGTTTTAGATATTCACTATTCTTTTTCTTTTCTTTTCTTCTTTTTTTGGTGTAAGGACTGTGGCAGAAATTCGAGTATAATTTTTGTTCTCCAAATTACAGTAGGTGTATACAGTTAAAAACACAGGCTTTGGATTCAGATGCACTTCAGTTCAAATCTTGGTTCTGTCACTTATCATCTGTGTGACTTTGAGCCTAACTTCTCTGTATTTCTATTTTCTTATCTATAAAAGGCACTAATAATTATAATACTTGGTTTACATGGTTGTTGAAATCTTTGAATGAAGCATAGTTACTGACCCACTATAAGCATTTAATGAATGACGATTCCAGCTATTAGTAGTAGTGTTGTTAGCTATTTATCTAACTAAAAGTCTTTTTTCCCATTGATTTATAATGTTAGCTTTAACAAATGTGAAATTTTTATTTATATTTTCTTTTACTTCTGGATTCTAGTATGTTTTATTTTTCTGTTTAAGAATAACCATGGTTTTAATAACTATATTTATACTGTTTATATTTGTAAAAGGGTAGGTTCTCTTTTACTCTTTTTTTTTTAGAAATTATCTGTAAGTTATTCTCACATTGTATTTTCATAAAATATAAAATGATTCTATCATATCTTTACTATATTCATTCATAAAGTCATTAAACATATGTAGTAAGTGCTTACTATATACCAGACAATATTCTAGGTGTGAGAAATAGGCAAGTAAATAAAACAGAAAAAAAATCCTTACTTTTATGAAGCTCAGATTGTAGTGGAGGAGACAGAAATGAACAAATAATAAGTAGTGTGCTATACAATGATAAGGACTGTGGGGAAAAATAAAGTAGCGAAGAAGCGATTTGCAATTTAATTAAACTTGACTTACAAGGTGACGTTTCAGCTAAAATCTGACAAACTTGAGGGAACAAACCATGTGAGTTTGTGGAAAGAACATTCTGGGAACATGGAACTGCAAAGGCTCAGGTGGGAACATTTTGGTGAGGTGAGGTCCTCAGGTGGGAACATTTCTGGAGTGTTTGAGGCATGTTAGGGATTTCGTTGTAACTAAAACTGAGGGAAAGAACAATAGTAGAAGAAGTCAGAGGGATAGAGTTGAATAGGTCAGATACACATCGTCTCATAAGGCAGGTGAGCTGAGAAGCCATTGGAGAATTTTGGACAAAGTGATATAATCTGATTTAATATAAAAGGGGTCTGTTTGTTTGCTGGGTTGAGAATAGACTGTTGGGGCAAGTATGGATAGAGGGAGTTAAAAGTTAACTGCAGTGACCTACATGAGATAACAACAATGGCTTTAATCAGTGAGGCAGAGATGGAAAAAGTAGTTGGATTCTTAATACATGCATTTGAAGATAGAGCCAATAGGATTTCTTCCAGGTTGGATGTGGGGACCATAAAAGATATTTGAGTCAACGATGACTTCGTAGGTTTGTCCTGAGCACCAGAAAAGATGGGTTGTCATTTACTGAGATGGAGAATGCTCAGAAGAACAAGTTTTTGTTGGGATAGAAGTTTAGATTTTTTTTTTACTAGAAATTTAATTTTGAGTAGTCCTTTAAACATCTACATGGAGATGTTAACTAGGCAGTGGGATATACTACTGGTCTATATTTGAGGGAAGAGGTCTGTAGTAGGAATATAAAATTGAGAATTGCAAGACCAAGATGGTATTTTTAAGAATTACACTTTGTTATTTTAATAAATAAAATTTCATTTCTGAAGTACTAGAGCATTTTGCAAATATCTTACACTATGAATTTATTTTTTAAATTTTAATTGAATTTCATATATTAGTATTTTTAATTATTATGGGTATATAATAGTTGTATATATTTACACTTTGAATTTTTACCCCATTCCATTTTAACCTTTCTATCTTTAATTTCTTCCTTTTAAATTCCACCCATAATAATAATGGAAGCCCATAGTTACATAGCACTAGCCATATGTCAAGGATAGAGAAGTTGAGAAAATATTTAGGAAGTCAATACTGTTTGGATGTGGAAGTTAGTAACGGAGAAGCAGAAATCAATAATTAGTGCCTACTCAACATATTTGAAACCCAGAATCAATTATTTTTTTAATATCGCTCTCCTCTATATCACAAAATTATTTTGTCATAATTATGATAATTGGTAATTACCATTTTCTTGATTCATTCTTTAGCTGTAAAACAAAAATTAACAACTAAAAAAAATTAATTTCAAATTTAACATGTTAAATTCAGTAAAATATTTCATGTATAAAATAAAATTTACTCTTATCAAACAAAATTACACTTGGCAATTCATTCTCATTGGCTGTTTTGAATTTTAAACACACACCGTGCCCCCTACCCCCCCAAACACATGCATTCAAATTCTAATGGATCACACAGACTGAGAATTGAGTTTACTGAAGTTCTGCTTTTTTGCCTTTTCAGTCAATATTCTATTAGTGGTCTAAATCTATGCTTAAATGGAGGAACACGGGGTTCCACAGGGTTTGGAATTACAAACCTCATTCAAAGAGTGCTTAAATTATTCTGAACCTTAATAGTTTACTCTGGCTAAGCTCATGCCTGTAATCCTAGCATTTGGGAGACCAAGGCAATAGGATCACTTGAACCCAGGAGTTTGAGACTGGCCTGGACAACAAAGAAAGACCCCATCTCTACAAATAGAAAAAATAGCTGGGTATGGTGGTGTGCACCTGTAGTCCTAGTTACTTGGGAGGCTGAGGCAGGAGGATCGCTTGAGTCCAGGAGTTTGAGGCTACAGTGAGCTATGATGGTGCAACTGCACTCAAGTCTGGGTGACAGAGTGAGACTTTGTCTCTGAAAAGATTTTACTCTGGAAATGAATGTGTGTGACTCCCAGTCCACATGCCTCAGTATAACTGATAGTTGTTTGTATGACTTAGGTGTTCTATGAATTAATTTTCATATAAAACAAATAAACATATAAAATGTTCACTAAAATATAAGTAATAAATATGTGTGGATTTGAACATTTTATTAAAGCTTGCCAGCACAATTATCTACAACTCACACCAGCAATAGATTTTTTTGGGGAAAATATTTTATTACCTGACATTGCTTAGAATTGAAGTACATGATAAAAATAGAAAAACAGACTAAATTTAAATCAGTTTTATCATTAGTTAAAAATTTTCACTGACAATGTATCCCCTTATTGCCTGCCCTTAGGGAAGATTCTTCTACTTCTACACCCTTAATATGCAATTGCCAAGGATGACATCCATAGTTATGTTTGGGGCAATTGTCTTTATTACAGTGTCACAAAATAAAATAATGATTATAGAAGTTGTACCAGATGATGAAATCTGCATTTTCCACAACTCTCCAGATGAACTCTATGCATAGTGAAGGCTTGAGATACAATGAATTTAAAGGGTGGACAGAAAAGAAGAAAGCAGAGAAGGAAGGGTCAGAGAAGCCTGCGGAGAGCTAGAAGAATCCTCAGGGAATGATCATACTTCCTTGCCCCATCGAAATTAGGCTTGACTCTAATTTGCTCTGACTAGTAAACGTAAATGAAAGTGAGATGCGTCACTTCTGGGCAGTAACTTTAAGGGTAGCATGTGTGTAACCAAATTCTCTTTTCCTCTGCCAGAATGACTGGAAGTAAAACACAAAGAGGTTGTTCCATTACCGTGGGGCATGAAGTGCAAGAATGTTGAGACGAACCAAGATTATGTAGGCAAAAAATAAACAACCTTGTTAAAAGCTACAGAGATTTGGGGGTTGTTTATTACTGCAGCATGTCCCAACATTTTCTGACTGGTATAAATGACTTTAAGAAGAATGGAGTAAGAAAAATTTTCAACTGAACTGTTGAATAAAGATCAAGTAAGGTAAGAAAGATAGAAGAATATCTAACGCATTTGTCAGTGAGAAGGTCAATGGTGCACTAACAAGAGCAGTTTCAGGAGAGTGGTGAGAGTATAAGTCAGAAAGATTAATTAGCCTGCAAATCATTAGTACTCCATGGACAATCTTTGATGTGCAAACAGAAAAGGACCTCCAGGTCTCATCTCTTTCATTGCATGTGGCAGGTCAAATTAGAAGTCTATGAGCTTGAATTATCAAGCTACATCTTCCAAAGATGATTAAAAAACAATGATATTGCTGAAGGCACTACTTTAAGTGCTCAAGGACAGGCAGTCAGCTTTTATTTTTATCAACTTTATGAAAAATATTTAAATAGTAATGTTCTTTTTTAAAATGTTTGTCTCAGAAGTTGTTAAACTATGAATCTGATTTTTTTGAGAGTGTCTAGGGGAGGGATTCCAGAATTGGAAAATACGAAAAAAAATGAGCATAGTTGAGGAATCTCCAAATGACTCTTTTGGGGATGAGGAGCCATAGATTAGTACACTTCATTTATTCATCCATTCATTCATTCGATCAACAAATATGAAGTACCTACCACGAATCAGTCGTTCTGTAATGCACTGAGGTATGCAATGGAGAATGATCATGGGTACTTCCTGTACCTTCATGGGCCTCACAGGCAAGTGAGTTTCATTGAAAATTATATTAACATTTGAAAGTTCGAAATGCGAAACTTCAAAATATCTTCAATTTTATACATGTGATAACTTAAAAATATGTGTATAAATTATTTGCGATTCCTTCCTTTAAGAGGTGGCATTAATTTTCTTCCCCTTGAGTGGGAACTGGAGTAGTGACATATACAAACAAAATGCAGAGAAGAGAAGGGTATGTGACTTTAGAGAGTAGGTGGCTTAAAAGACGTTGTGGCTTCTTCTTGCTCTGTGTCTCTTAGACTACTTGCCATGGTGGGAAAAGCTAGATGTCGTGCTGTGAAATTACTCCTGCAGTCCTGTGGAGAATTCCATGTGTCCAGGAATCCGAACCACCAGCTATCAGCCACCAGCCACCACCAGCTATGTGAGTGAGACAGCTCAGAGGATGATCCACCCGCCCCACTCAAGCTCCCAACTGACTAAAGCCCCTGCTGACATTCTGACTGCAATCTCATGTGAAATCCTGAGCCAGAACCGTGCTACTAAGGCACTCCTGGATTCTTTGCCTTTGGAAGCTGTGTAAGATAATTAATATTTGTTGTTTTAAGTTGCTCGCTTTAAGGGTAATTTTTGCACAGCAATCAATAGCTAGTGCACTTGTGTTGTACAACATAAGCTCTCTCTTTCTTGCATTTTCTTTCTCTCTCTTGCACATACATTGTATTAATATCCACATAGCACAATTAATTCCCTATTCTTCCAGACTTTTACGTAATATACATTCTCTTCACTTTTGTATACTCCCCAAAACGAATTAAAGACTCATTAAAAAAAAAGACTCATTTTAAAATAATTTGCACTTTAATTAAACTATAAAGTAAAGAACCTTCTATATATTTAAGCCAATGATAAGTTTATTTTGGAACTTATTCAATGTGCTTTAAATGTATTTTATAAGGAAAGAGATCCCAGCTTAACTGAGAAAATGTTTTTGTAGAATTTTTATTTATTTTACAGATGGGCTTTCACTATGTTGCCCAGGCTGGATTCAAACATCTAGACTCAAGTGATCCTCCTGCCTCAGCCTCCTGAGTACCTGGGGTTAAGTCTCATGCCTGGTTATTATAGTAAAATGTTCTGTTTTTGCACAATCACACAATCTTTTCATTTGAAAAAATATAAAATTACAACCTTACCAATGTAATAGAAATCTTGAATCCTGCTTTGACTTGAGAAATATGCTGGTGAAGTATATTTCATACTAATTATATGCATTTATAATGACATTCATCTAGTATATGTGTAGTGGCAAGAACCTAGGTCTTGGAACTAAAAAATGCTAGATTTGAATCTAGACAACTTGCCATGGTGATAATATCTTTTCTCTTTACACTTAGCTCTTTTAAGCTTTCACCGAAAGCCTAAAAAATTACATGGGCCACGTGTAAATCCTGCCTACTCACAGTCTCGCAGCTTCACTGAGAACCTTAAATAAAGTTCTATTAATGACTTTGGAAGGTCTATAGGCCACTGAACTTTTATGAAAAACATTGTAGGCATGTGGCTATATATGTTTTCCTAGGGTGTTTCAAGATCATTAAGTCCATTAGGGTTTCAAAAGAGGTTAAATATCATTGTGTTAGGAAGAACCTTTCTGACTTCTGTAAGTGTCATTCATGACATCCTAAGGTTTTAGGAAGACACGTCATGGTCATTCCCTCTCCTTTAACAAGTAAAGGGAAAGACACGAGGGAGGATGAATAGGCATAATTGTGTGTCTTTAGGGAAACATTCTCTCACTTCAGTGGGTGTGTGTATACTTCATCATATAGGGTGTCATTTAATAATTTTAGCATTTCATTGCTAAAAACAATTTAAAAAGACACCATGTGTATCATGTGACTATATAGAATTCTCTGTAGCATTTGCCTTGAAGTGTTGAAGAGCGTAGCAGTTAATAAATGGTACCTATGTGCCTTTTATGATTAGATCCAAAATAAAATTTGTACTATCATAGTCTATAGGAAACCTTTAACATTCCTTGGGAAAACAGCTGTTACACGTGTGGCCTTGGCTTAAAAAAGAAAAAACCAACTAAAGGGGCAAAGGATTCCCTGAGATAGCAAAATTCATTGAAGTAATATTATACCTGATCCTTTTCTCTTGTTTTATTCAACATCTAACTACTCGGTTTCACACTCACCACATAAATTCCGATCTCTGGTGTTTCCCTGGAATTACTCTTAGTGTTTCTTGTTTAAATAAATTTACCTGACTATGAGGCCTGCCCCAGATACTTAGAGAGTGATTTAAGCCTTACAGCATTTAAACACTCTTATTTTCAACCTGATACAATTCCAGATTTCAATTCTGCTCATAACCGTGGTGCTAGGACTCAACAAGTATTATATCTTTAGCAGAAAAGACATTTAATCAAGAATAGGGAGGATAGTTGAATGATTATTCCAATAATTAAAGAGAGAGGTGATGGTGGTTTAGATTAGGGAGCAGAAGTAGTTAAAAATGGTTGAATGCGTAAGATGAGAAGAGAGAGAGAGTGAGATAGAGAGAGAGAGTGTCCAGGATGAATCCAGGGTTTTTGATATTTTTGTTTGTTTTTTGTCATTTTGGTTTGCATTTTGTCTTTTGTTCTGAGAAACTGGGAGACTTACTTTGCCATTTCATGAGTAGGAAAAGTTATTCTATAATTTGTTACAATCTATAATTAACTGGTATGCATGTACCTGCAAGTATTTCATCTTTTACACAAGGCACAGCATACTAAAACAACATACCAGACAAAACTTTTTTTACTTTAAGAGTATCTTGGAGTTTCCCCCTAACTAATGTATGTAGATGTATCTCATTCTTTTTAATAGTGTCACAGCATTAGGCATAAGCTATATATAGCATATTTTATTCAGTAGTTTTTAACCATTTATCTTAGATGCACTTTTTGTTTTGTTTTCAGTTTTTTACTATTACAAAAATGCTATAGTGGACATTCATGTACAGATATCTTTGCATGCATGGAGAATGCATCTGTAGTATGAATCCCTAAAAGTAGAAATTCCCGGTCAAAGTTGTATCCATTTTACATTTTGATAAATATTGCAAAGTTGTTGTCCAAAGAGGCACTGTTAATTTACATTTCAATGTGAAAGATCTTATTTTCTCACACTTTTATCAAAATGTCATCACTTCCCTTTAAATCTATACTATGAGCCTGATTCTGATTTATGTAGACATATGGTCTTAGATTGAGTAGGTAATCTCAAAAGATTTCTCTAAAATGCAGAAAATATAAGGTTTACCCAAAGTAAATGAATAGAAATGACAAGTGAGAAATTGATATGTAGGGTTGATAGCTATTGGGTATAGTCTGAAGAACATATATGAATATGCATTTCAACTATGCATATTACCATTCATAATTTTACCTAAATATGTGATTAGGTAGAATAACTCAGCATGTAACCTTACTATTCTAACAAAAGAATTACAACTCTCATTGTAGTGAGGCTCAAGGAGAAAGGCATAATGATGAATATTGAACACTTCTAAAGGTTCCACCAACTCTTTAACTTGAATATGATGTATAGCTAAAGTTTAACTTTCTTCATATTAGTTTAGAGACATTTGTATATTTTCTGCATACATCTGCTTTATAATTTTTTAGCAATTGAAAGAATCAATTTATAATACTGTTTCTTCGGCCTTGATTCATTCTCCTCTAACTGTGGTGGCTTATTTTACTCCTCAGAGTGAAAGAATTTGAGAAGTGGAGATAAATTAGACAAGAAGAAAATTTTTAATAATGTAAATATGGTAATTTATATTTTTTAGGAGTGCAATATAGTTTGAAATCCAAATCATTTGCTTTATAGAAAATCAAGTCTTACTTCTAGAAATCAATGATTTCTAGTGTTAATTATATCAAAACTATTAATGAAATGTCTTATGAGGTAATTTGAGAGGAAAAAATGTTCTCACTTCCTTTTCACCTAATTTAAGATGTCTATTAATATTGTTTACACTTGAACTTTGGAGGGATATTTTAAGAATTTAAATCTATGATATATTTATTAAATAGAAATTGTTAAAAGTATACAAAATCAGTAATTCCCACTAAGAACAATATGAAGTTTCTTTTTCTCCTAATGACTGACTACCTAGATCCAGCAAAAATACACTTTTAATTTTAGGTCATCACCATGAGGAAGCCTGGTGATATTATGATTAATTATCTATATAGACATTTATGAAGAATCTCCAAATTTTTAGTATCAGGTAAAGTGCTCTACATAGTAAGAGAGATATAGAAAATTTGTCTTTAATCTCAAAGACCACACATTTGTTTTGAAGATGTAAAAATTAAAATTAAGTATAGATGGAATTGATTGCTCTACTCTGTAGTGTAGGTTCATGAATAGATGGGAATTCATCAATCCCTTTCCAATCCTTACTCAATAGATCTCTGTGCAGGTTATCACCACTATGTTTCTCTGTTCCTACTGCCATTCTCAAGTTTGAGCTAGACTCAGTGGCTATGGAGAGATAGCCTTTGAAGACATGGCAATACCCTTCTCTTATCTACAACTTCTTATCAGCATTTATAATCTAAGCAACTTGAAAGCTTTGGGAAACGTAAACATGGACTCTGTAGGAAGACTGGACAATCTTAATATAAATATGTGTGAATTCAGGGAAGCTGGAAAATAGCAAGAGTCAGAATGGAAAAAAACACATTTTGCAGGAAAAACAGATGAGGTTTGAGTTTGACATTGTAAAATGTAAAGGACTTAGGCAGAACAATAATAGCAAGCATGGCAGACACATGACATTCAGACTGCTTATTTCCCTTATTTCTTTAAAAAATACAACAGTTAGATATGCAAATATTCTAGTGTCAAAAAATGAAAGTCAATTTGTCTTTATAGCCTTTGAAAATTGATCTTAATTAACAACTCTTATCCCAAAGAACTGATATACAAATGTAATAGACACTAATAAGGAGATAGACACAATTGATAATAAAAGTGTGGCATAATGTAGGAATCTGTTGTCAGAGTCTACATTTGGGAATATTTATAAACATACAGTATGTACAAAAATATTTCATAAGAATTTCAAAAAGTGAAGCAAACTTGCAAGTAGGTTATTTCTACATTATTCTTTTAATTTTAGAGACAAGCATTTCATTTCCAAAGTATGGGCATTATGTGAGTAGAAATCTGGATTCTTCATGGATCTTTAATTTCAAAAACTCTTCTTCTGATTCAGAAAATGGAACTGGAGTGCTAGATTTTTCATTGATAGGTGGACGTATACTTTGTTTCAAGTAATATTCATGTTCTCATTAAAAACAAAGCAAAACAAGAAAGTGCCAAACACATACCAATTTGACTTACTTGTGTGATGTGTAGTGTTTGTGAATAGAAGCTAAGCCTATTTTCACTTGAAAGTTTTGTATTGTATAATTAAATTGACATTATGTCTAGGCAGTTCAAATTACATCATAGAAATAAAAGACCAGCATGATAATCCACTAAAATATATATTATTTAAAAACTAACCAAAAGGTCAATGAATTATTTCAGTGCTTTATAAGAAAGCATTGCCTGAAACCTGTGAGAGAAAGCACCATTAAACAAGAATATCCCTTTAAATCTACTCCTAATGCATTTTAAAACATTTTCTTTCTCATATTCTTCTAAAACCTTAATATTCTATCACATATGTTATTTTATAACCACCACTTTTAGAAGAGATAATGACCTAAATTCAGATTTTTCTTGATCCTGTTCAATCTATGAAAAAAAAGAATAGTTCTAATTTACTAGAGATGATATAAAATAAGATTTTTTCCTGTTTTAACATATGAATTCTTAATAAAGCATGATAAACAAATTTATGCATTGTTCAGAGAGCAGAGACCAGTTTCTTCCCCTCAGTATACTTAGAAGAGTTACTTACCATAGAAAGGTGAAGACAATAAAGTTAGTGAAAAAAATGGTTTGATGACTGCAAACTAAAAAAGAATGCCTGTTCATTCAGTCTCATATTCTTTTGTGTCTACACAGATGAGATTTATAGGGTGAGGAATGGCCTGTTGTCTGCTCACTTTTCAATTGTACAGGCTGCTTTAATTGTGGACAGGTCAGTATGTAAATTCTTTTCTTTTTGTAGTCTTTATGTTGAACTGGGTTTCTCAATGTGCCTTTATCAGAGACAGTAATCCTTGCATGGAGTTTGAATAGGTAGAGAGTATTATTGTATTCTAAGAGGAATTTTAGGGGCAATACTTCCAATACTGGGTTCTCATTGCCATTGTCTTCCTGTGACCACGCTGATGACATGATGTATTAGGCATGCTGAAAAAAGAACCATGATATTGACATATGGGAGGAATATTCTCAGGGGCTGTCTGTCTCAGTGTAGATTATTTACCCTTAAAGCAAAACACACATGTCTTGGCCTATGCCTGTTAAGCATTTACTGAATCTAGATGACAAAGGTTACACCCAATGGGAATAAAATTCTAAACTATGTAGCATGACTATATATAGGAAACAGATGAAATATTTTATGTGGTCTTAAAAGTAGATTATAGAGTGTTCCACACAGTCATGAATACATAGTAAACCAGAATAATATTAATAGTATATTTCAAAGGGTAATTTTCTTTTCAGAAGGTCATAGAAAGGGGTACTTTTGGCTTCCTTTTGAATTAACTGATTAATTTTTTTCATATTTATATCCCTTTATTTCATGCTTTTTCATATTGTCACTGTCCAAGATGGCAATTACAGATGGATGAAGATAAAACAAAAAGTCTGGTCTCACAATTTTCTGCCTCCATAAATGTTTCCTAATAATCACTATGAAATTTCTCCTTGGTAATAGATGATCAATGTACTATATTTTCTCTCCATAGACGATTATGCATCATAGGAAATGAAGAAATTCCCTTATAGAATGTGGCTAATTTTCCTGTTTATAAGGCAAAAAGAAATCTCAGACATGCAACAACTCTTGTTTTCTCTTCCAATCCCTAATCTTTCTCTTAACTGAACTTTAAAAAAGATTACTTGCCATTTTCATTAAAAATAACTTGTATGCTATGAATACTAAGAAAACACTCTTTTTTTGCTTCTAAATTTGTTTACTCTTCTTGAAGTACACTTGTACTTTCTTTTTTGCCTTAAATTCTATTAAGTAAATTGGAGTATTTCACACCAAACACTATGCTTTTGTGTTAGGCATGCAAAAATGGGTAACATCTAACTTTATCCCAGAGGTGCAAGCAATCTAGGGAATGGGAAGGAGACAGATAGATAAATTAAAACTTTTGTGATAAGTGCTATAAGCAAAAACTACCTAAGTGCCAGCAGAAGGCAAAATAAGACGGTCTTTTGGAGCAAGTCAGGTAAAGTTTTAGAAAAGATGACAATGAAATGGACTTCAAGGTAAAGGCCATTTTTGAGAAGAAACCAGAAGGAGAAAAAGGACAGAAGTTGAAAATGTATAATTGAATTTTTGCCTTGGTTTATAGCTTGGAAAAAAATCCACAATTTTGGATTTGTGTAGATCACCATATTATAATTATTTTTGAAAAAAATAAGATTTCCATCATTTAAAAATATGAATTCACAATTTCTATCATTAGAGATTATATGCATATTTCATAAAGTGAAGTATTGTGATGTAATGGGAGATAATATTGAAATGGGAATCAGCAGACTGGAGTTTGACAAGCATAAATTTGTATATATTGCCTTATTTGTTTGTATAACTATCAATTGGCCATTTATGGTCCTGAAACTCAATTACTACCCTAACTCCCAAAAGATTTTTTAAAGATCTTTTTAACTGTGTATCATGTGTTCTGAAAGGGAGAAATAGCTCAGTTGTCTATATTATACTCACTGCAGAGATAAGGGAATGAATTAGGGAAAAATGAGTATAATAAATTGTACAGCAGTTGGACTAGATTCTGGATTCTGAGCTACTGTGTTGCTGCATCAAGTCCAGGGTTAGTGTGGGAAGAAATACCATGAAATTAAAAGAATCTTAAAGGGAATATGAATATGTGGCTAAGACAAAATGTATTCTATGTTATACAGCTTTTCTTATTCTAATATTGAGAAATGGGTTCTTACGATTATGGAAATACAAAAATCAAATAACAATGCCACACATTATTGGACAACATCATTGTTTTTAATCTGAAGGTAATGGATATGCATTAACGTATACTGAATGCCTATTAACTGCCAGGTACTGTAATGGCTATTTTAAAAATATGATCTTAGATAACACTCACACTATTAATTTGGCAGTTATTTTCTCCTTTCATAGAGAAGTTAAGCAATATTTCCAATGTCATCCATGGGCTAGTAATGTAATCCATTTAAGTAGAGATCTGCCTTACCCCAAATCTTATTCTTTTTTCCCTTAAACCGCATTCCTGTTTTCCTGCCATACTGCTTTCATCAGCATGGAGAGAAGAGTGAACAGCTTAAGGAAGCTGAGCATGAGGATCAATAAAAAAGAAAAAACTGCAAACAATGAATAAATCTCCTTAGGAAGAACCATGGTATTAATTCACATGATTCTGTCTAAACTAAGCTTGACTTTAGGTCAGAAAGCTGACATAATTTATGTTAAGTGACAAATAATAACTTTCCACTAAGTCTACAAACATCCATTTGATATCATGTTCAGGGGATTGTAGGCTTTTGTTTTTTGATCCTTATGTATTATAGGAAGGCCTACAATAAAGATATTTCCTAGATTTAAGCAGAAGGGTAGTTCGAAGGGAATATTTTGAGATAAGACTATTTGAACTCTTAATTAGCAGATGGGGTCCTTTGAAAGAAGCTTGAGGCACCACTGTTTTGCTCTTGAACAGAAGATAGATTTCTTCCAGAATAATCTATAATTTACAGGATTTTGCAGGCTAGTTGGATAAACTGAAGATTATTAGCACCTATGGCAAAGAAGAGAGGGTGATCATTGTTTTTTGTTTTTTTTTTTTTTTTTAATAATGAGGCACCATGCCAATCTAGCAGATGGTCAGAGGTATATATTGAAGGTGCTTGTGTATTATGCAGATAGAGTATCTTCCAGGGACAATGGAAGAAACAACTTCATCATGATTGAAGACCAGAAATCATTTTTAAAAACACAGACATAGCTACTCTGGCACCTGAGAACGCTTTAGAGAATTGAGATCAATACAGCATGTAAGATGGAAGCCTAATGACATTCATGAGTTAAAAGACAAATTTGGTGGCCAAGCCATGTTTGGGGAACAAACGTAACAACAAATGAGCTCTGCCAAATCCCACGGGTGGACAGTGCAAACTCTATTAGTAATCTGTGATTCAAAACCCATGTTGTTAAGCAAGTCACTATAAACAAAATTTCAAATTTATAAAAATGATGCTATATAATGATAATTTCAGGAAGTTACTGAACAAGAGTATGATTATTTTTGGCTGAATTAATAATAAATCTGCCACCTGCCTAGAGGTTGCCTCTCTTCCCAGAGTCTCTGAGTTCCTCACTGTTTTTTGCCCTGGAGCTGCATGTTATCCCACTTGCTTCTGCTTAAGGCTCTGATCCCCACAGTTATTCTTTAGGGTTTTCCTCTTGCAGAGTTCTGCTAATCTTAAAATCACAAGAACCCAAAAGGAAAGAAATAGCTTCAGCATGTATGTATTTTGAAGCTGGATATCTGTAAATAGTATCATATCGAGAACAGTAATAATCTCCTCAATATTGTCTAGGATGTACAAACACAAAAAAAATTTAGGAAATTTAATTTAGCAGGATTTCAGGGTAACATTTACTTGCTTGAATCTAAACATTTTAGGGAAACACAGATAGTCATGTTAGGATTTAAGTTTTAAAGCATAATTGGACGAAATGTCAATAAATGCAAGCGAGTTTTGTCAAACAAGTTTCATGTGAACCAATATGTTGCTCAGCTCACAGAGTTTGCATTTAATTGAAGCTTATCTCATTATACTCTAGGGGATGTAGTCAGAGCTTTGACCTACCTAACTTCAACACAATTATTGAATCCTGTTTCAGTACTAACATTGATCCGTATTTGTGTGTACATATGTAGATACATTTTTAGTGTAATTATCTATAAAAGTACAGATAAAATATATAATATTGCAACATTTACTCCTCAGGAAATAATACCTTTTATATAATAGTATATGATGCCAATTAAAAAATAGATACCATTTTCAGATGCAAAGAGCAGACAATTCTGTAATGTAGATAATATTATTCTCTTTTAATTATTTTTAAACCTACCTATTTTTAGTTATTTTATCTGAAAGATTGCAGATACAAGGCTATGGCCGTTATCATAGCATCACGATTATATAATGTAACCAGAGCTCAAACCATCAGCAGGAAGCTCTGAGAGTTCAAGATTATCAATCATAAGCTGATTAAACATCATAAATTGAAGGCATAAAACACATGAATGAGAAGTTACCACTAGATTTCCAAAACATCCTGTTTGCCAGTTTACATGAATCATTTTTACTTGTATCACTTTTAAGATTAAAAAACAAATTATTGAACGTATCGCAGTTATAAATTTGTGGCAATGGTTGGTTGACAAAAATAATGAAATTTAAACAATGAGTTGGCAAGGTCTTAGCAAAATTTTTTTTTGCTTCACTTTGCTAGAACTTTACTATGTTTGAGACTTATTACTGAACAAAAGTCACTAAAGCAGATGTGTATGTCCAAAGAGACAAGCACATAAAAGTTATTTGTGCTATCTTGCTCTTGATAAATTATTAAAAGTGTTTCATTATTTATGATTAGTATTATTTTCAGGTATTCTTGCAAGGAGCTTTTTATGATTCTTCTAGTTAAAAATGGTTAACTAGATCTGTATATAAAATTAGTAGCTATAATTTCCTAGTGGTGTGGGATAAAAAATATTGTATTTGCTGATAAAACAGAAAAATTAAAAAGTGAATTATCAAAGAGGTTATTCTAACATGATTCCAAAACCAGAAAATAGAAAGTGTGAGATTCAGTCAAATAAATTATTTGACATGTAGTGAAACCAATACAAATTTGACTGAATTCAGCTTAAAGAAATCTATTTAAATCTAATTATATTAGTGTATAGTTGCATAAACTAGATAACTAGATGTAGTTTATTAGACTTACCAATGTTAAGCTTTCATATGTAAGCATGCATACTTTAACTGAATACCAAAAATAAAATGAAAATAAGATATAGCTGAAAAGTAAATAAGGGCTAATGCCCACAAACAGGAATGAGCTACTAGTACATTCATAAATAGAACTAAGATGCTGGTTTAGGTCAAATTTGCATTATTGACTGTGGCTTAGTGACTCCTAGGAGATACAGTTCACACCTACTTGAAGAATCAGGCACATTATCTTTAGTTGAAAGGCAGTAATTACTGTAATAAACGAAGGCTGACCTTAGTTTAAACAAATGGATGCTTTCTGTTGAGTAAGCAGTTTACAAGAACCAATAGACCTATGAATTTGCTAATGTTCTCCCATCTTCATACATTTCCATTGACGTACACCAAAAAACAAATAGTGAACTCAGATTAGACATTAATTATTTCTCCTAATAGCATGAAATTATTAAAATATAAATTCTATCACCTTTATCACATCTGAAGTCTCATAAAAACTTTGTCTAAGAAGAAAGAATACACATATATATAAACATGTATACATATAGGCAAATTATATAATTCAAAATTACATTTAGTAAATATGAACATCAAGCTTTCTGACTTTTCTATCATCAAAGCAAATTATTTATTGGTTTTATCTAAGGAATTTGGCCTCAGTTGAAATCAATGAAGGACACGAATAAATAAAATTGCATTTTAATTTCACAAACATTACGTTTGGTCAGTGATTCACAATGGTTGGAAGCCTAAAATGATGTAAGAAAGGGAGGGATTATGCCTGACCACTCTGCTAAAGCAGAGGTGGTTCTTCACTCTGCTAGCACATTAGAATAATCTAGTGGAGACTTTAAGACAAAAATACCTGTGTTTTCTCTACATTTCTAGGGATACTGATTTGTTGCCTGGGAGAAAGTGCTGGATATGGGAACTGGGTCAAGAATATCTCATTTGAAAAGAAGACTGAAAGTGGTATAGGTTTGACCTCACAACTTTGTGAAATTCTGAATTCTTTTACTGAGGAAATCCGAACACTTTCGTAGTCATGTTATTTGACAGATCATGTAATAGGCAATTAAAAAAATGTGTTTCAAGCCAGGGCTGGTCAAGTTGTGAAGCTGAATTAGTAGAAACCACTTTATATGATATTAGGCTGTTTCCTGAAATAATAAATAATGATAATATAGCACTTGAAAGTTTATTTTTTCAAATTGTTACTCAATGATAAATAAATTTAATGTTTTAATGGATATTATTACAGTAAAACAGACATATAATGCTGTATAGATTATCTCTGTTCTTTAACAAGAGCAGACACCTGGTTTAGTACCTTCTAATTATTTTCTTTTTTTATTATTAGTTCTTACTGAGTTACTATTTATTGAACACTTAAGATGCATCAGTCACTTGTTCTACAACAGGCCTGCATTATCATTCTTTAATTCTCACACAGCTGTATGAGTTAGGTATTAATATTATTCTGAGCATAGACAGGTTACTTAGCTCAAGGCTATATTACTAGATTATTTTAATTAATATAGACACATGCTCCTGGATGAGAAGACTGACAGAGACAAGTATGCCCTTGCCCTACTTTATGTGAAGAACTACTATTATACAAAGCCATATCTATGGAAACAGTGTGGTACTGGTGCAAGAACAGAAACATAGATTAATGCAGCAGAACATAGAGCTTAGAGGCAGACCCATACATATATGAGGATATGATCTGTGAAAAGTGGCTACCAATGGAGAAAGGGTAGATATTTTTAATAGATGGTGTGGATAAACTGACTTATATGAAAAAAAATTAAAAACAACATACACAAAAGTGTCTTCAGATGCATTAAAAACTAAAATGTGAAAGGCAAACCTATCGAGTTAATAGAACAAAAAAATGCAGGAGGCCATTTTTGTGACTAATTCAAATGAAAACCATAAGGTAAAATATGAAGGTGTGAGCTGCATGAGAATAAAAGTTTCAGTTTACTAAAGGGAAAAGATATTTACGATATGTAAAATCAACCAAGAAGTCCTTTTCAACATGAAAAGGGCAATGACTATGAAAGAAAAATAAACAAAGTGTATTATCAAACAATTCATAGAAGAGAAACCCCAAAAGATCATTGAATACAAAGTGATACTCCAATTTGCTAATGATTACAGAAATGAAAATTAAGTGATATAATGTGGTTGTATACCTGTTAGGCCAACAGGCTTATGAACTACTGGTGGGAGTTTAGAGTGGTGTAGCCATTCTGGAGAGTAAGCTGGCAATTTGGCAAGTCTTGTTAACCTCCAGGTGAAAAAACAGTGAGTATTTCCAGATATAATTGGGATTTCACATATTAATTCTATCTCATGAACTCCATGCCTATGGCAAGCAATAATAGAAAAAGGAAGCATGACCTCTAAATTTATATTAATATTGACATTTTCAAAATATTTTTAGTTATGCATTGTTTTTTTCCAACTTGGAAATAAGGATTGGAGAATAAAGAAGAAAGTGCATTGAAAGAAGCCTTAGTGTCATATATACATAGTAAAAAGAGTACATCACAAAGCTACATACCACTAGCCTGAAAGATGTCAATCATTTTCAGCATGGAGGTGCTTATGACCACCAATTGATATTTATGGAGCTCATGCTGTGTTATATGGCTCTGGGAAACATTTATTTTTGTAGAATGGATTATCTCTACCAGTTGTTGGTGATCCCTAAAGATCTTAGCTTGGATACTAATTCCTACCCACTTGGTTTCTGTTAAATTTGAAGTAAGGTAATGTATATATGAAAAGACCTTAGTTATTATGAAAACATCTAACAAATTTAGTATGGTAACAAAGTGGTTACCACATAGCTGGATACCTTGCTTAAAATTAAAGGATACTGACATTGAAAAAAAATACTATTTTAATTATTTCCTTTTAAGAAAGCAGATTTTTTACTTTAAAAATAAAAAAGAATTGCCATATGAATGAAAAGATATTATCTTTGTTTTGCTAGTTAAGAGGTTTCTAAAAGCCGATAAATCAGAGATTTACCATATTTACCATTTATGATCCCCTCTGGAAAACATAAAGCTGCATTTTTTATTAGAATCTATTAGTGCATCTCATTTTAATTATTGTGATGTCACATTCTCGGGGTTTTATTAAATTAGTAACATTTTAATGAATCTTAATTGCTTCACATAGTTGTGTTTTTTTTCAGTGCAAAACTAGACAAATAATTCTATTTTGATAATATGGAACAGTCTCTGAACTATAGAAAGAACTGTATTTCTTTTAGCATTTTACTCATATATGAATTTAAATCAATAATTGACTGTGTTTAGTGTACTCATTATCTTAAGAATGAATTATTTTTGCAAAGACCTAACGTTTTAAGCAAGTGCTAAATCCTAAACCCACATTCAATTTTATCCAATCTCATGTCTACTTCTGAGTTAGTGCTAGTGAGAATGACATAATATGTATTAAAACTTTCATGATATTTAAAGCAGAAAAATTAGGTTACAGTGTGCATAGATTTTTAAAAAGTAAATTCAAATATATGCATACAGCAAAATACAAAAGTTTTAAATAGCAAGTAATTATTATCCTCATATTTACTATCTGAGTAACCAAAGTGTACATAGTGAAGCTTATGTGAAAGTGAATGTTGTTATAACTGGAATATATTCACTAACAGAGTCACAAGTTAGAAATGTATTCCCCTTAAATATCCCTTCCCACTTACATGTAGAATCTATCACTACTCACTAAGTCAGTCCTTAAAGATAGGTCTCAGCTAATCTGAAGCCAACACAAAATATATCATTTGTAAGGTAAAACTGGAAACTTTACTATAGATACAGGATTTCACAAAAGAAGAGATTTCCATGAAAGTGTTGTTGAAGAACTACTTATCTCTCTCTCACACACACACAAGCAAAAACATTGCCAGAGGAAAATTTTCAGTTAGATGAATTAAAGTTTGAGAATGAAGAAATCTACAAGTATTACAAGATGGGTTCTGCACAAAGAATATTTGGGTAATTTTACACACATGACCCTTTTGTGGTAATTCCAGCATTATATGAAGGGATAGATTTCATATCTTATCACACAAGGTTCGCCAGATAAATTGTTTTAAAGCATTAATGTTCAATTCATTATAAAAGTTAGAGCAGAGTTGCAAACATAAAAAATTTTATTAAACATACAAATTAATTTTTTAAGACATAGGTTCATTAAAAAATAAAATCCTAATTACTTTTTCAATTTCAATGTCATTTTGCACTCACCATTTTTTATTTATTTTTTCAAAGACAGGGTCTGTCACCCAGGCTGGAGTGCAGTGGTGCAATCATAGCTCACTAGAACTCCTGGCCTCAAGCAATCCTCCTGCCTTAGTCTTCTGTATCAGGGACTACAGGCATGTGCCACCATGCCTGGCTAATCTTTTTATTTTATTTTATTTTTATACACATGGAATATCACTATATTGCCCAGGCTGGTCTTGAACTCCTGGCCTCAAGAAATCCTCCTACAAGAGCCACTGTGCTCAACATCACCTCTTTGTGTATGTAAATTCTCTTTAAGCAGACTTTGTTCATTATATTAATAATTTTAGGTGAATGATGAGGACTGCTTGCATATTAAAATACGAGTATTGCTGAGATTATTTTATTTATGTTTTTAAAAATTTTCTAAATTATCTGTATTGAGAGTGATTACTTATGTAATCAGTAAAACTCTCAATATGAATAATTTTAAAAAAATTGTTATATTCTTAGATTGCTTATGTAAATGGAGCTTATTAGTTGACATATTTCTAGCACTCTGAGTAGTTTTAAATATAAGTTCTTATCTAAATTATCATTGGGCTGAAATGAAGAGTTAATACAATTTTAAAGTCAAAAATAAAATTTCCCCTTGAACTTGACAAAAACCAAATTGTGTTAGTTGCAGTAGAATACAGGGGCTCAGTGTAAAAGGCAATGTAACCTATTCCTGATAAAATAATGAAATGATTCCTTACTTAATAGCAAAAATATACCATAGGCCTTTAATTTCATGTTCAGTTTAAGTAATACTTAACATTTTATGTTTAGTTAAATTGGTTGATTCTGATAGTTGTCTACAAAATGAATTTAAATGAATTTAGTATGAGTGATTGAAAAAATATTGATTTTGATTATCCCTTTTTCTTTTTTGATACATAGACAGTGCTCCAAGATACATCTATATAAATGCTTAATTAATGTAAGGCAGCAGAAGTAGCAGAGAAATTACAGCTACTTCTATGAAAAATGCATTTCTGTAATTGAAAGGTGATCTTGTTCACCTATATAGTCACTTGTATACATCAATAACAAAATCCTGATGTCCATTTGACAACTTTTACAAAATTAACACATTCATGCTAATACTGCCACTTGACCTAAGTTCTAGAGAAATTTATTAGATTTAAATAATATGATAATAACAGAATTTATTTCTAGAGGCTTCTCTTTGTTTCATTTTTAGTTTAAAGACAATCATTAACTAATTATTGAGTAAAACTCTGAATTTCTTTTTGTACAAGTACTGTTAGTGGAAATGTAAGATAGAAATAAATATAGGAGAAATAGGTTAAAATTAAAAGAACTACATGTACATTAAAGGCTTGGGTGAAGAAGGATGAATAAATAACCCTATCTCTGGTTATTTCAGAGTAACGTCTTGATTAAATTATGGAGTGAATAGTCTGACAGATTCTCTTCAGAACATTTTCACTAATGAGGATTTCTATGGCAAGCCACTATTCTAGAAATGGTAATTTAGCTCTGTATAGTTCTTTGTGAAAGGATTTTGTATGTCTCCACTAGTTCTTTTTAAATTGAAAACATCTAAATTGCATTTGAGAAGGGATAACCTGCAAGCATATTTATTCATAAATACTATAGGCTGTATATATTTTGAAGCATACATTGAATGATGTAGTATTTTATACATATTCTTGATGTTAAGGTATACCATAGAGCATCTTTCATTTTTTTAACACAGAAAAATCAGTTACAACTATTTGTTTCTGGACTAGAGCTTTAACAACTGAAGTCATGTCTGACCTGAATGGACATTAAAATCCCAATACATCAAAAGCATATTTTATAAGATTTAGGTCTTGAGCAAAAGTTCTTTTCTTCTTTCTTTTGGATTTATTTTAACATAGCTGTGTTGATTTAGGATCCTTCTTCAAAGTTCTAATGTCAGTTTTAAAATGCACATGCTAGCATAAAGCCTATGACATACAAAGTATGCTGTATTACATAATGGAATCTGACAGAACTGTGATAATTCTTAGGAATTAATGTTAATGTCCTAAAAGTCTTTAATCTCAATTTATGAAACATTTCACATGTGCAGACAATGGTACAAATTTAATAGATACTAATTTTCTATACCACATAAACAATTATTACATTTTTGCCACATTTTCATCACATCCTCTTTTCAAATATTAAAAAAATAATTATAGATATTGCTAGAGCTATTTCTCCATCCATTTCTACTCCTACTTTCCTGGAGAGAGCTAGCATCCTGAAGTCAGTATAAATCATTCCCATGCATGTTTTTATATTTTTACTACATATGTATGGTTCTCTTATTTCATCTATAAAATTAAAGAGTTACATGTAAAAAATTGATGTATTATTATTATTACTTTTAAAAAAATTTTATTAGAACTAACTGAATAGCACTAGAATTAAAATCGACTGGGCTGCTGCTGAGACTTCAATCTTTAAAATTGATTTGAGGGGAATAAAAAGCCCTTTATGTAACAGTTATTATGAAGTGTTCCATTTTTTTCATGACCTTTGTTTCCTACTTGTATAATCATTTATACTGAAATTCATTAGTCTGCTCCTGAAAAGAAGCACTAAAGGCTATATAAGTAACTATGGGTTAATTGGATAACTGTGGTAATTTGAAAGCTTATGCATGCTGACTTTGCAATTATTAATAATACATGAAGCTTACTACAGATAACCCCTACCCTGGTTATGGGAAGCAACTGAGAATAGAGGCTAGATTCCCTGGATTTGATAGTGTGTCAAATCAAGAAAATTGATTTAATATCTCTCTGACTCAGTTTCTTCATGTACAAAATGAAGACAATAAAACCTACTTTAACAAGCTGTTATGAGGATTATATGAGATAATGCCAAATAAGCAGTGCTGCATGCCTGCTAGATTTAAGCTATTACAGTGAAAGTGAATTGGGGACATGTTAAACTTTCAGAAATATGTATTAGTTGCTAATTAGTTACATTAACAGTTTAGAAGTTTCAAACTTAACTTTTCATCTCCATGTTGCCTCTTGATATTTAATTTCTTGAGTAAGTGAGACATGACTGCTTCTCTAGTGGACTACTTGAGCTACCTTATTCTATGGATTAATTTGGAGACCTAGCTTCTCCTCTTCTTACAATGTTTTTGTAAACACCCAGTTGGCTGATTAAATCTCATTCTTATTAAAACATCTAGAGTATTTTCTGGTTCCTTCATCTATACCTTCCATGACAAAGATTTTGGAAAGAGAGATATACCATGCAGCAGATGCTAATTGTTGGCCACAGGAACTCAAGGAAGAGAATTTGGGATTTGTTAATTCACCTGTTTGATTTGCAGTAAGTAAGCTCTGAATCCAATTTGCAAATGAGACAAACACAGTGACACAAGAGTGGCATGATGTATCCCCTGTAATGAAGTGCCAACTGAAACAAGGATTTAGCAAACTCAGTGGTTCTTGCAAAAGGCTGTTAAGACATTAATAAAGAATACAAAGTCTTTGTGACTGGGGTACCTGCTTCTGATCACCCTGAATCATTTATAGAAATGATACACCCAGGTTTTGAATTCTTGACTCAGGCATGATCAGAGGCACAGACCATCTCTTTTATCTAATAGCCACAGGGCTATTGTAGCTGAAATTCTGATTCAGCATTAGTGGATTGGGGCTGCTGGATTACTATATAAAATGACTGCACAGCTTAACCAGGCCTCTCGTGTGAAAGTTTAGAGCCTTGATCGGGGAAAGTGCAGGACCCTGAAAACTGGAATGGAATTACGTGGGTAGGTTCAGATAAATCTAAGCACCGATATCCCACATCCACTACTTGTCAGTTGCCAGCAGGAAGAGGCCTTTCTTCTTATAGTAAGAAGCTGGACCTGCCTTGCTTGGAGACCTGAGGCAGTTATCCTGTTGAAGGATCCCCATTCGCTTTATACCTGGTTCCATCACTCTTCATACCTCTACAGTGAAGATCAGATTAAATTCCCAACATGTCACAGCTGTAATAAACAACCCAGGAAGGGAAAGACGACTAGATTTCACTAATTTATATCAATAAAAACCCTGAGAATATCTATGGGATATTATTCTAATTGTGCTAGATCAAGAAAACAGAAAAATAATTTTAAAGTGGCTGAATCTATTAATATTGATGTGGCTGCATTTAATAGAGATTGTGGATTCAAGGGCTAGTTTGAGTAGCTGGAAATGGTTCTAGCTGTGTGCTTGGTATTGACTGAAACTTAGATTCAAATTACATTTTTGGTAAATAAAATTTAGATGCCATAAATTCTTTGGCATAATGGAGAGAGAGAGAAATTCATGTAGTTATCAAGCATGTGACATGTGGCTAGTCTGAGTCAAGATGTTTTTAGGTGTAGAATGGTGGAAAAGAAATCTAAAGTATCTCAATAATACTATTTATATTGATTATATACTGAAATAATATTTTTGCTATATTGGACTAAATGAAATATAAGTTTTAAAAAGTTTCTCTTATTTCTCTTTATTTTGTTTTAAAATATGACTATTAGAAAATTTAAAATTATACATATGGCTTGCATGTGGTGTGCATTATATTTTTATTGAGCAGTGCTGACATAAAGGGATACAAGTGTTTTATCATATTTACCCATCCTCCAACTCTGTCTCCTGAAATGTCCCAGAAGACATTTCCTTTAATAAGGCATTTAGAACTACACTCCAGAGAAGTGCTCCTGCATTTTTGAAAAGCATTGTAGTGTTTGGTCTCTGTAGGCTAGGGATGAAGTTAAAAAGTACTGCCACTGAAATTAGTCCTTGATTTCAGTGGGGGTGATAAGGTCATGGAGTGGTCAAGGCAAATAGTAGCAGTTAAATACTAGAGACAAAGTGAGCATGGCTTTCACAGTAGCTGATAGACTGCCAAGGATATTTTGCTGTGGTTTAAAAATCATGACTCCCTGCAATTGAAATAGGTGTGAGTTACCAAGGTCCAAATAAGTTTTAAATAAAAAAAGTTGAGTGTGGTGAATGAAGACCTAACTTAAGTCATATATTAGAAAATCATAGTCCATCACCAAATCAGATTATGAGCCCTCACCCACCACACAGGCTCAGAGGAGCCCCTCCCTGCATAACTTAAAAAGAAGCCAGGTAGGTATAAAAAGGACCATGCAATACCATCAAATTTATGTACTATAATTTTCTTTCTGGACTTCCTTAAAGGCAGCCCATTTATCAGGATGTCAGATTTGAAGGAAGGGCAACACCAACTAGCTGATATTGTTAATGCCTAAACATCCAGAACACTACTGGTCCATCAGTCAAAAGAAAAAGTTTTATACCAAGTATATCTGCCAACATGCTTAAAATCTATCTTGTGACAATCTTGCCACATCTTCAATACATCATTAAACCAGTAACTGGCAAAACAACACATCTTCTCTCTAATCCACTGAGTGAGGGTTTTTTAAATGGTAGAAAGTCCTTAGAATTGCCACTCTATATAAAATAAAAATCAAATAAAATACCATATCTCTGAAAATACGAACTAATTAGTGCCAATTTAAAAGACATGAAATATGCAGTGGGTGTTTTTCCTTATTTGACCCCCATTAAATTTACCTCTTTGACCTATGGAGAGGAGAGAAAAGTCTTAGAGAATGATGATTATTGCATACATAATTAGGTGGAATATAAATGTTAGACTTTTGCAGATATTGTCTCTTTACTACAGAAAAATCAACAGAGATTTAAGTTCATGGCACATGAAATGCAGCTATTATTCAGGGGAATGCATTCTTCTTTCTCCAGTAAATGAACAATACTAGAATAATTTTACTTTCACTCTGCAGGTACAGTAGTACATATTTACTGTCTTACCTAAGGGCTACATTAACTCTCTTTCCTTATTACTGTGGGAACTTGATCATCTTACATCCCCCAAGTCATAATCCTTGTCCACTAGGTTGGTGAAATTATGTTCAGTGATCTTGGTGACCAGTAAACAACAGCATTTATAAGGCATCAGCATTTCAGTAGGTGGGAGAGAAATCACACAAAAATTTAGATTTCTGCCTATTGTTCCTGTGAATTTGGAGGGTCTAATCATGTTAGGATATTCTCTCAAAAGTGAAAGACCAGAGGCTGCTCCTGATCCACATTTTTCAGCAAATAAATCTGTTTCTTGGGTATCTCTGGCATTTGAAGGAAACATATACTACATTTGGGCGAGCTAGCCCTCTAATCCTCTTTATTAACCAACTCACACATAATGTTATCACTTTTGAGTGTGATCCAGAACAAGAAAAGGCCATCCTACTGATTTAGCAGTGGAAAGCAGCTCTGCTATTTGGGCGATATGGCTCAAGAAATTCAATTTTGCAGTGTTGGGATGTGGTACGGTACTTCTAGCAAGTTCTGATAGTAAGATCAAAGCATAGACCACATAGGGCTTTAGAGAAAAGCAATTATCTCTTTGGAAAATAATTAATCTCCTTTTGAAATCCAGCTTCTGTTTTACAACTTGGGTCCAAGAGTGATCGAACCTCTGATCAAGGGAACCCAAATTTTCCCCAAGTCATGCAGCTACCATTAACTGGGTGATATTTGACCTTTAAGTCATAAAGTTGTGTGTGCACTGAAGCATGCCATCATGAAGAGGAATTGGCATAAGCAAAATATCAGGCTCAATCAGTTACTGAAAGCATAAAAATGTTGCATGTGCAGATAGCTCTCAGTCATGGTGCATCTGTTTCCTGATACACTGTCACCACACCTTTGATCCATACATATGGCCACCTGAGGCATTTCCTATAACCAGGTGAGAGGGGGGAAAACTGAGCCTTATATATATTTAGTTCTGCATGTGTTGGCATTTATTGGAAGTGGACTGCTGCTACAGTGTAGTCCATACAACAGTTCCATGAAGGAGAACAGAGAAAGTAAATTCTTATTGTGGGAACTACTTCTAGTGGTACAAGTAGACATCCACTTTCTCTGGAAGGAGAGATAGCTAGAGGTATGTATCTAAATTGATTCAGTGATACTGGCTAAAGGGTTGGACAGAGGTTTGGGGTGTTAGAAAGGGAAATTTCAAGAATGTATAACAAAAAAATCTGGGCAAGAGGTGTGAGATGCATCATTTGAAATGAGTTTGAAATATGGGGATATCAATGTCCTATGTGAACACTTACAAATAAATATGTGCTGCATAGGAGGCTTTTAGTAATTAGGTTGCAATGATGATTTAGATGTCATTCAACTTCTCCCTTCATCACCCTACTGCTGGCACAACTGCTCATAAACAATGTGTCCAGGGAGCAGGGATACAGGTTATGTATGGGCTTATGACATGACATTACCCTCAACAAAACCAAATGACCACCATTACCGCTGATAGCCCAGTCTGCTCACAGCACAAAGTAATGTTGAGCCTTCAGTATGATGCAGTAGCACATGGGGTTCACCCAGCCAACTTGGTGGCAGGATTATTATACTGAACTCCTTTTATCATGAAGGAGAGGAAAATGACTTATGTTCTCACTGGAATAAATATTCTGTGAATGAATGTTTTTTCCTTGCCACCCTATTTCTGCCAGACCCATCATATGTGTATTTAAATGCCTTGTTACATATCAGGTTATCATGTTCAACACTGTTTCTGAAGAAAGAAATTATTTTTCATCAATGAATTGAAGGAAAGGCCTGAATATAGGTTGCTACAACAGTGCAATGGCCAACTGAATATTCAGTATATTTAGTTATGGTACCATCTAGGTATCTTATGAAGTTGAGGTTCTTTCCTCAAGGAAGTAGTATATGCTCTGAACCAATGACAAATTTCTTGCATCTTACATTGTTAGTCTAGTAGTGATTAGTGTTGTTCACCCTGTATATGTACCCATTGGTATATGTGGGGGATTGGTTCCAGGGCCCCCTGCAGGTACTCAAATCCACAAAAGTTCAAGTCTCATATATAAAATGGTGTAATACTTGCTTATGACCTATGTATATCTTCCCAATACTTTAAATCATCTCTAGATTATAGCTAATACAATGTAAATACTATGTAAATAGTTGTTACACTATATTATTTAGGAAATAATGACAAGGAAAAAGTCTGTACATGTTCTTTACAGATGCAACCATAAATTGAATATTTTCAATCTGCAATTGGTTGAATTCACAGATGAGGAACCCATGGATACAAGGGGAGTGGCTATATTTTAGTTCTCCTTCCTCCAAGGGCCATAGCAGGATTGTACTCCCTTACTCCATTGAAGTTAAATATGCCCCTCTGACTTTATTTGGGTAAATAAAAGAGCCTAAGTTACTGAGCATAAGTTACATCTGTGCAAAAGCTTTTAAAGCCAGTTCATGATTATTCTACTTGTAATCATGGAAGCCTGTGTCAAGATGGCACTTCTGTTAACCTTAGTAATTTGAGTGACTATGTTGAACAGAGTCCCTCTGACATGTGAAGTCTAAGTGAGAAATAAATTTGTGTTGTGTTTCCTTGGAACACTTAATTGGTGTTGCCATGGAAATTTTATTTTTGCTTGTTACTACAGTATACCTTACTGTTGTACCCATCTACAGCTGTAGTAGCAACCTGTAGCTGATTCAATAGTTTTTTTGCAGCAATGCAAAGTTAATAGTATAATATTTTATTTTTATAGAAAATGCTTATGTACTTCTTGCATAGCCCTCAAATATTAACTTTTTGAGAAAAACTGAAGTTATTGGACTGATGTTCACAATTGTGAAAAAAAAATTTAAAGGAGTGAATGTAAGGAGAAAAATTTATCATTGCCTAAAATTCTCTCTAAAAAGTAGAGATTAGGAAAGGTTAGCCAATTCTCTTTTGGTTTGCAAGAAAAATTAATGAACTGAAAAATATTATTGCATTTTATATGAATTGGAAAACCAAAACAAAAAAGCAGGAGAATGATTTGCATAAGACCACAGCAGGAATCTAAAGAAATGCAGAGATTAGACTCCACCTCAGGCTGTGTGCCGACTTGAAGGTGAGCATCATGCCGTTGACATGTACTGCTTAGAAGGCTTTTGAATCTCATATGAGTCTCCCTAGTTTAGTAGGGAGTCAATTCCAAAGCCAGGCCTCTGCAAACTGAATAGTTCAGCTAAAATATTAATTTTCTTACATAAATTTCATAGTAAATGAAGATTCTTGCTGAATTGCCCAGATAATTAGCCAGTTGCTTTACTGCTACAACCAAAGCATTATTTATTTCTTAACATTTTATTAAAGTCTCTTAATAAAACTTTTAATTTGAATTCTTCTTGTAGTCTCTCTTAAGGATGTCAGCATACCTAAAGAATATCTTATGTTTTATGTTTCTGAGTGTGTTTATTTATCTGCACATTTGTAAAATTTGTAGCTTCTGGTTATATTTTAAAAATTGAAAGCAATCTTCCCCAAATTCAAAACTATTCATCAAAAGTAATTAAATGAAAATTTCCCAATCAATATCAAGATTTTGCCATTTCATTTAATCTTAAACACTATCCTTTTGGTTCTCCCACCAAAGAAACTCAAACATGTTTAGCTGTCAAGTTTTTCACCCTGAAAATATTATCAAATACTAAATAAAAATATAAACACATATTTGTTCAGTTGGTCAATGCCATTTTGGAATCATTTAAATCTCCAAAGTTCTCATTAAAAACTCTAGAACTATAATTAGTTTTAATAAATATGAGAATAATATAAAACTTACCTTTCAATTTTTTAAAAATAATTAAGATAAACTGCTTTAAACTGCTGTTAATAGACTCCCATTATTGTCAGAGTTTGATTTACTTTTTAATGCTCAAATACACTTGAAATTTCCACTTTTTGTGCTCCTTAAGCTTCGGGAGCACAGAATTAGGGCATGTCTACTACCTATTATTAATTAGTAAGAAAGAAAATGTACCCATTTTCTTTTTCTCTCAATTCAAGGGAAAATATTTTTTTGGAATATGAGACGAATTTAACCCATGATTGTAATTTCTGTCTCATTTGCTTGTTTGCATATTTTTAGAGAATTGGCAGAATTGCTTAGTAATCGAGGTCACTCAAAACAATTCAAAAATTTGATTGCTTTATAACTCTGGAAAAATATGTGTCTCTTTCCCTGAACTATTGATAGACTAACCTAATTGGTTAAATTGATGTGAGGTAATGATTCTATTCTCAATATGGGTCTACAGCAAGTAGAGATGGTTTAATTTATCGTCATTTTAAGAAATGTTTATTAATTTCCTATTATGCATGATTAATGATCCACAAGCCTAGAAAGAACAAGCTAATGATGGGGCCACCAAAATGATGATCCAAAGAGAAGCAATTCATGGTTTTGATCTTAACAGGGTTTATGTCTTATGTACCCCCATGTACAAAGCTCTACCAGAGTAGGTACTCCCTCTATGAAATTTTATTCAAGTAAATGAATAAATAATTGTCCAGTTATTTCATAGGTAATGGATTAGGCATTTTATATGAACTGGTAAATTTATTGTTATTTTCTAAAGGCAAATATGATGTACTTAAAAATATGTAACCACTAAAATATAGTGCTAGTTTTATTTTGTTCTGTTGTTTATTTTCCTGTATTTTCAAATTTACCAGCAACTATGTAAGATATTATAATTTAAAGAAAATAGTACTAAAAGTTAGATTTGGGAGACCTGGTTTTAGTTAAATCTTTTCTGGTAAATATCTTTGTTAAATTGTGATAACTTTAAGGGTCTTGGTTTCCTCACCTGTAAACTCATAAATTTTGAGTAGATTTCTGGTGTTTTAGCCACATATTGGAAACTGCAGATATACAGTAGAACTGAGTCAGAAAAACTAACTTAAAATCTCTTCTTATGGGAGACTCACATAAGTTCTTTGGACATCATAAGAATAAGAGAGAGCTCTCAGAAGTTGCACATATGATAAACAAATACAAATTTTTGCTAAAAGTATTATATTTATAAAACAAATATAAAGGTTCCTTCCCAAAAAGTTGGAAAGAAAATAAAAAAGAAGCAGAAATTAGAGAAGACAAGAGATTAATGGCTCAATCTAAGAGGCCCACTGTCTGACTAATAGCAGTTCCAGAGGAGAGCATAGAAAATAGAGATGAAAAAATATCAAAGAAAAAATTAAGAAAATTTCCCATAACTGAAATAAATGATTCTCTAGTCTGAAAGGGCCCATGTAGTGTCCAGCATAACCAAGGAAAACAAGTAAACCATAGCAAACATTGGCAAACCATCAGAATGCACATCCTTGTAAAACTTGTTTTGATGTTTTCCAAGTTTTACTAGAATATGCTTTCTGGAGGATAGGCTTCTTTTAAGAAGAGGAAAAACCAGGAAAGGAGAAGAAATGAGATTTAGGAAATAGAAGATCCAACAGAAAAGGGTGATGTAAGAAAGTCCCAGATCTATAGAGAAACCATTCAGTTTGGGACAAAAATGGAGAGTTTAAGTGAAATGTCAGAGAAAAATCACAAACTAATGGAATACTGGACAGGATTGAGCATTTACAAAGTTGAAAAAAAAACAATTATTAACACCAAAAAATTAAACAGTGTGTATGATGAAGAAAATGTAATTATAGTATTCTACTTGGCTCTGCAATAGGACATCTAAGGACATTTTGCTTAGTTATACTTATGTAAACTTTGACTATTAATTTAACAAAGAATGTGATAGTGAGAGAATAGGTAAAAGATTTACTAGGTAATATATAAAATTGACAAATCAAGAAGTATTTGTGAATGCATATTATTTAGGAGTATAAAGGGAGTTCATACTTTAAGCAACATCTTAAAAAAGTTAGAAAAGAGGTTGTTTAAGGAAAGTTGGTTCAAGGATGGAGAGACAGAGTAGAGACCTGCTTTTATTCATTAAAGCTTTTGTCTTATTTGGTTTAAAAATGCATATTAATTATTGATATAATAATGAACCTAAATGGGAAATAGCAGGGACCTAAAATATTGGTCAACTGTATTGTGCTGCTCTGCAGAAGGAGCATGACTGATCCATTCAATTTCCAGCTGCATGTTCTATTGTAGGTTAAAGACACAACCTCATTTAAATTCAAGACCCTGTGAGACTGGAAATGTATAATTAATTTTAAACTATTTATCTTTTAGAATATTAAAGAAAACATCACTATTATTAATAGAATCTTCCAAAAATGTTGTTATAAAGATAAAGTGAGTTACTGTATGCAAAGTGCTTAGAAAACTGCCTTGCATGCATGAAGTAATAATAAACACTTGTTATTAGTATCAATAAATTTTTAAAATTCACACGTCAAAATGGAGTTTTGTTTGACATTATGATGAAGCTATAAAATTAAGACTGTAAGGAGACAGGGGAGTCAATGTTGTCATCAGTTAATAGTTGAGAATCCAAAACATGAGGCAAACCATGGTTTTGATTTTGCCATTTGTGTTCAGTTGGGCAAACATACCAATTTGTCAAGGATTATTTTTTGTAAGAGAGCTTATATTTTGTTTTCTTCTAAACAGTATTATAACCAAACTTTAATTGGAGGTGGTGTAGAAGGGTAGAAAACTCCAATATCCCTGTTTGAAATTACTCTGGAATTTCGGACACTTCATGGATAGAGTTTCTTAGAATTGACATGGGTATAACTCTGATAATTTTTCAGTTTTAAGATTTTTAGATTTGCTTTAGTTTTTCTTCTAATATGCTACTCTAAAAACAGGAGACTAATCCTTAAAACAGACCTGTGGAGATGGAGAATATTATCTCATTTTTAGTATGTAAAAATGGGGACAGAGGATATATTTTGGAGATTACAAATCAAATTTACATTTTTTGGCTACTCAGAAAAATGAATAAAGTTAGATTCCTTTCCAAATTACTCCTTTCTAAAAAGATCAAGAATGTTACTAGGATGTTGTTAGCTCTCACTTATTTCCTGAAATTTTAAGTATCAATAAACTTTTCTTTAAATATTTTGTCCTTCACTAAAGTTTTTGCCAGAAATCTGTACATGCATTATATGTGTATTTCAGAAATTTAAATATTCTTGGATGTAGTACTTAATTTTTTTCATATTTTTTAAAACAACAACAAATACACTTTCAGCAGTCAGTAAACACTCCACTATTTTCAGAAGCCCCTTTAAAAAATCATTGATTATTACATATTTGACCTCTTTGGGATGTGTGTCTGATCCCATAAAGTGCTGATTTGAAATCCCTCTTACTTGTTCTCACAACAAAGGCTATATGCTGTGAACTGTTAAGTAACCCCCAATATTTATGACATATTTAGTTAAATAAGAAATGGTCTACTTCACTGTAAATAATGCAAAAGTCTACTTTAATAACATGCCACAGTATCACCTTAGAAATTGTTTTTCACTCATTGATTAGTAAGAGTGAAAGTGAAATATTTTTAAAGTTTACATGGCTTTGTAGTATTGTATCTAATGATGGTAAGGAGAAAAGGCATCAATATGTTTTTTTCCCTGAAACTCTATATATTACCATTTTTCCTGAGTTTCTCAATTAAATCACTTACATTATTTAGATGAGAATGGTATATGATACACGCAGCAACTGGTATGAAGACAGATTATCATGTGTCGACTAGATTATCAATAAATTATAATTCATGTGTATGATATGAAATCCATGCATTCTAGCTCTGTAGGTCAACTTCATAGTGATGGTCCCAAATGGTTTGAGTATTAGAGCAGCTGTTGTAGTAACAAATTAGCTAGCAGTGGAAATAATACTCTTTTTAGTATTCAAAAAGAAATAGGGAGAATTAGGGGTGTACGAATGTGAATTTTAGTGAAATTGTGATCTTATTTTGGGAAGGTTGCATGTTCCCCTCAAAATGTGTTCAAGAATTGTATAGATTTCTTTTCTTTTTTATATATACTAGATGTTAGGGTGCAGGAGAAAAGTCTCACATGTCACCTCAATGAAGTGAATCAGCATGTACCAAAAAATAAACATCTGATATATACAAATTGCACAATCATTTTGATATATTGTACAAAAAATATAGACTCCACAAACAATATCTGATATATTTGCTTGTTAATCTTCATGGTAATTTGTCTTGTAACTAACTCATATCAATGATTTATTTGACAATTACATTGTACATTCTCTAAGTTACTTAATATGTATATTTTATTTCTTAAATATTCTTGCTGCTATATATCCAGTGTTACTGAGCTCTTGACATATGAAACAATACACAATTTCTATTAAATATATAAAAATGTTCCTGAACAGATGGGCCATCTGACTCCCCTCTGAACTGAATTTTTTCTAATGTAAAGATTCTATCAACTCAATTATCTGTGATTCTAGTAAAGGGAATTCTCTCTCTCTCTCTCTCTCTCTCTCTCTCTCTCTCTCACAGACACACATTTATATACATGCACATGTGCACACACAGAAAAAGGAAATCTGTAAGTAATTTCAAGTAATACTTTGAACTATTTCTTCAACTTCAGAGCCAATTGAGATCTTTATAAATATTCAAGCAGCAAAAAGCATATTTTTCCTACTTTATTTTTCTTATCACTTCCAGTGGAGGTTTTAATGAGTAAAAATATGGTCAATATGCAACTAAAAGAGACATAAATAGCATGTTTAATTCATGTAGTAGAAAAGAGGTTTCTGAATAATCAGGAATTTACTGAAACAAAATATACAGAATAAACTTCCTTTAGTACTAGATTGTTAAAAACAGTTATAGTCTCAGGAACAAGATTATTCAGAAGAATATCTTCCAGTCACTTTGCATCAAATTGTACTACTTTAATTAGTTCCCTTGAAGATTATAAAGATGATTTTATAAGTTAATTATCTCATATTAATTTACCTAATTATATGTGTAATGGCAGAAATCTTACCGATAAGAAAAAATTTAAATGCTACATTTAGTCTTAAATGCATTGTTATTTAAATTCTTTTAATCCAACACTCTAACATTATTTATGTATAGGTTATATATAATTTTCAGGAAATCCATAAAAGACAAAGAGCAAACCCTATTAGAGTATCTAAACAATGCAGTTGTTTAGACTGGGTGAGCACAAGGGAATAGAACTAAGATGCATTGGCAAATAAGGATACCCCTGAGAAAGAACACTATCTTGCATTCCTCCTTTCATAAATATGAACTTCCATGGTATTTATGGTACTAATGTGTGATGTTTACAACTCTTTTCTAGCTAAGTTTCTGGAAAAGTATCATAGCAACTCCCTCATCATCTCACCCTAATGGACTTTGATTTGTTGGTCTTTTTAATCTTTATTCTTATGTTAAAAATAGGAAGAAAATGGGAATGAGTTAACTATAGGAGTGAAATAAATATAACAAATATTAAAGTTATTTATAAAGGTGTTATTAATTTTAGTACGTAATCCAAGTGTTTAAAATCTGAAATTATGTAGACAGGGGATAAAATTGGAGAGTAATATTTCTATGAAGACAGAATTCTTCCAAAATAAAGTATCAGTTTATTATTTTTTTCTAAAGTGAAATGTGTCTATCAGATTCTCCTTTTAAAAAAAAAAACACAATAAATAGTCATCTGTATGATCGTAATGATGTAGAAGAGGTCTCCATCATCTCTATCTCCAAGTACCCTACCTTACACACACACAATCTATCCACAGCCCACAGCCTAGCAAAGTCTATGCAGAACTATGTTAACAAGAACTGATGAAAAGGACCTAATAAATACCTGCTCTAACAAGACCACTACTACATCATTATCTGATTCAGTGAGTTTAAGTGATATCTTTTATTTTTTGTCCTTATTTAAAGTTTTAGTCAAATTATCTCAGAGTTATATGTGTAACTTATGCAATTTTATTTAGAACTATGCTTAGAGATTCTGCATGAAACACATTTTCCGGGGTGATCATTCTTAAACTAAATGTATGAGTTACTTCCAACACATTCAATTAGTTAATTTGTCACTTTTATGCTGGTATACACATGCATCTATTTCAGAAGTAGTTAGTGGATAAGGTAACAATAAGTCATGCACACACAATCCTGAGATGTAAGTTGGTAATTATGAATTGCATCACTCTTGTTAAGAGTTTGCTTTCTGTTGTTTTTACGATTACAAGTGTAACAAAATAAGTACAGATAATTTAGAAACCAAATTACTTGCAGGTAATCTTTTTTTTCTTTATGATGGCAATTTAGTTGAATACTAAATCTCTAAAAAAATAGTAGCCTTCTAAACATATTAACAATATGAAAGTTTCAGATTGATGAGCATTCTTTTATATGAAAAATAAACAACGAGAATGATTACAGTTTTCATGTTAAATTTCTGTTCTCAAAAGTGTTTACTTTAGCAATATGACCTCCCAGCTACAGAATGAAGTCTGGAAAATGAGGACACGAAGTTGTTGTGGTAGTTAGCTGGAAGCAGGGATGATTAGATAATTTTACACAGGTGGTTGATGATTGATGGAGGTGGAGGCATTTTAGGAGAAAGTTAGTATTCTGGAAAGAAACACTCTACCTGTATAGCCCAGCGAATTGTCATCGTTATCAGAGGTGGGGATTGGCGTCCCGTTGTCGTTCCCCCTCTCTAGGTCTTCAGGGTCTGTCGGAAACAACACCAGAGCTGCTGATGGGGTCACAGTAGTAACAGTAGTTGCCATTTCGATCACAGCATGTCCAGACACAAGTAAATCCACATGTGACAGAAAAACACACAAGGACAACACACAGCACACTTCATCCTTGCCCCTGCTGCGGCACAGTAAGCCCCGAGAAGGTCTCAGCATCATGGTTTACAGTTTCTACTTCTTAATTTCCCTAATTCTCTGCTCTGCCTGCACCTTTCCTGCACTTCAAAGCTGGTGAAGGGCTCTGACTGCCCTCTGTGAGGCCGCCAGCACGGACTGAGGGAGCATATGGAGGAGGGAGAGGGCAGGGTGGCTGAATGCTAGCATTGCTAATTTTCTACCTTATTGTTAATCAAAGCTATTGACTGTGATCACTCCCCATCATCGCTTCATCTCCTGGCAATTACAGACTCAAGGGACTGTACCTCATATGGGGGGAGGGTGTGGGGAAAAATAGGATCGTGTCAAATAAGGGGGATGATAAAATTGTCATACTTTTTCTGAGAAACAGCAAAGAAAGTGGTGCAACATCACGTCTTTCAGAAGGCAACAAATTGTCATCTTAAAGGACCGATATAAATTTGCCAAAATGAGTGCATGAATAAAACAACTTCTAACTTAAAGATTCCAAATAGCTTAAGATTGTGTATTACACTCAGCTACGTATTTTTATTCACCTAGTCTTATTTTTTCAAATAAAAAATGCTTTTTTTCTGCTTTTGAAAATTAATTGTACATTAATTTTCCTACATGAAATTTTAGAGATGAAGCTAAGGACAACATTCAAGTTCTAATATCTAGAAGCTGAGTTGCAGCATATGTACATATAGAAGCCCTACGACACCACTACTAAATTTCCCTCACGCACACTCTGTGTGTCATATCTACGTGTGTTAGATAAATATGAGCAGTGTCTATAGCTCCACTGCGATAAGCAGACACAGACACAATAAAAACCAAGAGTGTACCTCCTGTATCGAATAATGTAGAGTCATAGGTCATTCGAGTTCTGATGTTCTGCAGGCTTTTTATCACTTTACACAGTGTCTACAGAGGATTTCTCGGTCTGAGCAGTGACGAATTACAGATGTTTACTCGGGGAAGACAGTGTATCACTTATGAATGAGCCAAGGAGTATACACCGGTAATGTCCCTCCAGAAACATCACAGAGGTCATTCATTTTATGTCTCCACTAGTTTTCAGTGAGGTTGACACATTTTGTCTTAGACACAGCTATTCAGGGATGATTTAGACATTTTTTTTTTTTAAAAAATAAAAGATCTAACATGAATCTGCTTAGTGGTTTTTTCATGCAGCCTATTTGTTAATAGCTACTCTAATCTCCCTTCCTTTCCTTCTCCCTACCACAAATGTCATATAATTAACCTTATGTGGCTAAAATGGAAGAAAAAAAAAGTTCAGATCTGTGCAGACAAGAGAGAAAAAAATGCTCATTTTTGCTTCATTCAATCTTGCCTCTTCAGTGATGGTTGTTTTCATGTTTATCTTTAAAATCAGTGTTGGAAGTGTTAAAGAGAAAAAGTGTCCACTTTCTAGCCCTCCAGCCTGTTAACTTATTTTATATGTTAAGTTGTTTAGGTTAAAGTTTTGAGTCACATCAATTAGACAGAATGGGAAACAGGCATTTTTGCGTATTTTGAGGCAGTGTTCATAATGTTCTGCCACAAACTAATCTTGCTCATGCAGACTAACCAAATAAAAGAAGTTGATGTAGAAAGATAAACAGAAGTTGTTTGGTCAAATGTATTAAAAAGCTTTTAAGAGGACCACCCCTGCTTACCCACAGCTTGTTTTAAAGGATAAAATATGTTTAGGGTCACTTTAATTTTATGAATTAATTATTTTTAGTAAAAAATGCAAACTTTCAAGAGAAGTCCTACTTTTAATTTACAAAGGAAATTGTTTACTTAATGTGGAACCATACATTTCCAATCAATCTGTTAAAAATACAATAAAATTCATACAATTCCACAACATGAACTAAATGGGTTTGTCTACACAATATTACAAGACTTTCAGGATAAGGTTTTATTACTGAATCATTCCTGAGAATGAGGATGTTATTATAAAAGCAATGGAGATGAAGAAAGTAAGTTTAATATCATTTGAAACGACATGCCTAAATCTATTTGAAGTAGATTTTTACCTGTGTCTAATTTATCTTAAGTGGTTTATAAATTTGCTTCTCTGTTCTCACCCATCACCCTTCTGGTCCCTTCTTAGCTTCAGTAAAAAATAGGCTTTGAATTAATCAATGAATCTTACCATATCTCTAAAGCCCATTCTCTCTACCTAGTACTGCCTTTAATTAATGATATGCTATGCCTAAAGGAAACAAAAGGTACCATGTTTAGTAACTTTACTGGGTTTTTTCTTGCTCCTCCTTACCGTTGAAAGATAACAATGACATGAAATAGTTACTTGACTTACTGTGCGAGAGCTGGAGTACTAATTCAAAGAAAGCCAAAAAGATACTTACTTAAATTTTTTGTTAAATAGTATTGATTATGTGAGCCATGGACTAGAAGATAATGAGGCAAGAGATTATTTTGTGTTTGCCACATTTGAAGGAGGTTTTCTTGTACTTCAACTCTGGATTTAGGATCATCTAGGCCTGAATTGAAGTAAGTGCAGCTGCAATTGATAAAAACCACCAATCATCACATCTAGAAATGAACTGCACTAGACGTGGTAGGTTTTATGTGTCTGTCACTTCCAATGTACTGCAAATTTCTGAGGGTCAGGTATTCTGTCTGCTTCTCATTTATACACCTACCCACCTTACAGTGGACCTAAGATAATAAATAAATTAATGAAAAGATGATAATCAAGAATGCAAATCTCACTTAAATGGTAGACTTTAAATCTGAACCAACTGGAAAAGATGTACATTTTATTTCTACTCCAGTAATCATACTTGGGGGGAAAATCTTGCTATAAGTTAAGTCAAATGCTAGTGTACTCACTGCATCCCTATCAACCATAAAAACATATAAAGCATTTTTTCAATTTAAAAAAGAAGGCACGAATTGTAAAATCAGACATTCAGGGTTGGAAGTAGGTCAAATGGACCTTCATAATGATCTTCCATCAGATGCACAGACTTTTGTGAATTTAGTGACCATTTGGCTTTTGTTGTTTTTCAAAGCAATCAAATCCAATGTCTTAACTAAGTCCTATCTTTTATGTTTGTTTTTAAAACTCTGTTTCCTAGATATTCTATCCATTGACTCTAATTCTGACCTGTGGAGACATACAGAACTAATGCCTCATCTATGACAGCCTGTTTCCCTCCCCAAACTCCTTAAATGCTTGTGTTTCATAGGGCTCCAGATGTCATAATTTTTTAAACATGCTTTTCTGTAGATATCTTCATGCAAGATCATGGTTTCAATTATATTTCGTAATATGATGCAACTTCCATGTCTCTCAGTTAGATGCTCTATTAACAACCAAATTGTATTTCCATTTCCAGGTAAATTTCATGTGAATTCCAAGAAACCTCACACTTTCTCTCACTAAATCCTGAATATATCAGCTTGTCCTTCAACCTACGCCTTTCCTATATTCTCTGTTACAGATTTTACATAAATATGTAAAATATTCTTAATACTTTACAATTCAGTAAAATGTTCTTAATATTTTACAATTCAGTAAAATGTTAGTATCTTGGGTTAAATTTGAACTCTGGCCTATAGGCCATTTATAAAAATTTTGCTGTATGGCTTTATTTATTTTTTGGGGGGAGGGTTGTATGTCATACTTAAACTTATAATATATAAAGTAATGTATCTATATATACATAATATATAAGTGGACCAACTTAAAACAGTTTTTCGGAAATTTAATAAGAGCAACAACTATGAAAGGGAATAAAAATCTATAAAGTAGAAATTTTGTCTTCAAGGAATCTTTATTCTTAAATATAATAATCCATTAAATTTTTAGGTTTCTAAACATTAATTAATTTTTAATTGACAAATGAAAAATAGTATACAACATGTTTTGAAATATGTATTCATTGTGGAATGGCTCAAAACATATGCATTACCTCATACACCCATTATTTCTTGACTTAAAATTGACTTTTTTAGTGATGGTCAAGCCTACAATACATTGTTATTAATTATAGTCACCATGTTGTACCATAGAGCTCTTGAGCTTATTTCTGCCATTTAACAGAAGTTTTATATCCTTTGACCAGCAATTCCTCAATCCCCTCAATCTATTGGGTGTAAAATAATTAGGAGACAGCATATTTCACAGTGCCAAAGTATCACCCCCAGAGATTATTTGCTAACTACAAAGAGAAAAATACATGTTTATAATGAATGGATTAGGCAGTTGCCACTTTAACTCAGTAATCAAACAGTATCACCAATAGCAGGTGACTAATAGTGGTAAGACAATTGTGTGGTATAGTCGAAAGTATCAGCTATGAAGTCTCCCTGCAAATAGTGCTTGACCTGAATTCAATCAAGACTTAAAGCCCAACTTAAAATTTACAGAAAAAAATAATAACCTTAATTTTTAGGGTACACATAGAGAACAATTAAGGAGTGAGGTTTCATGATACCTCTAACTTACTTTCATTGGTTAAGAAAAAAATATCTTGAGGGAAGTAACTAATGTAAATATGGTATGATAGTACCAATCAATCAACCTATTATGAAAAATATTCAAAAAAATTTAAAGGATAGTGGATGTTATTCGAGTGGTCTAAGGCCTTCCTTATTATGTGCAGCAGACATTCATGCAATGACGTTTCTCTTTCACTGAGGATATGATTAAAAGAGCTTCTACTGTTTTTATAGTACAAAGCTTTCATATTTCTACATTCAACCCATATTTCTCTAAATTGTTTATTTTACCATGGCAGCCAGTGTTGTACTGTAGAAATGTAGAAGCCTAAGAGCAAAGCCTGTGGTTTAAATTCAGAGTTTTATTTATTTATTTTTCATTTTTAAGTCGGGATTGTAATTCACAGCTCAAAACAGGGTGTTCAACCTTATCCTTCCTTTCTGTCATATTCAGTTATGTAAATATACATTAAACATAAAAGCTTCTTCCTTTTGCCCTACTGTAAAGTGTCAAGCTAGTTTCTTTATAGATTTGCATTATCACTGTGAGGAACTTTGGCATTAATTGACATTTTAAAGATGATCATTAATAAAAGATTAGGGAAAAGCAAATGAATATAAACTACTATCAATATGAGAATTGTGTTCTACAAATTGGATCAATTCTCATTGATTCTTTCCTACTAATCAAGAGGAATGCAGGGAATGGGTACTTTGAATGGAGTACTGAGAACATTTAATTAGAAACCTAAGCAATGAATTACAAAATTAAGTACAAAAAACTATATTTGTGAATCTTTAAATTTATGACACAAATCTGTATGATCAAATTAAATTCAAATTTCTGTTTTAATCATGTGTGGTTAAAATAATTGTTGAATGTACATTATTATCTGTTCCATTCTTTTGAACTGAGAATAAGGGGAGAAATACAAGTTATGTTATAGAGATGAAGAGGAAACAAATCAGTAGATGCTTTGGGGCAGTACCTATTAATAAAAATTAGTGAATGAAGCAAATAAGAAAATTCATTTACAATAGTACTGAATGAATTTTGAAGAAATATTTATTCTATGAACCATTAAATATAATACATATCAAGTTAAAATTGTGATACTAAATGTTGAATGTACTATATTTTAAAGCAGCAATGTGGTAACAGAAAACAATGTGTTTCAACAATGTCCAGTTTTGCTACTATAAGAAAAACTAAGATTTCTTCTTTATGTTCCTTTCACAGATAGAAGACCCATGATAATAATGATCCACGCGAATAAAGATTGTTAGAAAGTATGTTCAAATAAAAATAAAACAAAATGTTAAAATCAATGTAAAATAGGCATTCAAATAAAAATTTTAGAGACTGGCTGATTCTTTCAAAATTTGAAAACTTTGTTTTCCAACACTGTTGAGAAGAAGAAAAAAACCAGAGTGGTTTGCTATTTGGCTAAACTAATGTAATCTTAATGATACAGTAGGTAATTTTAACCTGTGACCTGAGATACTAGTATTGTATTAAATTAAAAAGCAGATTTCATACAATGATCTCAAAATATATGTCATTACTTTTTCTCATTTCCTGGTTTAGGTGATTAGATAACTGAATAAATCAAATATAAATAAAAGGAAGTAAAAACTGTACAGATTGTAATAACAAATAATATTAATGTAATGCTTTAGTTTATTTAATATAGCATATCATTTTATATGCATACATATGCTCTTATGTAATTTTTACAGTTCTATTATGGTCATAACCATCACTGTCATCACCATCATCATGCTTCTCCTTCATGTTCCCTTTTGGAGATGCTGAAACTAAAGCTAAGAGAAGTTCTTTGGCCTCAGTCATGCAACTAGTAAATAGTGGATTTGAAATTTGATTTCAAATGATTTCTGACTTCCAAACGCTCCTCTTTTCACTGTACCCCATGGTATCTCTTTACTCATCAATCTAATTCTAGGAACTAGATGGGATTTCAATAGCATATAAACAATGCGACACCAGGTTAGTGATTATTTTCCAGTCACTGAACAATAAGATTGGATAATTTCACAAATCTATTTCTGAGCTGCAATAAGCATATCACCAGGGCTTCTTCACCATCTCCTTTTATAGACAAGACAAAATAGAGCATTTGATAAAGTAGTCTAGTAATTCTAATAAGCAAGAAATACACAACAAAACATCATTAAAATAGGGGTTATTTTAAAGTATACCCTAATTGATTGTTGATTATAGTCACTATGTTGTGCTATCAAGTATTTTTCGTTCTATCTAACTTTATAACTATATTTTGTACCCATTAACTATCGCCATTTTATCCCCTCCTCTCTGCTACCCTTCCCAATCTCTGGTAACCATCATTCTACTCTCTTTCTCCATGAGATTAATTGTTTTTAATATTTAGCTCAAAAAGCATGAGGCTTTACTCACAATATTTTTAAATATGTTGATTTGGGGAACAAACTACTGAATAAAATCAAGGTAAATTCAGATTCTTTTTTTGATTATTATCATTTTTTAAAATTATCATTCAACAACAAAGATGCATCTTTTATCATAAGCTTAAGGGTGCTTAAGACAGGGTCATGTCTTACTCATTTTCATATGCCTTGCCCTGGCACAGTGTTTAAGAACCGAGTAGGCAATCAATACATTTTTGTTGAATGATTGAAAGAAACATTGGGGCTTAGTTATGCTGCAGTCAAGAATTTAAGTTGAGTAAGAGTTAAGATGTAGATAAATTTTCTCAATGAATGAATATGAATTATTTCCTTATTTGGGATGTTCTTATACATTATCTTCTTAAAATATTATAATAACTATAAATATAATTCATAACTACTTTTGCCAATATTAACATTCTGTTTTTGAATTTCCAAAAATAATGCTAGAGCGTACAATTTTCTCAAGTACAATTTTAACTTAATCCAGCTATATCAGGGTAATGAAATATGACTAAATAATAGACACCTAGCACATACCGAAGCAAAAATATTAATAACAAAATAATGTATTTATACCAATTCTATTAGCATAAAATATACTACTGAAATGTTAGTAAGGTAAATGCATTAATGGATAAGCCTGCGACTCAGAAGAATACAAATGCCAAAGAAAAAGCTTTTTAACTAATTTAAATCCAACTTAATTTGACAAAACAAGATAGAGTACCTTCTGTATGGAAATCATTCTATTGATGGAGAAATGCTCATGATTTTAAAACCATTTGTTTCCAGATCTCTTCTGGTGGAAACACTGACAAAGCAGAGCTCTTAAAGTAAATGAGAAAATTATGCTTCAACATGACAACATGTTTTTTCCTTTGATGTCTGAGTGTTTGGTCTAAGAAATTCATGGAGGTTTTCATGGGAATAAGTGATGACTATCCCTTTATATAATTAGAAACTAAGCCAATTGTCCAGTTGAGGTCTGCATTTATTCAAAATCCTCAAATCAAATCCTCAATAATATCTGATATGACAGATACCTTGGTGGGATGGAATTTAATCTGTAGAGATTTGCTGCCTTGAACTTTATCTGTGAGAGTTAATATCCGGTCTATTTTACTAGTATTTCTGGCTCTCTCTGTGGATTGACTTTTTTTGTTATTCTCTCCACCCACTTTGCCCTGGTATTCAAAGGCTTTTCTTTTATTGTGCTTAGCATCTGCTACTGTTCCACTCCCTTCCAGTCAAAGCATACGGTAACTTCAACACAGACTAATTAAATGGTGCTTCAAGTTAGTTAACAGGTGGTGCCCCAGCTGCCTGATAGTAAGGACAAATACGTCTTGCATTTTAAGGTGCAGAAATAGCACAATAGTAATATCTATATAAATTAATAGAGTGCTCCTAATACCTAATAAATTAATAGAGTGTTCCTTTCATAGCATTAAAATGATGATGGGAAAAAAGGAAGAAATAGGATCATTCTTCTTTTGTAGAGGTAGAAATCTGAGTTTAGGTTATGGTGATCACATCTGAGATTCTGAAGAAAAACTGAGATCTCCTAATCCTTAAACCAGTGCTCTTCTCTCATCATAGAATATGTAAACTTATTACTACTTTCCCCAGGTATGTTAATAAACTATGATTACAATCACTGCTGCTAGTTGCCATGTTGAATGACATTCACGTAAGATCCACATGATTTGTTAAATTTAGTCAAAATATGAAATTATTTATGTGGCATTTTGGAATCATTATAACTAAGTATATATTATTTATTTAGGTAATCAATATAGTATAAAGTTTAAGAGTCACTAACCCTATGAATATGGACAAGTTTTCTTCATCTATAAAATATAAAATATTTTAATATTCATTTTATTGACCTCAGTTTCTTCATCTATAAAATGTAAAATAATAGTATCTGTTTCACAGGAGTGTTGTGAGGATTAAATAAGCAAATATTTGTAAAGATCTTACACTCCTAGACACCTAGTAAGAAGTCAGTAAATGTTTGGTATTATTATAATCCAAATTAAAAATTAATTAAGCCGGGCGCGGTGGCTCATGCCTGTAATCCTAGCACTCTGGGAGGCCGAG
>VBSM01000272.1:84582843-84602264 GCA_008086735.1 Cheirogaleus medius | reverse complement strand
GACTCTGTCTCAAAAAAAAAAAAAAAAAATTAATTAAAAGGATCCTTTAGTAATTTTTAATGAACAAATTCCTACATATCTGCCTCTTGAAATCAGAAAAGACACACACTGTTTCTACTTTAATTTGTGCCAGTTGGAAGTTTATATAAGCAAAAAATTGAATAAGATATCAATTAAAATTCAGAGAAAAATGAATTTTGAAATTTTTCATTTTTTTGTTTCCTCACATCTTCACCACTGAATTTCTTCAGCACTCATTTACACGGAATACCCCACTGAATCATTCAGAAAGTATTTCCATATAGACAGCATGTCATCATTACGGCAGACTCCTTGAAGTGCAGAACTTCGTTTGCCTAATTGCCTGGTTGCTTTGTGCTGACAAAGATGAATTCACTGAATTATATTTCTTGAGCAGAAAAAGCACTTGATATTAAAATTACTCTACAGATTTCTTCACTGTCGGGGAAAAACATTTTTTTCCTTGCCCAGTGATATTTCAACATCTGCCCAACTTCTTTAGCTGTGTCCTTTAGAAGGATAGAAACTGTGCTTGGAGTCTTGGAAGGAGGTGGGGAAAGTCTGAAGCATCTGCAAGTTGGGCCCCTGGTCACAGGGCAACTGCCAGTTCCTCCCCACCTGCCCTCCCTCAAGTGTCCTGTGAGTCCTGCCTGTCATCCATCTGCGACCATTAAGGGCATCTCTAAGGCTGCATTCACTCAACTGCTAAAGGGACAAATTTCCTCTGCAGTCACTTCATTGTCTGCCTTTTCTAACCACAGTCACGGTTTTGCACTCTTCATTCTAATTGTGCTTTTGATTATTGGGGTCATTTTATTCCTTCAGCTTTCCTAAAGGTCACAGGGATTAGCTGTGTCCAATTGAGGACCAGAGAGAGCGGTCCAGGCTTACCCCCCATTCATCCGCTTCCATTGATTTCCTCTCAGTCTGAGAGTGGCAATGGTGGTTACATTTTTTTCTCTTTTTTTAAAACTCTTATTTGATATTTTCATTCCACCCTCCCCCACTTCTCCTTGGAGGGAGGCTGTTTGTAACAGTGGTTATGGCACAAGTGGTCGCATGGAAGCAAATTCTCTCAGGTAGGGCACTGGTGATGACATGAGCTTGCACGTGATTCCTCTTCCCTTTGCTGTTTCAGTACACTTGGCTCACAGCCACTGGGCGTTTCTATTTTATGATGTCAGGCTTCATTTTAGAACAGCATTCCCTTTCCTTGAATTCAGTCTAATTAATTACATACATATATTACCTATTTACTATTTATATACATAATATATAGGCTATGCTTTTTTTTCTCTCCATTTTATTTTTTCACTCTGCTGATACTCAGACTTACATTTGTGTTTTTTAGTGGGAAAATCTGCCAGCCTTTATTCTCACAAGTACTTTTACAGTGAGATGGTATGTTTCACTTACAAATGTTTTCCCAAAAGAGACATTCTTCTTGTAAATTAATGGAAATCTGTGAAAGTGATTTCCCAGAGCCTGCAGTCCCTCCTTAAACAAATTCTAGTGAGCACCCACCGTGCGCAGGGTGCTGGGGTGTCAGCTCCCACCTGTGAGTGTGTCCAGGGGTTGCTCATGGCCTCCCCCGACCCCCAGAGCCCGGACCTGACTCTGCGTCCTGGAGGCTCTGCCCCCACTGCCACCTGCTCCCAGGACTGGGCTGCTGTGCTGGGCCCCTCCATGTGGCTTCTCTCTAGCCTGGTCACCTTCTTCAAGCCTTCACCCTGCACCACCCCAACACACACACACAGGTGGATGAGTGTCTTCCCGGAGGAGAACCGCCCTGGACTGCCCACCAAGGCAGGAGTGACCACACAAGGATTGTCTCAGGAGCAGGGCACCCGGACCTCTGCCCCACTGATGCTGGCTTGGCAGTCTGTGACCAGTGACACACTTCCCATTCGCAACCCTATCATCCACTCAGGGGACTGGGCATGACTTCATCAGGATCTCTCCACCAGCATGTGTACTCACCAGCTTGGGACTGTAGGAGGACACCCTGGCCTGGCCGTCTACCCACACTGCTCTACGTTGGCGATTTCTGTGATATTTCTCCAGTGAACACACAAATCAGCTACAATAATGTTTTTCAAGCACAAAAATAAAAAAGCAGGAGGCTGACCTCTTGCTTTCAGCCTGGTTCCTAACAGGCCACTGACCTGGTACAAGGCCGCAGGGGGTTGGAGACTGCTGCCTTAAAAGATATTAGGTTGTTTATATAATTATTCAGAGTTAAGTGATAGTAGGGGCAGTTTATTATGTAAAAATGTTTTCTGGGCACCAATGCTTTTGGCTGATGAAGAAATCCATTCATTACTTATGGTTAACAGTTAAAATACAGTGGGAGGCAGTCCTCAGAAGATATTTCTTTTTCTAGGAATCAAGTAAAAAGTGACTTTCTAGTTAGTGAGATTATCTGTGTGGCTCAGAGGTAGCTGTGATGACCTATTTATTGCTTATTTATTACACAAGATGGCCTCAGCAGAAATACATTTCAAAAACTATTTTGCACATTCAGATTGGGAGATATTGCACCAACTAAATTCCTCCTTCTGTAGTTTCTGCTTTATAATTCATAATATACTTATTTACAAATAAGTACAGTACATGTTGAAATATGCTCATTTGTAGATTCAGTGGCCTCTGCAATATCACCTCACTTAACTTTTTCAAATTTAATTTTTAAGACTTTCTGTGTTTAGAGTGGAAACAACCTAGGCGACTAGTGAATATAAGATTTTTGTTTCCAATGATGCAGCTCCTGTGTGGATACTTCTGGTCCGCATATGTATGGGAAATGGATTAGGTTTTTTACATAGTAACTAATACTCTTTCCATTAGGATTTTTGACCACTTTTTCATAGAGGTCTGAATTCTTAAAGAAACACATTTTCCTGCAAAATAGGAAAGGGAACTGAATTTTATAGATATGGAATAAAAATCTGATGAGTTCTATATATTACCAGAATTATAGTAACTATACGTGAATATTTTAGGAAAATATTACAGAAATCATAAATAAATACTTTTAACGCTTGTTGAAGGAGAAAAATAACAAAGGAAAATGTCTATAATCTGTATTCTTCAACAATTAACATTTGAAAATTCTTTAAGACTGCGATATAAACCTTAAAACCACATTAGTGGGAGTCAGAAATGGTCATAAGATTGGCTACTGCATTTAATAAATGGCCGGTCAGATGTGCATTTGTTGTAAATTAATGTAAATAAATCGAACATAAGAATGTGTATCTTTATTCTTAGATTTACTAGGATAAGGCTAAATTATTTGTTAATGTAAAAACTTTACTTTTGGAATGTGTATTTGAATGCTTTGATATGATTCTAAAAATCACCTGACAACCTAACACCTGGTATCCCAAATTGCCAAAAATATATAAATCTTCCATTGGCTGCAAAACTGTTTGCTTACCTATGATTCTATAACTTCTAAGGGAAAAAAGAAATCTAATTGTATATAATTTTGGCAGAGACAAATAAGCATAAAACATAATAGTGAATGAGATAACAGAAAAAGAAAAATGTTTCAAAGTAATTACACAATGCAGGTTAATTGACCGATAATTATGAAAATGATAAAAGCACACTGTATTTCACAATAAGAGAATATAGATATTATTGTTAAACTTTCCATCGACTACATGTGTACTTAATTTACTGTGCCATTAACTTTTGTTATACATGTTATGTGTAAAGATACAGGGTTTGGAAGGCAATTAAATCATAACACAATTCATCCTGAATCATGTTGTAAGAACTTAAAGCCCTGCTGCATTTGCTGGTAGAGTCTGAGAAGCTTGGAGGCTCCTATTTCATGTTCAGTAGATGTTTTTTAAATTAAAATTTTAATTTTGAGATAATTTTACGTCCATATGCATAATGCAGGAATATCTATTGCACTTTTTGCCAAGTTTCCCTACATGGTAACATCTAGGAAATCTATAGTACAATAGCATAAACAGGTTATTGACATTGATATAAGCAAGATAATCAGCCTTTCCACCACTAAATGGGTCCTTCATGCTGCCCTTTTATAGTTCCATACATTTTTCCTCCTTATCCTCTGACAATTACTAATCTGTTCTCCATAGCTATAATGGTGTATTTTGATAATGTTCTATAAATGAAATCATATCGTATGTAACTTTTTGAGAATTACTTTTTTTACTCAGCATAATTCCTCTAAAGATTCTTCCAGGTTGTTGCAAGTTTCAAGAGTTCATTTTTAAAATTGCTGTGTTGTATTCCACAATAAGAATGTACTACAGTTTATTTAACCATTGACCTATTGAAGTACATCTGGGTTGTGTCCAGTTTTTGCCTATTATGAAAAAAGCTGCTATAAACATTTGTGTACAGGTTTTAGTAGTAAACATATGTTTTAATTTCTCTAGGATAAATGCCCAGGAATGCAATCGCTGGGGCATATGGTAGCTAAGGTTTAGTTTTTTAGGGAACTGCCAAATTGTTTCTGCAGAGTGTCTCACAATCAGCCAATCGAATTTTAAAAGGGACACATATATTCACATGGAAGAAATGTTTCTGTGGCATTAGGATTATGTTAAAGTTAAACCTCTGACAGCTCTTTCCTTTCCCCCTCTCCTTCTCTCCCTCTCCCATTTCCTCTCTTCCCCTTCCTCTAGATTTTTTCTTCTTTCCTTCCTTTCCTTCCTTCCTTCCTTCCTTCCTTCCTTCCTTCCTTCCTTCCTTCCTTCCTTCTTTCCTTCCCTTCCTTCCCTTCCTTATCCCTTCTTTCTTTTCTCCATATATATTTAGGATATTTTGATAGAAGGAATGAACTCTGTGAACCTAATATGAGATAAAGATAGTTAAGTAATACTACAGCTTTATAGGTCCTTTAAAAACAATGAACTTAGTTTTATTAGTTTTATAGACTTTTTAACACTTAATATCATCTTATTCTTACATGAGAGGAAAATACATAATTGATATTAAAAGCAAAGAAAATGCAGAATAATCTTTTTGGTTTCCTTTTCTTATTGATAATGACAAGCTAAAACCCAAAGATAAATATCCTTTAAGTATAAAAAATCATAATACAGAAATTTATGCTGCAACTATGAACAGCAATCTATCTTATTAGAGAAAAAATTAATATCTTATAAGTTATTATGCAGTACAGAATAGAGTATGTTTGGAAGCATATAACACAACCAAAAGATTCGCATTCTAGGCTAGTGTGTAACTGTGGATAAAGACCTGAACAAAACTGCCTACATAAAATTATGTTCTACAAAAAAGCTTATTGCTTTTGTACATCCTAGATATTTTCACATATCTTAAATTTTGTTATTATATTACTTTACTACAAATGATCAAGTTGGTTTGGTTAGTCACCATGAAGCTATAACAATCAGTTGTTGATATGTTTTCAAAAATCAATTGTTAAAAGATACAGGCAAATTTACATTGACAAGTACAATAACAAAACCTCAGGCAATTCACCATAAAAACAAATATAAGAGCAATAGGTAGTCTTCAAAAATAGATAAAAATCATTTATAATCTCAAACTTTTATATTTATGGAATCAATGAAAGATGAAAGAAAATTTATGATGCCAGAAATATGTAAAGAAAATATTCATCCTATGTAAAAGACTGTATTATTTTATTTTTTAGTGTGAAAACTAAAAAGAATAAAATATAGTCTATATAGAGAATATAGAATTATTTATCATGGCAAAGGTAACCATTTGAAATGAATATATTTACCATACTTGAAAAATCTTGTTGTAAGATTTTATAACAAACATTATTTCAACTAATTAAATGAAGCTACTACTTTAAAAGATGATGTAAGAAAAAAATGTTGCCCAACTGACCTGATCAATTTCTGCGAAAGAGATTGAGAAACTATTGATGGGGGTCAGACAGTGGATTGTCCTGAATTTTGACCACAACCTTTTATTCAATAAACTCTGACAGCTTGGGAGATAAAGTTCAGGTCACACTGGCATTATTTCTCTCACAGCTTGATAAAATAAAATAAAGCACAGTGAAACAAAACAAAATAAAATAAAATGATCACCTTTATTGTGTTCTTTGAGTGAAATGGGCCATTACTGAGATAAATGTATGTAGGTAATTCTACTGTAGATGATATGATTAGAGATTATTTAATTGGTAAGAAACAATAGTTGATGTGCTGTGTTGAACCTACTAAACCTTTGAGAATTCTTCAAATGCATAAGTACATATTAAAGATAAAGAAAGAAGAAGCAGCTTAGTTAAATAAATTGCCTGAGAAACTTTCATAGACAATTTCTATTTCTAAAATAATAAACACTTATTTCAAATACCAATAAAAGCATTTGCTTTAAAAGCAGTCTTAAATGTACAAAGGCAATAATGTCACAGAGCTTGGAATTGACCCCTCCCCCACTTCTAAGGTCCACCTGTCATCAGTCACCTTTCAAAAGGTTTCCATGAATGGATGTTTAGGGCATCAGGGTAAGTCTCAAGGGAATAAAGATGGAGAAGAATAAACCAGTGAAAACTTTTAGGAAAGGAAATGGTCCATAAATATAGAACCCATTAATTTTAAGAATTATATTGATTTCTTGTCATTTTTGTGAACATAATTGCAGAAAAATATGTTTATTATTATACATTTGTAAAGCTAAATATAGTATGTCAAATATAGGAATATAAAAAATATATACCCAATGTCGATGTATATACAAATACTTATGAGTGTTTGCGCACATATATGCATATGTATCCTGGACTTGTACGAAGAATGCAGTTATATTATCAACAGAAAATGTGATTTTAAGATTAATTTTTCATTATTATAATTTTTATACTGTTATTCAGGACTGTCCAGAATTAAATATATGCTACTTTATAGAACTACAATCAAAATTAACGACAGAAAATAATATGAAGAGTACTGAAAGAAATAAGAGTATTGAAAGAAATAGTTGAAAATAATCTAAAAAAGTTAACCTAGATTGTAGTGGATTCTGATTATTTAACGGTAGAAAAGGGAATGAAGAGGCCAGTTATCTTGAATTCAGAGAAAAGACAGATTGATCTAGGCAGAAGGAAATGGTGAAAATATTTTTTCAATAATTGCTTTAGTTACAAATTGACATAGGGTATGGATGTTTCTAAAACGTAGGAAAAATTTAGAAATTGTTTGTTTGAAAGAAATGCAAATGAATATTTACATATCCATGAAAAACAGCTTAAAAGTATTTCTGATCAAAACTAGATAGTTGCATAGTATAAATATTTTGAAGTTCCTTTTCAAATAACAAGTAAAGATAGCACTGAAATTTTGAGTTTAAATGCTAATCTCTTCAATTTTAGAGGAGGTAACTCTATACCACGTGTCCAGTAGCAACTTAAAATGAATGTAGTTGACAGATAATAATTGGTTCAACTGTGGGTCGAAGGCTGATTTTACTCTGTCTTGAATTTCCAGCTATGTCTGTCTGAGAGATATACTTTGCCAATCAAAAAATTCAGAAAATATTTTCTGTTTGCCAAAAACCAAGAAGTGTTTGCTGTGAAACTCACCATTTTATCATTAAAAGGATACATAAATAAACCGAGTAGGTGGGTTTTCTTTTCAGTAAATGAATCATTTTGAAGAGATCAAAGAGGCTGAAAATGAGACACCAATATTCAGGCGATGTTCCCAAAGCAACCATATTCCTTACACAGCTGTTGTCCCATGCTGAAATTAGTTGCCCAGAATTTGAGTTAAATAATCCCATACTTCAAGTGACTTTAGGAAATTGGGTGTTAGGGAGGCCAGCCAGCACCATTCAATTAAGTGCTCCTTGAACAGAAAAGTACTTGCCGTTGAATGGAGGAAAAAGTTTGATCACATTTAAGCTAATCTATCATTTATCATACCCAGTGGGTGATATAGTTAATGACTCTATTGATTCTTTTTCGTGCTTAATTTTATACACAGCATTTAACCAATGTGCAACTGAATATAGGATTTGTTTTCCATTTGTTATTGATGCATCTAAATTATTTTTATTTATTCCTGTATGCATTGATTTCAAAAGGGAATTTCAAAACAGCTTTAAGTAAAACTGCATTTTAATTCTCAGATTATCTTTTTTTCTTAACTTGAGGTATTTTTCCATGTCTATAGTTAGCTTCAGAGCTCCCTTTCCTGAAAGGGAAAAGAGTGTCGAAAATTTGACAAAAATGTTGGGCACAGACATTTAAGATATTGCTATTTTTCTTTACTCTTTGTCTTTCCTCATCTGCCTCTGTCATACCCCCACTGTTCATTTGTATAGGTCGCTGTGATTATTCTTTGATTGCTACCTCTTCTTTGAAGATTATATGGGCCATTTCTAGGAGCTGTCTTTACAAAAAGACAAGAAAGAAATAGAAACACAATAGAAACATGGAGGTTGCAAATATGGTCAAACAGCATCATGAATGTGAAGGGGATTCTTGGTAAGAATGAGAGAAAAGACTAAAAGACTACATATAAAATGAATATTGTAACAAATAACTGCTTACAAATTAAAAGAGCCAGACACAATGCTATGTGCTTGTAGTTGCAACTACTCAAGTGAAGCAACAGTTTGTCTACATGTGTATTTTGAATTTTGCAGGCAAGCTGATTATGTTAGGTTGTTTTTCAGCTACATGTAATAAATGCCAATAATAGTATTTCAGAGACAATATTATGGCAGGTAGGAAACACATGCAGGAGTATTTTGATATTTAATATTCAACAAGTAATCATTATAAGTTATAAAATTAAATATTTATCTTTGTTGTAAAGGATATTGTTAGAGCATTTAGACATTTCAAAGGAACAGGCACCCAAATTAATGTTTTAACATTAAATAGCTTCTAAGAACTTTTAAACAAAATTTAAACTGTAAACATTTGCATTATATTTCAAAAAAAAAAAAACCCTGCAGATTCACATAGAAATATTTGCCATATGCACTTGGATGTCTAATTGGTGTCTCAAGCTTACATGTCCAAAGAAGGAAATCTTGAGTTTATGTCCACCACCAATACTCATACATGCTAAACCTCAGCAAAGAATGCCATCCTCTGTATCTCATCTTGTAAACCAAAAACTTAGGAGTTCTTTTTTTTTTTCTTTTTTGAGTCAGAGTCTCACTCTGTTGCCTGGGCTAGAGTGCCGTGGCATCAGCCTAGCTCACAGCAACCTCAAACTCCTGGCCTCAAGCGATCCTTCTGCCTCAGCCTCCCGAGTAGCTGGGACTACAGGCATGTGCCACCATGCTAATTTTTTCTATATATTTTTAGTTGACCAATTAATTTATTTCTATTTTAGAGATGGGGTCTCGCTCTTGCTCAGGCTGGTTTCGAATTCCCGACATTGAGCGATACAACCTCCTCCTCGGCCACCCAGAGTGCTAGGATTACAGGTGTGAGCCACCATGCCCTGCAGGAGTCAATCTTGATTCCCTGCCTCAGCCCCTGCTTTCACATTCCACACATCCATTCAATCACCAAATATTGTTGATTCAATCAACAAACTATATCATTACTTCTGCCACCATCTATTATCCTTCAGTCACCCCTCATGTCTCACGGGAACATCACAATAGCCTCCTAATTAGTCTCTCTGCTGCTATTCTGGTCTTCCTCTATAATCTGTTCTCGAAAGAGTAACCAGAATGATTGCTTTAAAATAAAAATTAGACTTAGTTCTCTGCTTATAACATTAAATTATTTTCCATTATATTGAAAATAAAATGAAAATTCCTTTTCATGGCCTACAACATCCTTGTCTTAAACTACAATTTGCACCAGTTTCCCCTTTGGTCACTACACTTCAAATAATAGGCTGAACTCATCCTTGCCTCTGCATATAGCTTTCCACTTGTCTAGAACTCGCTACCCCTGTCTCTGCTGAACTGGCTCCTGCTCATCTTTAGGTCTCAGCAAAAACGTTGCAGTACCACAAACTTCTTTCCTAACACCTTTATCTAATCTCTAATCATGAAAGCCTTGGCCCCACCTAACTTTACTCTAATATTTCTGTATTTTTTAATCTAGCACATTTCATAATCTGAACTTGCTTTGTATATTTAATTGAATACATATTGAGTGCTGTCTCCTTTTATTGGAATATAAGCTTCATAAGAACAGGACTTGTATACCTTATCTTTTTTCTAATTCCTAATATATAGGGCAGTGGTAAGTACATTGTTCAATGATGTTCAGTAAATGTGTTCAGTACCATACAGATGTGTTACTTGTGAAATGAATAAACAAATAAACCTAAGAATGGAAATAGTATAGATGTTTATGTTGAAGGCAATATTTTCATACAGTAAAGCTTTTATCATTTAGAGGACAGGAAATGAATTAACATAAAGAACTCCAAGGAAAGAGATGAGGAAAAATTGTAATGGTTTCAGTAACATATATACCTGCATAAGTTCCAGGATTGTTTGCCTCTAAAAAAATAAATTTATTCCAAGTCTTATTCCAGAGACAAACTTGAAACTTACTTGGTGGTTGTAGGGAAAATAAAAGAAAACATTGATTTCCATTTTTCTCAATTTTCAGTGTTCAAACCAACAATTAAGTATGTGCAAAAAAAGATTATGACTTTTGACTATAAATTTTTAAATATATAAATAAGTTTTCTAATCCTTTAGGTTCCATGTTCTCTAATTTGGTATAGAAATGATTTAGAATGATTTGGAATCTAATCTCTAATTTGGAATGATTTAGAAAACTCTGAGTTAATCTTCTTCCTTTAAATCCTAATTCTGTCACTTACTAGCTTTTCTTATTTTGGGCAAGTTACTTAACTTCTCTGAGGCTCAGTTTCTTCATCTATAAAATGAGGATGATGACAACATCTAATTTATAAAAATCATGTGCAGATTAAATACGTATGTATGCTTAGAAAACAGTAAGGGCTATATATGTGTTAGTTTTTGTTTAATTCATCAGTTATATCTCTTTCTGTTTAGGGTAATAAGATTCTTGATATCCCATGACATCTACTGACACTTATTCACAAAAAACTCCTATTGGATTTAGTGAGGGGGAAGAAAAAAGTGAAAAACAACACTTCTGAGGATGCAGTAGAAGTGGCTGTGTTCCAAATAACTTTCCCTGGAATCCAGAGGTCACCTCACTGAAGCAAGCTGCAGATTCATGGATAAACTGAGATTTTCAAGTCTTTTTTTTTAAACTGATGATTATGGGCCTTCTAGCCAAGGGCTTCTTTTAATGCAAACAAGGAAATAAAAAGCTCGCCATTTTTCTTACATGATAATCTTGGAATATTTCTTTCTGAAAATGGGTCAGCATCCTAACACGTTGAAGAAGCCTCTAGGATGCTGGTCCACCTTATCAGGCAGTGGTCATAAAGAGAGCTTCTATCATCTCTCATAACATCCAGGTCACACTATTAACCTCGGACCTCAGACAGCAGAACCGAGGAGGTTGTAGAGGTTGTAGAAGCTGTCCTCCAGCCTCTAGAGAGGACCTTTTCATCTAGGGTTAGCATAAAGTGTGGCTGCTTCTCTAAGGAACATATTTTGAACAGGAAGAGAGGAGTTTAAACTGAGGAAATCCCAAATCCTTCCCTCAAATGCTGTAGAGAAAGGCAAGGAGCCTTTCAATTCTCCCATAATTATCTTAAAAATAGTAGAGGGAAAAATCTTTATTCAGTTATACATTTTGAAGTATAAATTTATAGGGCAACTCATACTCAATTTTAACATTTCTACTTTTCTACCTAATATCACTGACTTAATTTTTTTAAAACACACTCCTTTTTGTCTACTGTTAACATATAGAGATGATCCAAATTAGCCAAACCTGGCTAATCACCTGGAGAAATTTTCTTAATCTGAAATTTCAGTCTTTTTGTAATTGTCTTTCATCTCAGTATTTGGTCTAGTGTATTGATGCAAATATTAAGACTGGTTTATTTTCATTAAGACCCTGGTACCTTCTAATTCAAATAAAAAGTATTGAATTTTCAATATATTTTAGGCATGGTGCTATGCAATGCATTGAATAAAGATTTGAGGAATAAAGGCTCAAACATTCAGAAACTCATAATCTTATGATATCCTTGAAGGCCTCAAAGAATCTATCACAGTGCCAAAACATGAGAGAAAGATAGGGTCAGAGCTTCAAGTTGCAGTAAAAGAAAGAATATACACAAGTGTGTTTCCACCATGGTAGGAAACGGTAAAAGAGAAAGAAAGCAGAGATAAATAAAAAGGAAAAGAATGTGGAGGTAGAGTATGGGAACAGAGAAAAGGGCCGATGTGATACTGGGATATGTGTGTTGACCCTTCATTGCATTTCCACTTTAAGACAAAGGCAGTGTGCTATCATTTTTAACTTACCTGTTGAGAGAAGGAAAATGGTACTGTTTTGAGCATCTATTTGCCAATGCTAGGAAAAGCATGTTTATATATCTAGATTGTATAATAACCATTCATTCAGTCACTCCTATAACAAATATTTATTGTACTCCTACTATAGGCTAGTTCCTTAGGGTAAAATCACAAAAAAGAATAAGATGGTCTTTAGCCTAATGAAGCTGATAGATGGAATGATTCTGACAAGAAACCAAAGGAACAAAAAATAAAATCATTTTAGACAGTGCCAGAAGCAAACAAGACACTTAGATAATCATGTAACAAAGAAATCATTTGGTGAGTGTGGGGGTGTAGTGTAAAGAAATAAAGGCTTTTCTGAGACAGTGATATTTAAGCTGAGATCTGAGGAATGGAGAAACAGCTGTCTGAATATTTCAGCAGAAGACACAAGATGTGCAAAGGCCCTGAGATGGAAACAACTTGGGTGTGTTCAAGGATGTAAAAAATGAAAACAATAGCCCGTTTTGAAAAGCGAATGAGGCTCAAGTCTGGCTAGGGTCAGATGTTGCAGTGCCATATAGGCACTGGAGGACATTTGCTGGGACACAACCCAACTTCTGTTTTTAAAATACTAGCCTGGCTGTCACGTGGAGGATGGCTGCAAGTGCATTGGAGTTGGGTGAGTGCTGGTAGTGAGGGACATTTTGTGATCCATATCTTACAGACTTGAAAAGCAAAGTTTAGGAAAAAGTATAATTCAAGCTCAAGATTTCCACATAGCAGACCACATTACCTCAAGTAGTTTGGTTACTACTTTACCTTATCTTTATCAGAGAAGCTTGCCTCTCTACTAATAAAAACTACAATGGTAACAACAATTATAACAATTAATTTTACTTGGTGCTAATTTTTAGTATAGGTTAGAGTAAGTTGAATGCAAACTTTACGTTCTAAGCTTTTTAAAAAATGGAATTAAAGGAATCTTCTGACTTTTGTACAAAGAAGCTAACTATCCCAAAGATGCACAGATAATAATGATCAAAGCTTTGATTTCAATCCCTATTCTCTAAATCCAGAGCTCACATTCTTAACCAAGATTAGAAAAGGGAGACTGCTATGTGAAATTTACATTAGTCTAAAGAATTATTTTGGAAAATGGCAAAGGACTAACAATTTGAAAAATAAAATGTATTTAGTACTTCCTCTACAAATATTCTTGTTTGATTAATAATACTGTGATTTATTTCTATAGTTCTTTACATATTCATTTATTTGAATATATATTAATTACTTAGATATACTGAACTAAGTTTTAACCTATATATCATCATATTTTATCCTTAAAAATATTCTATGTGCTATGCATTACAATTGCTGTTTTGTCCATTTTGCTTCTTAAGAGCATTCTCACTGAGCAAAGTGACAAAGTGATATATCCAAGGACATAATCAAATACCTGTTCCTTAGAAAGACTGTCCCTAAACAACAACTCTGAGAAGCACCCACCAGTCATTCATTTTTTCACTGCACAGCATTTATCACTATCTGAAAGTATCTTGACTTCAACAATGTCTTCTGCTTCCCTCATTAAAATTTAAGGCCAATGAGATGAAGACAATGTGGCATTTAGATGTCTAGCATCTAAAACTTGCCCATGCATACTAGATTCAGAATAAACATTTGTTGAATGCATACCGTTTTAAAACATGTGATATGGATCATAAATGGCAAACCTAAGACTAAAATTAAAATCTTTATAATCTTGCTTAATGCTAATTCCATCACACTATGCCATCATCTCAGATCGCAGTCATTTGAGACCAAGTAAAGTCACAAATAAATGAAGGGGCATTTTGCATTTCAAAAACAATTTCAGATAGATGAATTTTTATTTCAAATTGACCACAATTACATAGCTTTGTAACAAAAGGGTTTTTTTCCCTTTGTTTTTCTGTGTTGCATTTCACATGAAGGAGATGAGATCAGTCAACATAGTCACTTGAGACTGATTAAAGTATAAAGATTGCATAAAACAACTCACATTTAACCTTTGCAAATGAATAAGTAAAGGGAAATTCATGAATTCTTAAAATATTGTCCCTTGATGCAGATATCGGCCTCTTTCTGGTTTTGGCATTATTTCAGCCAGGCATCTTTTCTATAGGCAGCTTTATTTTTCCTAAGCAACTGGTACTTCCATTGAATTTTGCAAAAAATGAAAAAGGCAAATTTTAAAATAACATACTCCTTATCATTCCTGTAACTAGGCTGAATAACATTTAGAAAGTAAATTCCCTTTTAGGTTTTTAAAAGTAAGCTTTTAAAAGTAAATTCCTCGAACATTTATGTTAGGGCTGAAATTTGTTTAACGTATAACAATTGATATTTGTAATCAGTTTATTTAGTGCAAAAGCGCGTAAGAAGAATAAAGTAATAACCCCCTCCCATTTTTTATTTGTTGCCCATTTTCTGTGGTTGAATTCTGTGACAGCTGCTCCAAAGGCAAGAATGAAAATAGACTTAAGTACAGCTCTGCTTGGGTGTACACATGAGTGCCTCTCAAAGGACACATCGACTCCCATTGCCAGTGATGCATGTGGCTCACAAACAAAGATAGGAGACTACATCTACGTTTCAAGCACCGAGTAGCACCAGGTCACTGTGCACAATGCATGAGGGAGATTTTAAAAGACTCATTTTTTTTCAGCTTTCTTTACTGCTTGCTAAATCACATTTGACAAAGAAAAGAAAATAGGACTCCATTTGTAGAGCGTAGTGTAGAGAGAGAGATAAGCAGTCTGCATTAAAGTTGATGCAGGTTATTTGGGAGGTAAAGTAACTGTTCCTGTATTGAACTATATTTACTTCTTTGAATTAAAACAAACAACAAACAAATTCAAAAGCACTATAAAAGTCAAGCACTTATTTACAAAGGAAAACTTTTTCCAATGGTAAGGCCTTTTTTTCTTTGCCTAAAAGTATTTAATGAATTAAATATTTTCTCCAAATATGGTAAGAATATGTCTATCTGGTATGATATTTTGTCTTTCCCAATTACTAGCAATGCTCGAGAAAGCCAGTCTCTCTTCTCTGCTTCAGTGGTGTACGTAATACATGTGGCAAGTACGGTGCCTACCATTTTCCAGGCATTCTCTCATTTACTCCTAACTATACCCTAAAAGGCATGTCCAGATGTTACTCCTGTCTTATGAGTGAAGAAACATAGGCTTCAGGAGTTAGAAAACTGCCAAGTTTGCACAGCTGGAAAGTGGCAGAGTCAGAACTTGAACCAGAATCCCAGATCTTAACCAAATTGCTTTACGAAAATGACTTACAAAAGTAATTTTCTTTATAGCTATGAATGAAGTCAGGTCTTCATTTTCAACCTTGATTCCAACTCTCTTACCTCAATCCATCATTCACTCTGTTTCTAGAATTAAGAAGTGTTGTTCACCAAATAACTCACTGCTGATTTTATAATCCTGAATGTCTTCAAAATTAATTTGCAGTTTCCCAGCAAGTTCTGAAAAGCTCTTGAACATCTGGCTACAGCCAATCTTTCCAGAGGGTTACTGACTCCTAAACATCCTTAGTCCTAGTCGTAACTATTTATTACACTTCAGCTATGCTATTCATACTTCACTTAATATGCCTTTCAACTTCTGTCCTTGACAGAATTCCGTTTATCCTGCCTTGCTTTGCTTAACTGTGACTTCCTTTCCTAACCCCACCATGGAGTTGATTGTTCTTTTCATAGTCAATCCAAAACATGCTGTACTTACAGCTATTGTAAAAAATAACAACACATTGGATCATAAGTTTTAGTAATGTAAATATCCATTAGCTATAAAGTAAACTCAAGTACAGAAATCTCTTTATTCTGGTACTCCTTTCATTTTCACATTGTTACATAATAAGTGAGCAATAAATGTTTATAGAATGTGTAAAATAAAAACAGAATTCTATTTGAAATGTCATTTTTTGCATATTTTCACTTCAGTTAGTACAGTTTAGCTATCTGGCAGCAATTCAATTTGGTTATGGGGTAGAAAATTCATCTATTAAATCAGAAAACATTTTCTAGTTGTCTTTTGACCAATATTTTAAGGGGAGATGTTCTGGACAAAAGATAAAATGATACAATGATTGAAAAACATGGGGAAAGTATGTGAATAGAAATGATATGATATTAAAAATTAAATTGAAAATTTTTATATTTAAGAAGTAAAATATAATAATGTTCATAGTTACATGTAACTTTCTTGATAAACAAGGAAGCTAAACTATTGGGGTGAATAAAGAGACTATTGATTGGGACACTTATAGATTCTTTTACTTTCTACGCCTTTTATAATTATGTTGTTCTAACAGTACCACAATCATATAATTAGAGACAGAAGGCATCATCTGGTTATGGATTTATTCTAAGAGCACACTTTAGACTATGGTTTATGCTGTTCACTCTCTTGGGGTGGGGAAATGCAGCAAACTGCACACAGAACCCAAAATCTTCATTTTCCTTACCACCATTTAAAACACCGCATATATTTTTATATTCATATGTAGACCTGTTCTCTCTCTCCTCTCTCTCTCTCTCACTCTCTCTCGCTCTCGCTCTCTGTGCTCTCTCCCTTATTTTGTTGCTGCTTTTAAGTTAGGAATAGTTCTCTGGGGAAATTGTTTTTTTGAGCTTTGTCCCTGGACTTTCTCTGTGATGATCTGGTAAACACATATAATTTTTTATTGTTTACCATCATTGACAGGCTGGCCCCAAGGCACAGGGTTCTGTGTAGCACATCATGGTTTATTGATGAGCAGTGGGAACTGAAACAGAGTGGTGGAAGCTGGCACACCAGTTACAGATCCTTGTTTAGAAACCAACTGGGCATTCAGTAATGAGACCATGTGGTCTTGTTTGCAGGACTCAGCTCAGGCCAGAGAACTGTCTAAGGATGCATTTGAAGGAAAAAATCAAACACCCATAGTTTAAGTAAGTTGTGCCATCAACAATTTAAACCTAACATCATTTCCTTATCACACTTTTAGAATTCTTCACAGAAATGTTTAGGATACAACTAAGAGTAAACTAGGTTCTTGGCCCAGAGGTTGATGTGTACAATATAAGGAAAATGTTTTCACAGAATAATTCATTTTAAAAAGTAGTTCTACTTAGCTGAAAAAGTAATATATGCATACAATAAAAATTTTTAAAAATCAAACATTATGAACAAATAATCTATGTAACCATCATATATAATAGCTGCTGCCAATTGCTTGAAACTCCTTTCAGAAATATTCTATATTCACCTACTTTTGAAAGCCAGTAAGTATATATAAGCATATTTTCTAAATTTAACTTTTTCTCCTCTTTAACAATACATATGGATTGTGCTCCATAACAGCCTATGTATTTACTTTATTTATTTTTATAGTGGCCCAGTTTGTTGATATAACAGTTTATTTAACTGATCCTTATTTTTAGTTAATATTAATAGATAATGCCAGAATGAACATTTTTATACCTAAGTAGTTTTGTAAATATGTGAGTATATTTGTGGTTTTAATTCCAAAAAAGGAAACGGTATCTGCCTTTTACATTTCTATCAAGACTTTGAGGGCTTTATCTCAATACTCTTGCCAACAACACTAAAAGTTTAGTCATATAATAGTTGAAAAATGAAATCTCATTGATGTTGTAATTTTGTTGCTTATGAGTAAAGTTGGATGAACATCTTTTCATGTTTTTCTATGATCTGTCTGTTCATGTAGTTTGTAAAATGTCCCACTGAATTTTTAGTTTTTAAATTTACTCATTTACGTATTAATGTCAAAATATATACTGTTATAATATTTATATATAATAGCATGTAACATATATTACCATTTTCTGTAATATATATTGCAAATATTTTTCTAATTTGTCTTTTGTGTTTTATTAATGCCATTTTGTATAGAAATTTTCATATTATCACACATATTAGTAATTTCCTTTAATACTTCTAGGTTTTCTTTTTTTGGTCTGTCTCAGGAATACAGGTCCTACCTACTCCAATTTATTAACCATTCTCTTGTATTTCCTCTAGATATCTGTTTCTTTATTATTGTTTAAGTTTGGCACACTTAAAATGTATTTTGTCATAAGGAGTGAAGTAAAGGCCAACTTTTTTTTTCAAGATATTAAACACACTGTCCCAAGACTATATGATATATATCCTTTCACCATTTTCAAATACATCTTTACCATGGCTGCTCTATTTTATTGCATTATTCTGTTTATTCATGAACCAACTCTATTCTATATTTATAGCATTTTTAATATGTGGTTTTACATTTATTTATAATACCAATGTCTTCTGATATTCTACAATGTAAAGCTGCTGTTTTGGGTTGTGAAGATTATAGAGAAAGCAGCCTCATTTAAAATAATGTATCCACTCTTTTATTTAAAGATAGTTATTAAATATAGATTATGTGCCATTCACTTCTTTGGAATGAAGATAAGACATCAATTCATGACTACACTGGAATCTAAGCTAAATATTTTTGGAAGAAATATTATCCCCCACAATACTAAACTAAAATTGGTATCATTGTGAAAGACAAAGTAGAGTACTGGCAAAAGTACATAATTCAGTGTCATATGATGCCACTTACTGTACAAATCTAACATGTCCTAGCTACAAAATCCTAGTAAGTTATTTGGCCTCTATGAACCCTGGATTACTCTTGACTAGGAAAAATCCCAGTCTACCTTATGACATTGCTGTCAGGACCACATACAACAGTATAATGTCAATTTTATCTCCAAAGGGTAAATTACCATCAGAATCATTTCCATCATTCTTAGAATCTTCTAAATCATGTGACCTATCTACTGAAATTTGCAGCATCCATAGTGTTGTGTATCAAAATCTTTATTAAATCATTATTACCCAGGTTTAATTGTGCTCTTGAGGAATTTATTTTATTTTATTTTATTTTTTGCTTTTATTTCGTCATATAATGGGGGTACAAATATTGTTAGGGTTACA
>VBSM01000272.1:84486826-84582743 GCA_008086735.1 Cheirogaleus medius | reverse complement strand
AAATCTTTATTAAATCATTATTACCCAGGTTTAATTGTGCTCTTGAGGAATTTAGACATCAAAAGAACTTCTATTTTTGCCAATCATTTAAAATAGTACAGGTGTCCACATGACACACTGATCTAATCATAAATGTTTAAATTCAGATCCAGCATTTGAGGAGAGCTGCCATTTAGTGACTAGAGTTGAGAGAGTAGAGTTGCCTAAGTGACAATATTTACTAACTTGATAAGATTTACTATTGCACTGATTGCCAACTTGCAAATTCATATCCCTCATAGTCAATCTATGTCAAGTACTTCAGTTGGGTTGAAAACATTCCTCCTAACCTGATGGTTTGTACCAACTCAATTTCTCCTATTTATTATAATGATTCTCACGTTTCTAAGTCCAGGGTAGGCAATTCATTCAGGTCTGGCCATCAGATTTACATTCCATGGCCACAGTGAGAAGTTCACAGATGGATATGTCACCATTCAAAGCCAATGAAACATGATGAAGCTTTTACTAAATTTTCTGGAAAAGAAACTATTTCCTGCTGTACTTAAATCTGAGTAGATGTAAAAGCTAGATCTACTGTAGCAACTCCACAGTGCCTGAGAAAAATCACACAGAAGGATGTCAAGAGATAGGAAGTAATCTATTGCTGAAGACATTTTTGTAGTTCAGATTCTAGACATATGTAATGTAAACTACTCCCTTGTCTAGCTGAAATCAGTTAAAGGACATTTTTATTTATAGAATCTTATGAAGAATTTAAAGTTAATTAACACTATTATACATACACCATGATAATTGGTTACTCAAGTATTCATGTTCACAATATTATTCTGTGAATTTCCTTTTGAAAATTAAATATATATATATATAGCAGCATGATTATCAACCAGACATTATACTTTTTTCCCAATAAAGTCTCTTAATGTTACTACTTATCAATGCCAATTTTAAGTGAAGTTTCTTTAAAACTCTTCTTTTTAAATAAAGAATTTCCAGTTTTTCAAAGATTTTAATTGGGGGCCAGTGATTATTAGCTCATAAATTTCTCATTAGTATGCTAGTGTCTTCATATAGACCTGCTCAGAAACTGGGTGTTAACTGAGGGCATATTGTAGATTCTATCAACATTTCAGAAACATTGTTAGGAACAGCTTGTAAAGGGAACTGCTGTCTGACTCTAATTGTCTATGTAGTGAGATATAAACTTGTAAAATTTTAAGTTAGCACCCTAGCATCTTGCTAATTTTCACATGATTGACTGGTCTAATATGTCATTCAACTGGTTGTCCAGATAAACTGTTGTTATATTCAGAAACCTCAGGTGATCACAGTGTGGATCCATAAAATCAGTGAGAAATATTGAAAGAATATTGAAAAGAATACTTTAAACAAATGAAAAATTAAGAGCACTTGATAATACTAAGCTTTCTAATCACCTTCATATTTGTAATTAAAAGTGTTCACTGAGCTTAAGCATCACATACAGCACATACACACAACCTAGTAGATATTTAGTGGAACACTGAGTCATTTTTACTATGCATATCAAAGGAATCAATGAAAACATCCATTAAATGTATTTTCTTCATGAGATAATTTTTCTAAGTTTAATAACTATGTATCATTCTGAGAGATATGCTTTCCTTTAAACCTCCTCATTAGAATGACAAAGAGTCAAAGTATTTTTTGGCAATCAAAATGGGAAAGTGGCATGAAACTATAATAAGGGAAAGGCAGCTGAGGAGCCTGCTACAAAACAATACCATGTATAATTGGTCCTTAATTATGCAGATTTAACAAATGGCAGAAGGACAGTTGTATTCCTTGACCAAGGCTGCTTGCCAAGTCAACAAGCTGGCATAAATGTCGGAAGGAGCCCACTCTACGATCCTGACTGCTGCATTTCTTCCCCGGTGACAAAATATTTTGGTGGAAGAAAGAAATCCATTGATTTCCTAAAACAAGTTAAATTTATGTTTTTGGTATGAGTGAATAACCCCAGTAGCATCATTAACAAAGTTTTCTTAAACATACCATTATTTTTTTTTAATCAAAGGTTTTAAGGACACCAGAAGAAACACAGATAATAGCCTATACATTTGTATGGAGGATGTTTACTGCATAGTTCTTTACAAAACTAATCTCTGCTATAGACAAATGTTTTTGCAAAAAAAAAAAAAAGTAAATATGAGTAGTCTTTTAATATATCCATTAAAGAAACAAACTGTACAAGAAGTTAATTATTGTTGTATTTTACTTTTATACCATAACTTTGCATACATTTTAAAATGTCTTAAAATGCTATTTTAAAACAAATAAGTACTTCAAAATTCATTTATATGTGCTTGCATTAAGACTGTTGCAAGCCAGAGCTAACCTCTAGTAACATCGCTTTCTTTCTTGGCCTCAGCAATGAGCTTGAAGTTTCTCATTGCTCATAGACCCTCTTTTCCTAGCTTGGCACCCACAGGCACTTGCTACTCTCCTGAGATGTTGGAAAACACCTGGGCCGAATCCAAAAGTCCCACAACTGCGAAATGGTAGATTTGGCTTCTGGTGACCCACATTTAGATGTTTTTTAATCCATCACTATGGAGATGACATTAATGGAGGAAAAATAAATCTATTTGAATGATTTCTTTCCGTCTCTTAAATTTGTTTATTTGACTACTGTTTTGAATAAGGAAGGAAAGAGAAGTGGCATGTCTTGGCAATGTCTTGCCAGTGAAATTTACTTTTCAATGTATTCTAGTTGGTAATAGGCACTAGAGTCATTTTCTTCTTCTTTAATGGTAAAATTGGGAAGGAGTTCCCCGACCATTTGCCAGAGTTTAAGATTCCACACAGGGTCCTGGTAATAATGTATTTCATTACATCAGGAAAAGTCCCTGAATAGCTTACAATAAATAGCACACAAAAAGTTGCCAAAAATTTAAGAACAGGCAAAAGGAAGAAGAAAAGATATGGATATGTGGTAGCAGTGGTTAAGAATTAGACTGAAACCTAAGATGGAATATACGTGTAGTAGGAAATGTGGGTTGAGGGGTATTTTTGCCTGAATCATTAAGTGTTCATCTAATATTCTATACTTGAAATAGCATTATTACATATGAAATTAAAAAAATACATATGTCTTTCTTTTTTGAGAGGTGCTCTTACTGAATCAAATATCAACCAGTCATCTTCTCTATTACTACAAAATCCCACCATTCATAGTAACATGTTAAGGCTTTTTGGATTTCTGTAGTAAAATACTTTGTTCATTCATAATGGGATTATCCCAGAATAATTTTATTATCAGTGAAACATTGTCTTACTGAAAAACCTATTCATATTTTGCTTATTTTTGTGTTATCCAGCATATATTCCTAGCAGCAAGCATAAGATTCTAAAAATTAAATAAAATAAAGAAAAAACTGAGCAGTGCTCTGCAGGCCATGTACATAATGAATCACTGGTGAGAAACTGAATAGGACCTCAATTCCTAGAACAAACACACAAACCATATATTTAAATGGATAATTCTAAGCCCTTTTAAAGCATTTTTGTATCAGTAATCTTGCTTCTTGGGTCTCAATTAAAATATATATATATATTTTATTGTGGTAAAATACAGCACAAAATTTACCATCTTAATCATTTTTAAGTGTACAGTTCAGTGGTAGGTAATAAATACATTCATACTGTGGAACCATTACCCTCCCTCTATCCACAGAACTCTTTTCATCATGTAAAATTGAAATTCTGTACGTATTAAACAATAACTCCCCATTGCCATCTCCTCACAGTCTTGGCAACCACCATTCTACTTTTTGTCTTTATGATTTTGACTACTTTAACTACCTCATACAAGCGGAATCCTACACCATTTGTTCTTTTGTGACTGTCTTATTCCACTTAGCATAATGTCCTCAAGGTTGATTGTGTAGTATATCAGAATTTCCTTCCTTTTTAAGGCTGAACAATATTCATGTATGTATATTTTGCCTGTTCATTTGTCTGCCGATGGACATTTGGGGTGCTTCCACATTTTACTTATTGTGAGAAATACTACTATGAACATGGGTGTACAAATATCTCTTTGAGATGCTGCTTTCAATTCTTTTGGGTATATACGCAGAAGTGGAATTTCTGCATCATATGGCAATTCTATTTTTAATTTTCTGAGGAACTGTCATACTGTTTTCCACAGTGGCTGTACCATTTTACATTCCCACCAATAATGTACAAGGGTTCCAATTTCTTCACATCCTTGCCAACACTTGCTATTTTCTGGTATTTTTCTTTTAATATCACTATCCTGGGGGCTTACATTTTGAGAGTCTTTCACTCATCAAACAAAGGAAAGGATCCTATACAAAAAAGTACAGTGCTCACTTGTTTGTGTGGTTCAGACTAATGAATGGATGTCACTGTAAGGCTATTCTTCCTACATTCCCTGATTTTAAATCTTATAGGAATATTAAAGGCACAATTTTCAGAGATTCACATTTTATAAACGGCATTAGCTTGGTAATGACATGCTGATTCTATTGTAGAAATGTATCAGTAAGATCCTGCCCTGTAATTCAAAAAATTCTTGGAAGACACTGTCTATGATTGTTTTATAAGAGGAGATCATGATTAAATCCTCCAATGGTATCCTTTGATTATGCCAAATTTGCTATTTATAATGGTCTAAGAGTGGGGGAAATAAAACAAAGAACCAATGAGTCTTCAAACTACAAAGTATAGATTATTAAAGAAGCAGCTGCTACTAAATATGTGGTCCCATTCCTTTAACATATTCAATAAAATAATCTCTCTGTGATCTCTAATATCTGCAGTTATATCAGGCAGCAAAAAATTATAGTACTAATTTGTGGTTTTTAAAGTACATACAGCATATTTGCTTTCAAATGAAACTCATCAGGAGGACACATATTTGCAAGACATTTAGAGCAGAGGTGCATGTCATCAGACATCAGGTGAATAACGTCATGATAATATGATGACAATAAGAAATCATATTGCCACCATGTCTATAATGTAAACAGAATACAAGTACTTCTCCCCTCCTCTACCACCACTATCTTCTTGGTTCAGCCCACCATCCTCACTTGTCTGTGTTATTGCAGTAGCTTGAACTCCTTTTCCCATTTAAATTTTGCTTTTTAGTATTCTTTCAAAACAAGAGTCTCAATAATTACATTATATTAAAATATAAGTCGGGTCATGGTACTGTTCTGGTCAAAACCATCCAATGGCTCCTCTGTTATGTCGGAATGAAAGACATAGTTCTTACAGTGGCCTACAAGGACATTCATGATCTGGCCTGCTATCACCTCTCTGATCTCATTCCTTACTCCTCTCCCCTTGCTCTTTCTGATGTGAACTAATGGGCTTCTTACTGTTTCTAAACACACTGCCAAGTAATCTCATTTGGAGCACTCTTTCTGCAGATAATGCATGGCTTACTTCTTGAATCCTCAGAGTTTCTGCTCAAATATTACCTCGGCAAATCTGACCTCTTCATTTAAAATTGTCATAGACTCTGTCACACCCTCCTCCCTCTCACTCCCCACTTATTACCTTCATCATTTTTTTTCTATGATAGTTATCACATTCTAATTCATTTTAAAATTTAATTGGTATACTTACTGTTTATGTTATATCACTGCCTCCCTGCGTTATTGGAATGTAAGCTCCATAAGGACAGGAATTCTTTTTTTTTTTTAATTTCAGCATATTATGGGGGTACAAATGTTTAGGTTATGTATTTTTCCCTTGCCCTCCTCCCCGAGTCAGGAATTCTTGATAATTTTTTTTTTCACTAATGCATTCCCAGAGGCTAGAATAGTACCTGGCACATAGGAAGATGCTCGATAAATATTTATCATACTCATAATAGAGAAGTTCATTAACTTTATCATAGTTAGCATGTTTTGATCAAAAGATCTTACTCTAATGTAGTATTTGTAGCATTAAAGCTTTCTGTACTTGCGGCTGTTAGGTGTAGATGTGGTATTATCAGCAATTAGCTGAAATGTCTCAACACACTTTTCTTATGAAACACTTTGCAAAGTTATTGACTTCTTTCATCATTCAAATAATTTGTCTATTTGAGATTTTGGGGGAATGTGCTGAGGGAACTCAGTATCCCCTCCAAGAGAATTGCCCATTCTTTGTCATAAGGAGATAGTCTACAAAGGCTTTTGGGAAAAAGCTGATTCAAATGACTAGGAATCAGTGCCAAAACACTCCTACTATTTTCCAATAATGGGAAGCTACAGCTTAACTAAGAATTCCCCCAAATTCCAAAGCCTGAGAAAATGCCAATTCCCCTGGATCTATCCATTGCAACAATTCAAGTTTTACCCTAAGGAAACTGCATACAGAATTTGGGTATTTATAATGGAACAGTGTGCACCAGACCAGACAAAAATATCATATAATCTATTGTGATGGCCCTTTTGTTGTGTCAGCTTGGATAGGCTTCAGTCCCCAGTTATTCAATAGAACACTAATCTACAGATCGCTGGGAAGACATTTTTTTAGATGTGATTAAAGTCCATAATCAATTGATTTTAATTAGGTGGAGTTATCCTAGATTAACTGGCCCTGATTCAATCAGTTAAAAGACCTTAAAAACAGGGCTGTGGTTTCCCTGATGGAAGAATAAATTCTACCTGTGCGCAGCAGCTTCAGCCCATGCAGAGGATTCCAGCCTACCTCTCCTCATGGCTTATAGTATAGATTTCAGACTTGCCTAGACAAAGCTCCCAACTTTTTTGTTTGTTTGTTTATTTCAAAATATTAAGGGGGTACAAATGTTTTAGGTTACATACATCACTTTTGTAATGCTTGATTCCCAACTATAGATGTGCCTGTCACCCAAATAGTGTTCATAGTATCCATTAGGTAGTTTTTTTCCGTCTCCTCCTGCCCTCCCCCTTGGTTGATTTCCACTGAGTTTTACTTCTGTGCACATGTGTGCTCATCAGTTAGTTCCAACTTAATAGTGAGTACATGTGGTGTTTGTTTTTCCATTCTTGAGATACTTCCCAATTCCTTGCAATAAATTTCTTAGTGTGTATCTTGTATTGGTTCTGCTTCATTGAACCCTGACTAATACAGCTACTAGCTGTTATAGAAATTATATACTTAATCTGGTACCTGCAGCCAATTCACCTCTTTTATAAATAAGTAGAAATTGGAGAATCTTTGCAAACGTGCCCTTGAGTAAATTTTGGACAATTGATTATTTATGATGGTATTGCAGAGACTATTCCTTACTTATCAGATACCTTCAATTGGATTTTTCATTCGTGTAGCATTATCTCTTATAGTTAAAAATTCTCTTTTCTATGATTTTAGGCCTGGTAAATAATATATATTTCAATCTTGAGATCAAAAACTTTCAAGAAATCTTCCCACTAAAATGTAAGTTGTAAGATGAAAGGCGGGGTTTTTTTTTTTTTCTTAATTTGTTCACTAATGTATTCTGAGTCCTAAATCAGCAAATGATCAATAACATTTGTTGAATGAATAAATCATTTAACAGTTTTGTGGATAAAGGGATGATCTTCCAGAGACATATTTTTAGACTTCTAAATTAATTCTACTGGCATTCACTGTGCCTAAGATGATGTGCATTTGTCTATGAGTCTCCAATATTAAGAACAAAGACTGTCAAAATTCTGGCTACTGAATTTTTAATCATGTTCTAATCATGTTTCCTAAAAGAGGCAACCAGTGTTGAACCACTTCATTTTCTGTTGGTTAAAGTATTGCTGATTTTATTGATTTTCAAATAGAATAAAGGTATTTTATGTAGTAAAATCAATAGCACAGAAGCATTTCCTAAACCATGCAGAGCATCTAAACTCATGCTGGCAATTTTTTTGAAGTTAAAATTTTTGCTTCTGTTTGTTTATTCCTGACCATTTTTGTTTGCTTGTGCCAGTACAATTCCAGAAAGGCAAGGCAACGATTTCTTCCATAGCAGGAACAACATAAAGAAATTAGCCTTTCATCTATTCTATGAAACCTGCATTGTATCCATCCAGCCTGTGTCTTTGCCATGAAATCAATGGCACTGTTCCTCTCTTCTAAATTCCTATTCCTATTTCACAGCACCTGTCATGACTGTCATCATTTGGGGATACTCTCTTCACATCACTTATGAAACTGTACAGTAGACTTCATATACAGCATTTCACCTCTTATCTGTCCTGACTAGGAACTTCCCTTCAAATCACTGCTTTATCATTTTTTCTTTTTTTTTTTAAATTTCCTCTTATTATGGGGGCACAAGTATTGTTAGGGATACATATATTGCCCCTGCCACCCCTCCTCCGCCCCGCCGTGCCAGAGCTTCAAGCGTGTCCAACCCTCAGGTGGTGCGCACCTCACCCATTATGTCCATATACACCTTTCCCCTCCTCCTCCCTCCCACCAGTCCACCACCCGATAAGTTTTTTTTAACAAGATCTGGAAAATGGGCTACACATCTACTCGCCATCAAATTGGTACTGACTGATTTAAACTATGATACTCAAATAGTTGTAGTGTTCACCAAGGATTGGGTGGGGAGACCCACATCTTAGGGATGTGACTTATCTTGTTGGGGGAAGGGCATACCTCTAACCCTCCTTAGGGAGAGGCAAAGATATACAATGTAACCAAAATGCCAAAAAAACAAAAACATTTTTTCTTAAAAAAATAAAAATAAAAGCGAAAAACCTTTCATCATCTCACAGATTACTCCAGATCTTACAATGATTACTCATTTTCTACCAGTGCAACCTGAGCATTCTGCTCTGGTAATTAAGAAGATTTAGAAACATGGACTCAGAAGTCACAACACCTGTGTTTGAATTTTGGTTTTTGAGGTTGATTAGTTGTATCACTCAGGCAAGTTACTTAAATATATTGTACTTCATCATAATCTGTAAAAGGGAGATAGCAATAGCATCCACTTCATGGGAGTGGGTACGAGGAGTCAGTGGGTTAATGCATGGAAAGAATTTAGAATGGTGTCTATCAGATGGTAACTGCTGAATAAATTTTAGCTATCATCATCATCAGGATTATAATTATTTTAAACTTGTACCACATATTGGTCAAGCAATATGTGCTATTTTGGGGAATGTGCACTTTAATATAGATTCAGGGAATTTGCACAGCTAGGAACTGAGAGACAATGGACTTAGCAGCTTCCCTCCTTAGATTTGCTGGCACAACCATACTTGGCTTGTGTGTGCTTTGGTTAACAGCATTTCCAGAGAAGAGCTAACAGAGGCAGTTTACTTAATTAGAGGAAACATTCAGCTTTACTCATCACCCTACTAAAAGAAATACTATAATAAATACTGTTTCTTCTGGGAAGACTGTTTTTATTTTCATAGATCCTTAAGAGAGCTTTTCTTTTCAAAAGGGAAATGAGAATATCATGAATCCAAAACTGAATTCAGCAGAAACTCCTTTGCTGTCTGAAAATTGCCTTCGAATGAACACAGTAAAGTACATACCCATTTTATCTTTCTTCCATTAAGCCTTAATATTTCTTTGGCCAGTTCATTTTACTATTTCCAAAACTCTTAGCCTAATATCTGCCTGTACTATTTTGCCTATGTTGCTCTTCCTTTGTAGACGTCTCTCTCTAGTGCTTGGAGATTAAATTTATATTCTCTGTGTACCAAATTATTCAATATTTCCAGCCCCTGTCACCCCCTCTATTCATGACCATTCATTTAGCCAATATTGACTCAATTCTGCCTGTGTTTCGGGCACTGTGCTAGGAGCTGAGGATACTGAGGATACAGGGGTAAATAAGATACCAAGAGTTGTGGTCTTCAGGAGAGCTTACATTCTGGTGAGGAAAATACATTAAGCCATTATTTATACAAATAATTAATTACAGATGTTATGAAAGAATGCTAGGAGAACATTTAAGGAGAGTGTTGTTAGGGGAAGCCTCAATGAGAAAGTGACATTTAAAGATGAAACTTGAAGAATAAAGATGAGCTAGTTGACCAAAGTCCTAAAGATAAAGAAGAAAGAGGATATTTACAGCGATGAAAAGGTGATTTAGGTAGGGTCAATTAAGTGCTGAAGACCATAAGCTGAGAAGGAGAATGAAGCTTTTAAAGAATTGAAAGAAATCTAGTGTAGCTGCAGCCTACATAATCAAGGGATAACAGTGTTATGGAATTGGATTATTAATGATTGGGATCACCTAAAGAGTGCTTATTGGGACCAAGTATTTGGATCTAAGACCGTGACATAGGACAGTAATAAATATTCATTTATTATCTTATAATCTACATTAGTTTTATAGCTTTCCATACAGTTCATACAAAGATTCCACACAAAGAGTCTAAGGTGGAAGTGTAGAGATCTTGTCATTTGTTTCTTTTGTTTGCCCCACAGGCACATTGTAGGCAATAAATAACTAAATAACTACTTGTTGGGATTACTCCACAAAATTCCACTTCAATCCTATTCAGTTTTGTTTTGTTCATAGAAATAGACACACACATATACACACACACAGAGATGTTTTTTAATTATTATAAGAACAAAAAAGTTTTCAAATGAAATCTAGATATCTGAATAATTACTTCAGCTCCCTGATTTTAATCAATGCGATAGATAACCCTCTCCTATGACTAAATGATGATTGAAACCTGGAATAAAATCCTCCAATGTAGGCATGATAATCAGATACCTTAAGGTTGGTAAATTTTGTTAGTACTTAATTATAAAATAAAATGACATAATAAAAATGGTTCAGCTCTGGTTTTGCCATGTTAGGATCAGAACGAATGTTAGGAATGATTTGTGAGAAATAGATAACCTAAGTCCATTTTGTTATCTAAATTCAAAATTTCACAAGTATTAGAAGTCTTAATGTGAAAAGCATAAGAAGCAAAGAGAATGACCTCAATTTATGGACATGGGGTATACAAAAATAAGGATAGAGCCTACAAAACTGTGAACTTAAAAGGGAAACTTATGTAGACACTTGAACATTGATATTCTTCACAGTTTTAACTTACAAAAATGTAAATAAAAGGTTAAAAAATCCTGAAATGTAAATGTTTAGTCAAAGAGAGAGAGAGAGAGAGAGAGAGAGAGAGAGAGAGAGAGAGAGAGAGACAACACACACACACACACACACACACACACACATGCTTGGTCTTTAATAACAAAGGAAACAATTAAGTGCAAGGCCAGTCTCAGCTATCTGCATATCCGAGAGTACAGCTCTTTCATGAAATATTCTCACTAGATTAGAGTTCAGGGCCATTGTGCCAATCAAGAGTAAAGGGGCAAATGGAACCTTCAAGCTTTCATCCCAGGGCCTCATTTACCTACTAATTACTAATGAAATCATTATAAGGCCTCCATCAGTTAACACACCACTCATTTCTGTTAACACATGAATGCTGTCAGAGGCCATGGTGTGCTATTTAGGTTGCTATTTATCAGAAAATTTAAATGTGTTTCCAGTTCAGTTAACAATCAAAGGTCACTCTTCTCTTCTTTAATCCAAGTAAACGCACCCACATCAATCCATATAATCCACGGATATGGCCCATTGTCTAGGTATTTAAGAATTTTATTTTTCAATATTTTGCATTTAAATTTGGAAAAGATCTGAAATGTTCAGATAGTCTTGTCCCTAAATATAAAATGAGTATCCTCTTTGTACAATGACCTAAATTCAGTTTCTTTCCCATATCTAAACTAACTAAAGTAGTATAAATTTTTGTAAACTTGCTGCAATCTATTTTAAAGGTAAAAATGTTGCTTCACACATACTTTTGGGTATAGATTTTTATTACCAGTGAATTTAATAAGTTGTTTTTTCTCTCAGGAGTTTAAATACATATTACACAAGCCTACCAGGAAAGGGTCAAAGAAGGACAAAGATAAATAAGTTAGGAAGTATGAGTTGATTTTTCATCAACTTGATTTACATTTTGGACACTTGCATTAGTCTGAAATTATTTATTTTTCATACTTGTGTTCCTTTCTTTTTTATCAGAGTAATTTACTTTACAGATACCTTTCTGTCATTTAGAAAAAATATATATAATTTTGGTTTATATCATGTAGTTATGCACCAGATCCAGATGTAGTAGTTGCTAAGAGCCAATTAATACATTTTTCAGTGATTTTGTGAACTAGTTATTAAATTCATTATTTAAAATTAAATCATATAAATTTATCATGAAATGTGTTAAAATCAAAGCTGATAAATACTAAAAACTCATCATTTCCTAATTGTTTTACTACATTTTTACTATTATCTATTTCCTTGATATTATTTACATGTATTTTGTCCATATGATAGAAATACTATGTAGTAGAATGCTGCAAGAATCTCTTCTCCATTTTACATTCAGTGATGTCACATTGGTAGCTGTGGTACAAGTATTCATGCCATGAAAACTAGAAAAAACAAATCCTAAAATCAGGGCCTGATTTATTGTTTTGTTGATTGTACAGACTTAAGAAAGTGACAAAGAAAATGTTAGTAATAAAGATTAAACTTAAAATTGCGTCATGTCAAAGGCTACTGCATTGTAAATAACACAAACACACAAAAGGATATTCTTCCACTATTTAAAAACTATTAACCATTTCAGCAAAGAAGTCATTCACATTATTGACAAAGTTCTGACATACATCTTTATTTTTATACTTTTGTCTTGCTCGTTATTGTAAAGAAAAATATCAATGAACATTCATGTCAAAACTGGAAATGCAATCATAGTTTAGCTATACAAAGTTAGGGAAAAATTAAAAAATATTCTGTGAAAATTAATTAACTGTATGAAATCTATAGTAAAAATTATGATATATAATACTACCACTTATAAATTATGCTCTGTATATTCTTATATCAGTATTATACTAAATACACACATCTTCCCTTTGGAAAGTCCATCATTAAAATATGTCCAACCATATCACTGCTTATATAGATATACAAAACATGGCAAGGCAATATGTGAATTAAAAGCATCTGATGAAGTAAAGCCAAAGTTGAGGCATAAAAGTAGAACCAGAAAAACAGCAACGCTTGGGTTTATTTCTTCAGAATGATAACAAGTACTGAATATACTAGCTAATAACCAGATTTAAGAAAGTTTACTTGCCAATTTAGAAAAAGCTGAGTTTTATGTAGAATTTTTAACTGCTCATTTTTAAAGGGTATCTTCATGTAAGAGCTAGATATTAATAATCAGTTGATAATACTAAGGTAAAAAAGGGCTATTTTCTATGCATTTCAGAAAAATATCAGGAAAAAACCCTGAATATCATTTAGTTTTTTTCATTTAATCTTATAGTATTATTAATTAGTAATATTTATTTTTTATTTTAAAGAGAAAACGTGTTTTGGGTAACACTAACTTACCATTAGCTGAGTGTTTTATTTTAAGCCTCTCTCTTATCCTCAAAAGAAACACCAATGGGTTTAGACATACTTATTTCTCAGACATATAATAAAACTAGCATAGCATTTATTGTTGACTTTTATACCCACTTGCAGTTTTTTTACATTAATTGCTCTAACATCCAGTTTTAGTAATCCTGAATCAGTTATTAAATTCCATAAATCATATAGTTCTGCTTAGATCAAATTCTCACCATACCTAGATTATTGTTCTTCCTTCTTTCCAAATACTGGAAAATTTCTCTTGAGTTTATCTAGACCATATTGCCCCTAAATATAAGCTAACACTGTCTAAAATGCTTAATTCTTACAACTCTTACAGTAATATTCAGAAAACATTATTGTATAATAAACACTAGATATTGTGTTTCTTACTTTCTTTCAGGTGACAGTACATCTTTCTAACATACACTTTTTATAACTGCCCATGTGACAAGAATCATTTTCAGCCACAATGATTAATGAATAAAATCACGAACTTTATGAACATTATCGGCACATTGTTCTTATTCTCCCCACTCTTATTTGCCTTTCAAAACAACAGATGAAATAATACGATGCTAAATACATGTTATATGGATTATATAACTCTACTTTAAAAAGCAAAAACTACAATTTTACAAAATAACAAAGAAAGGTTAGCAATGTTCTGGTCATCTTCCACTTTCCCTTCCTCCACCTTTATACTCAGTCCCCTGAAGGCTGAGTTAATCAACCAGCTTACCCTGGGGTTGGGGTCATTCTGGTTTATATCTAAAGAACAGTGAAAAAATGGACCTGAGCCAGATCTCTAAGCCCAAGGGACCTCCAGCTACCTGAAGTCTTCCAGGCTATGGAGTTGTCAAGGAAGTTTCTGAAGTTCAAGGCTATATTCAAATGATACACTTTTGCAAGGCACAGTGTTTTTGCCTTAATGATCTTTGATGCATATTTGTCACTGCTTATATCCAAAGATAAAGCCACAGAAAATGTCTTCTCTCTGGTTAAGGTCATGACCTAAAAGAAAAATTATCCATTTTGCTCAACTTTCTAATATTAAGAAATAGCTAGTGTGTCATGCTTTGGCATTACAACCATCCAAACCAGTGATTCCTTTCATTTATTTACTTAAAATAATTTGTAGGCTTATACATATCTTTAAAAATTATTATTTTAACCAGCATTTTCTTCCTCCCTCTTCAGAATGCTACAATTTGTGTTTTGGGATTCACCTAAAAATGACATTTTATTTACCATGAATATAATTTAAAATCTTATCATTAGTAAATATAAATTTCTTATTCTCCAAAACTTATTATCTTATAATGTCATTTATTATTTTTCTAGTTAGTTAATACATAGTAAGTGTCTTGTTTCTTAATAAAGATTAAGGGCAAAATAGTCTATATTTTTGGGAAAAATATCGTGGAGAATTTGCAAAAGTTTAAATGAGGTATTTTATAGAATTTTTAATTTTTTTCAGAAATAATTAGTTCTACAACATTTCAGTTTTTCTACAAAATTTTTCATTTCTTGGTTGCTACCCTAGCCACTCCTGAAGTAAAGGAAAATTCAGATTCTTCTTTCAAACCAGGAGAATAATGATAAACTTGGGTCTCAGTAACAATGACAGCTGTGTTCACTGCCTAAAATCAGATATACATTTAACCCTTCTTGAAATGGTTAGACCTGGTACCGCTATTGATCTGCTGCTGAAAATTTTGGAGAGGATTCTTAGTGCTTTGCTGACAAGTGTATTGCCTCGGATGGAACACTCTTCCAGCACAGACCAGTTCCCTTTCTGACAACCTTCTCCTCCCTACAAGGTCAAGGGGCTAGGGAGATATAGGATGGGCGGACCCTCCTACCCCAACCTTTCCTCTACCACCCCCTACTCCTGTCACTCACTGGGTCCCATTCCACCCCTCCCCCACCTAAAAAGGCTACAGAGAATGATTACCTCACATGGAGTAAAGGACAACATTACAGAGCTATCTTATCTTACATTCAAAATAAATCTAAGAGATTTGAGGAAGTAAGAATGGCTTTGATTACTGAAGCTATTTCTTTCACATAAATTGAACATGGCTTAAGAGCATTCCCGACCTTACCCAGGGAGTCTGTCCTTACCCTTGCCTTTCTTGCTTTTCTATAAAGGATTACTGGCTTCTGCTGCCTGGGGTTCTCCCTGAATTACTTTTTTTTAATCTTCACAATGCAATGATTATTTTTTAAGATTATATATAAACATGACAACTCTATATACTATTTTAGTTTTGATCTCACTTAAAATTTAAGAAATATCTCTGATCTCTTTAATTTCTTTAAGAGTTTTTCTGAGAAACTGTGAAGCAAAATACACTTGTCTTATTGTACACAAGATCATGTGGCTAATTAGAAACTCTCTTTTACCTGTAAGACTGAGAAACATGTTAAAGTAAAAAAATACTAAAAATTAGAATGAAAGTATCAATTTTTGCCTCAATTTTTGACAGTTTGACTTTAGTTGCCTATACATCTGTATACCTGTATATATAAAGACAAGCATTGGCTTTTAAAAGATTTTTACATGGTAAAACTACACACATTATACTCTTTCCTTTTTCAAGAGTTCCAGAATATGGAAATGTAATGAATGAAACTAGTATTTAAGAGAGTAATACATTTTAGACAAGCTGAAGCATGTTTGAAAAGTAGTAGTATATGAAGAAATTATTGGTAATTTAAGAATTTATTTTGAAAAAACGTTATCAAGAAATTAATTATATACATTTCTGCAAATTCCCCCAATGTGCATAAACATTCACATAATGAGATAGGAATTAGTACCCTGGGCTCTTTTTCCTCATTTGATTAACATGCCCATTTTAGAAAAAAAAAAAACACTGGTGAAAGATAAGGCTTTTGAATGAAAAAGAGGGGGAAAAAACCCATAGTGTCACAGATGGCTGTCAGAATAAAATGAAGTATGGGTCTGTTGAGGGACTCAAGCATCAGTGTGAAATCAGAACAGAAAGGCACGGAGCAGAAGGCAACATTTCAAAAGGCATTTGGCACCAAGTGGCATTGTGAGGGTTAATTTACTGCCAGGAGCTGCTGGGCCTTTCATTCTCCAAAGACACACAATAGACAGATCCCCAAAGTGCCCATCATAATCACAGATGCTGGGGGATTAATGCTAAGATGAAAGCTTCATGAATATTAAAAATATCAAAACTGCTAATGATGTAGCAGAGTTTGAAATAACATTCAATCTCAAAATCTAAGAGTATGGCACGCAGGCATAGTAAGACACTGTCTTTTAAAAACTGATTAAAACCTACTCAGTTTGTAACAGAAAGAGGCTTATGCATATTAGGACTTGAATTGGCTGCCAAACTTTACAAATTGCACAGACTAATTACCATAATTAAGCCTAGGATTGAAGAAGAAAATTCCATTTATCTCAGGCTGACTCAGTGGAACTTCAACAAAGAAAGCACTGACATCAGATGGGCTTTTCCGTCAAATGATGTTTCAAAGCCACTAAAAATAAACAAACAAACAAAAGAGGCACCATCCCCTTAGAAGCGGGAATAGTAACCATTCAGTTTAAAATGGAGTTGACAAAAAGAATTGTTCAATGTTATAATGCTAGTTTAGGTCAACTTGGAGTCTACCGTACATGAGAAGCTCCATTTTTTTTAAAAAAATGGAATCCCTCAGTTTTAAAACATCTGACTTATAAACACTTGTGTAATAGAACTGATAAACATTTAAGTGGATTTAAATTTATTATATTAGTTTAACAAATAATTCTGACATAAGTATGATTTAAAATTTAGTTGGCTTAGTTTCTGATAAGAATGAAGATAGAATAATTTGCTAAATATATCATCTGTCTGCTATTGCAGACAGACATCAATAATAACAGAAGTAAAGCAGGTTAGACTATGTTATATTTTGTGGATTTTTATACTTGTAAAAAGCCATGTCAATGAATATAATGGTTATTTCAATGTATTGCCCAGCATAAGTCCAATTAATTAGTTTATTAGTGAATCAGTGAAATTCTTAGGGAAAAAATTATAATCATGAGAGCTGACATTATCTTTATGGATAATAATATTGCTACAATTATGAATACTTTTGAAGTTCATTTCTGACACTGAATACAACAGAATAAAGGATTCAAAACAGTTACAGCTGATTATGGGAGACACTATGAACAAACTAATTTTTAATCAGTGTAGAACATTTGGTTTATATTTAGGAATGGACTGAGCTTGAATTAGAGTAAAGCATTTGTGCTCTTAGTTTACAATAGTGTTTACAGAGCTTGCAAAACTATTCCTATGTTGATTTTATTGATTGACATGTGGAAATGCTTTTTGGTATGCCTTATCATATATTTCAATACTTTTAAAAAAATTCTAGTAACAAAAATTTTAACTTGCTCCTCCCTTTTTTAATCTAATAGAGTCCTCTAGTTTCAATTGAGCTACTATCTCCAGTCTTGCCTCCCAATAACCTGTTCTTCAGAGTTATATAAGACACAAATATGATCACATTGTTCACCTTCCTTCCTCAGTGATTAGTCTTTAGGAAGAAGCCTGAACTGCTTAGCACAGCAAACAAGGCCATTGTATCTGGCCATGGTCTACCTCTCAATCTTCATTCCTTGTTAACCTTTTCTCATTCGTTCATTCATTCTCTCTACAGACGTTTTTTGAAGAGCTTTGTTTCAGGCATTGCCAATAGCCACTGGAGATAAATATCTAACAAGAAATATGACTCCCTTTCTCAATGAAGATTATAGTTTACTGGAAGAAAAATATATTTCTGGCTGGGCATGGTGGCTCATGCCTATAATCCTAGCACTTTGGAAGGCTGGAGGATCCTCTACTTTGAAGGATCACTTGAGGCCAAAAGTTTGAAACCAGCCTGAGCAACATAGCCAGATCTCATCTCTACAAAAAATTTAAAAAATTAGCTGGGCATGATGGCACATGCCTGTAGTCTCAGCTACTCAGGAAGCTGAGGCAGGAGAATCACTTGAGCCCAGGAGTTTGAGGTTGCAGTGAGCTATGATAATGCCCTTGCACTCTTGCCTAGGCAACAGAACAAGACTCTGTCTTTAAAAAATAATAAAAAAAAAATAGAATGAAAAAATCTTTCTTTTTCCTTTCCCTATCCACCACCACCCCACATATCTATGTATGCATATATGTGCCTTTTCACTGTCCAGCCGTAAGCAGAGAGATGGTATAGCATAATGGCTAAAAACACGAATTCTAGAGCCTTGTTTAATCCTAGCTCTGCCCTTTAGCAACAGTGCGAATTTGGGCAAGTTACCCAGTATACTTATATACTGTTTCTCAAAGATTAAATAAGCAAATATAGTTAAAAGCCTGAAACAGTCTGGCAGATAGTAATAATAGTTATTATTATTATTAGTGTAGCCAGTGCTACAAAGAAGAGGAAGCAGTGTTATGGTGGCTTGTGACTGGGTGAGGGGCCTAACCATTCTGAAGAGTCAAGAGCAGCTTCTCCCAGACAGTAACTACGGTGCTGATTTATGAAAGATAAGCAGTTGAAGGGGTTGGAGGTGGGTGAAGCTAAGTATTTTGCATTTAGAAACCACTTTCCTGAGAATACCCTGAGGGAACCAGCAGCCCAGGGTGTTCTGTGGTCCAAAAAAAGGCTAGTGAGCCTGTAGCACAGAGGAGTGTGTAAAATGAGGCTGCCACTTTATATTTATAGAAGTGCTGTATTTTCTATTGTTTCTAAATTTCCTAGACTTTTCTATCCCCAAGCCCTCAGTCTCCCATAGTCTTCTCCAATACCTACTCGTTCTTCGGAGCATGCGTATGTTTGGCATATCCCTCAGGAAGCCTCCCTGTGGACCTCTTGCTCCCAGCACTGCTTCTTCTTCCTTTGCTGGACCAGGTGCTATTATTCTGTGTAAAGCCACATCAGAGCATCAATTGTTCTGTATTCTCCTTGTGTGCTATTATACAGGGAAATACCTAATCACAGGGCTTTTCCTTATTTATCTGTGCATTCACACTGGCCTGGTATCCAACATTGACACTGGCCTTGCATACAAAATGTGCCAACATGTAAAAGTTTGCCAAGTGAGTGAATTAAAATATGTACCCTCAGAGTATATCCTAAACTTTGAGACTGCACAGCCTACATAGCATGTCAAGATTAGATGGCCACCAATTCAAGGGCAGATGCATCGCAAGTTACTCATCCTTATGAAATCTAAGATTTCCTTTGTGTATAGTGTTGACTCTCATTATAAACTCTTACACTAACTCTTTTATTTTTAAATGCAAGGTAGAGTTGGAATTTCTATTATGAATTATTTTTAATGAGGGGTAACATACATTTAAGATAAATTTAATATTTTCTCTTAATGTAAGAAATTTTCATCAGATTTATATTTCTTCTCTATAATCACTCAGCCTATTCAAACAATATAAATTTAAATAAAGATTTAAGTAATCATGTTCACTTCTTAAAAGTATAAAATTTATTATTGAAAATAAAAGTTAGTTGTATATTTTCTTCTTATATGCTAAGATATACGACATTTTTGTTTGTATTTATCTTTTTCCATTTTTCATCTAGACCTATAATTACTAAGTCACAGTTGATATTCATTACTAATATCATGTGATGATATAAGAAGATGCAACAATGAATTTAGTAACCTGGAATTGTAGCGATAAATTGCTGTTGAGCATTTGCACACTGTTCTTTCCTGGGCTTTCTTCCCATAATTTTTTCCGTTTAGTGTCAAATGCCTTTTGTGTGGCCAGAGATTCCACAGCTGATTTCCACTGACTGACTGCCAAGCTCCAAAAACTGAAAATGGCTTTTCCCCTCTTAGCATCTGTTTTGTGAGCCTAAGTGCAGAGGACCATGGCAAGAAATCACATTTTTAGTTATTCCAGTATAAGCACTAGTGGAGCATCTATACTCCCCTAAATAGGAATTCACAGTTCAGTGAAAAATGTTGGGCTGTGACATATAATAACATAGATCTGCTTTTATCAGCCCTGGGACACAGGTGCGTGTGTGTGTGTGTGTGTGTGTGTGTGCATGCAGGCACACATTGGAGGGAGAATGGGTACAAGATGAGGCTGAAAAGATAAGTTAGGATTAAGGGTATAAAAGGGGCTAAATCCTAGAGAAGATATAAACAGAAGCAGGCTTTCTCAATAGGGGTTAAGTGAGAAATTTAAGTCTGAAAAGAGAAAAAATTTCAAGTGACTATTATCTCAATTCTCCTAAGGATAATCAATAACTAGTACCAGTTTAGATGGATAGAGAGAAGTAAATTCAGTACATACAATGGTTGCCTTAGCACTTTAGTCCTAGTAAACTAAACTCTGGTTGATAAGGGGTAGACTGTGAGGGCAAAAAGGCTGGGGTACGGGGGCCCATACTTGCATAGGCCCCTGCCAAGGTCAAGGAAGGGGCCCATACAATGTAATCACCTGGTCATATGCTTTGTAAATTTGAAAAAGCAAGATTTTTAACTTTAATCTTTTAACTTCCATTTTCTTAAATAAAGTTCCACAAATTTTATAAGATTCATGTTCATCAAATAATAGATCCACCATGAACATGGGGTGAAACAGAATATTTTTGAGTTGGCGACATCCAACTCATCCTCTGAAACACGAAAGAGAGGGAATTCTGGCAGGAGACAGATGAATGTGGAGATGGAGAAGCTAAAAGTTGAGGGCAAGTTTGTCTGCAGAGAAAGAGACTATCAGAAGTGGCTTAGTGGACTCAAGAAACTCTCCTGGTTTGAATAGCCTCTGGAGGTATGGTAAGTGCAGCTGAGCAGAAACACATAGGTGGATTAATACATTCTGATAAGAGCCTAAATGTGCGAGGAAACGAGAAATGGATTCGTGTCATTGCTAAGAAATGTTCTCCAGCTTCACTGGGCACTAGTAAAAGAGAAAAAGAGAAGAGCTGAATTGATGTGTGAGAGTGAGAAGGGACTCGCTTTAAAATAATGCAGCTGGTTAGCGGCAGAGCCAGGATTGGGTCCAATATCACTCCCAACACATCCAGGTACTGAAAGGAGACACACAGCTAAATCGATAGTGGGCGATGATTGTAGGCATGAGATTATTTTAGTTATTGGAGATATAATATTAGTGAATTTTCTGAACGTCTATGAAGGAAAAATAACAACAACAAAACCCTGAGGGATTAAGTAGTAATTTAAGAACGACAAAGAAGGGGCGTTTGGTTTAACGTCTCTCTCTGGTTTTCCCTCCCTGGATTTTTCATAATTTTTGACAAGGGTGGTGGTTCCATTCTTTTTTTTAAATCTAGGATTAGTAAAAATGTTCTCCCCCCCAAATAAATTAATCTGTTTGAAATCTCTAGGTACCTATATGCTATGAATAAGGAACATGTAACTTTGTCAATATTTTAGAAAACTGACTTTTGGTAAACTAAGCCAATGCCTTGCAAATCACATTGTAATTAATTTTAATATCCTTTTATTGATATGGAGAGTTGTTGGATATCACACTTACATTAAATCAACTCAGCAAAACTCATGTTTATTTTCAGGGGTAAAGAATCTTTAGAACATCGGCAATATTTTGATATTTGCTGAAGGCTTTTGAAAAATCACATTAGCTTTTGGATGTTGACAACTTCAATGTTACAACTTATCTCCTAAAAATTTCAAGGGATGTTATTGCCTTAAAATATACCACTTATACGTTTTTATAATTGGCTAAGGCCTAAGCATAGGAAAGTTTAGGATTCTACCAGGATATTAACAAAAGGGGGATGGGGAGGGAGGCAAAGGGGGTGGAGGGGGAGAGAGAGAGAGAGAGAGAGAGAGAGAGAGAGAGAGAGAGAGAATGATATACATTCATTAGCCTACAAGTACAAAATAAAATAATATTGAGAATTGCATGTATAATTTTTGAATGGGCAGGCAGAAAGTAGAGATTCTAGTGCCATTTAATTACCTCTTTAAGATTGTGTCAGTATTTACTTTATATGCTCAAATAAATAAGAAAAGCCTCATAGTTTAAAAAGGACATGGGCCAGGCCTTCAGTCACTTCTTAACAACACTATGTAGAAAAGCCAGGAACCAACTGGCAATTTTTGTATCATAAAGTCTACACTGTGAATATTTGAGAATACCTGTAGCAGATATAAATGAAACAGAGAGAAAAACATATAGCTTTATCAAAGGAGAAACTCCAACACATTGAAACTTTTTATAACATTAGTGATAGGGTCAATCATAATTTTGTGGACAGCGTATGCAAATCTTTTTCAAAGGGAGTCTATTTAGCCTTTGAAAAGCTCTTTCAAGTACAATGTAACATATCTGATCTAAGAGAATAATGTGTGATTATGATAGAAAATCTTTAAATGTTAAATATATTTGCATACTATAGAAATAGTTTGTCCTAGATTTACAGTAAAATAATAAGTGAGGGTAAATCTACCTGATGGCCCAAAAGGTCGAATATTTTCTAATCCATCTGGACAATACTTAAAAACTTTTAAAAATGTGAACATTCTTGCCACATAAATCTGAAATTAATGGTAGCAAGTTCACTTATAACACAATCCTAGAAAGCAGTTGATAAGTCCATTTAATAGTCGCATATTTTCTTTTGTTTTTATAGTAAACATCAGCAAGATTCTTTTTTTTTTTTTTTGATTTTGTTTTTTGCAATGCATTTCATGGTTAAATATTTCTAAAAGATCGCTAGCCAGTTGTCATTCTGATTTGTTCCTGAGTAGGATATAATCAGATTTGTAGGAAAAACACATCAGAACCTAAGGCAGTTCCTAGAGTGGCTGACTTGATGGGATATTAAAACATCTGTTGTCAATAAATACATTGCATTTTTGGTATTCCAGCCAATGCAAACTTGCTATTCAATTATTATTAATATGACAGTAATGTTTTACCATGGTTCATGTTAAATAAAATGCGTTGTTTAATTCTGTAACCCATTTTTTTCCCTCCAGAGTTTGGCTCTTTTAACGTGTGCTGGTCTTACCCAATCACCACTGTTGTCAAGGATGAAAAAATATAAAAGTGTTGGCAGGATTCAGGGAACAGAGTAAACATATGACTTTTAAATGCTCCAAGTGAGAAAGCTTAGGCTGCACATTATTGAAAGGATAGTCTACAGATTGTTAATGCTCTTCTGTTTGCTCACATTAGTTCCCTTAATCGGGCCTCTTTTTAAAAAGACAATAATCCTTTGAACAGAAATTTGAAATGTAGGTCTTTCTGGGCTTTGGAAAGAGATCTGCTCTCACTTAAGACTATGTATAGATTTCCAGTGTAGCAGACAAAAGCATGCTGTCAAGTGAACTGACACAGTATATTCTGGGAATTTTATAGGGAGTCATCACACAACCTGCAGTTGCTTGTGCTTTAGAGAAACAAGAAGTCACTGTTGAGAGAGAGAGAGAGAGAGAGAGAGAGAGAAAGTGAGAGAGAGAGAGATGGGGTGAAGGGGAGAGGGGAAAAGGGAGAAAGGGGGAGAGGGGAAGAGAGATATTACATCTAGGTGAAAGGTGAAAAGACTCCTATTCCTATTTCTCTTGGATAGTGTGGACAGTGGAATGGGATCAGGGCCAGAATTTATGGTAGGGGAATCAGCTTGGGTTTTTCCTTCAAAATCACCAAGGCTGGGGTAGAGCTGAATTAATGGGAAAAGGATTTTGTCCTAAAGCTCTTGTTTTAAGGAAAAGCCTCTTTCTGGTCTTGTAAAAGTTCCCAGACAGACTCAGAGTACTGGAAAAAATCTCCAAAAAGTGGAGGGCATTTCTGGAGCCCTTAGATTCTAAGTTTTTTTCTTAAGGGTTTCCTTGTGTTAAAACAATCTCCCTCAATACATGGCCTCTGAGCTCCACAGGCCAGACTGATTATCAACACAACACACAGCATCTCCCAATTTACCTAGAGCTAAAGCCAGGGTCCCTTTTCCCTCTTTCTTGTAAGAGTGGACAGACACACACATTAAAGAGTGCTAACTGGAATACTCAAGTTGTAAAAATAACTACTAACCTGATCTAGGCAACAGGCTGGGAAAGAAAAGACCTCCTGGGGCTAAACACTTTCTTTCATCTCTATCTCTCCAGGTATCTTGGGGCTTTACACTGATAATAATAATTTATTTTTTCTAAGAACATTTACTTTTATGAGGAGATGATTGTAGAACCAAAGGGATTATTCTAATGGTGGATTCCAGGTGGTGGCCAGTGGAGGGACTTAGGACAAAATATTTTTTTTCTAGTCTTTTACTTATAAGAGTCTCCTTGTTGTACTAATATAGAGAAATAACCTTCATGTTGTTTGATGCCTCTCACAACCTTTAATCTTTAGTGACACTGCCTAACCATAATCTTTACTCATCATATTCTGAAACTTTTGTCACATATACATCCTAGATAATAACTGAGTTAAGCAGTTGAGGAGATTAGAAGTCGTCAAATGAAGATTTCTGTCTCCAGGCTACTTGTTTAAATCCCGTTAGATCAGTGATGACAAGAAGTCAATACAGACCCATGTAAAATCATTGGAAAATTTGGAATTATTTTTTGCTGTCATTTGGTATCTAGTTCCACTTAAAACCATCTGGCATTTTTGGTTGCACATCTTGGGGAAGCCACACACTAAATCTTGTGATGTGAGCACAGCTTGCTTTCTTTTTCTCATATGGGCCTTATTAAAATGAATTTCAGATTATAGAAATCATAATAAAACTTTCCCCCTGTCTCTGTATATATGTATGTATGTACGTATGTATGAATCTATGTATATACATATATATAATATTCAAATTCTATGTCACCAGATCTGCCAAATACTTTTCACCTCAGCCCCAAGTTACATTAAACATTACATAGAATAAGATATATGTTTAACATACAGAGTTTTGAAAGATTAAGGCTAGAAAGAGATATTAGAATTTACATATTCCAAGCTCTTTATTTTAATGGTGAGGAACACAAGGGCCCAAAAGATTAAATGATCTATGTTCAAGGTGACCCAGCTACTTGGCGACAGTTTTTGTACCATTTTTCTGTAGCCCAAGCCTTATATTCTGTCCTATGGTAAATCTTGGCTAGAGAATGCTACCCAAGATAACTTTATTTACTCCTGCACATGTATGAGCATATGTGATTTTTATTACACATCTATGTTCAGATGTCCTTTCCTGAATGAACCAGGTTCTTACTCTTTGCTTTTTCCTGCACTATCTTTCTAATTTTTTTTTTTCTGAGCCTTCTCTCCACATCCTTTTACAATTTGTCCATCCTCTCTATGGTACAATCATGCTATTTAGGTGATGGTTTTTCCGTTCTAGGCCCTGCCACTTGCATTGTTATGCACAATTTTGTAGTCATTGGGGTTGTTTACCACATATTCTTTTGTCTGCCTTTCAGATACATGATAGGATTGAACTATCCCACCCTTCTTTTAAGTTAGATATAACTATGTGACTTTCTTTCAGTGAAATGTGAGCTAAAGATTAAAGGGCTGATCTGTGATTTGTCACCCGCCTTCACACTGCTGCAGTAGTCATGGACACATGTTGAAATAAGGTTTCTCTCATCCTGCGTTTCCAAGCAGCAACAATGACCAGCCCCCCTTTCTAATTACAAGTAAGACAAGTATAAAATCAACTATCCTATGTAGCCTCTTATTAAGACACATGGCATAGTAGTAAAAATGATAATAAAAAATCATAAATGTAGAAAATTCCTCTAACTAACTGCCCAATGTAGGGCAGGGAGTGTACAACAGAACCGTGGTATCTATGGGAAAGCTTCATTGCAGAAGCACATTGTGATCTAAGCTCTGCCATATGGGTGAAATGGTGAAAATATAAAGCGTACAGCCTGCTGATGTGAGTGGGAAGATAGGAATTCTCCTCAGCATCCTGCTACCTTGAGAACAACGCTCCCTTCAGTTTAGAAGAGCTCCAAATGTGTCCAGTTATTCTTTAAATATCTTTTTTTTCTGGCTTCTATGAAACACCAGTGCTCACAGGGAAAGATGCAGTGTGTTTCAGAGAGGTCAAAAGAAGATGTAATATATGGAAGAACTTTCTGATCATTGGATCTGTCCACAGTTGGAATTGTCTCTTTTGTAAAAGGCCAGATGACCATCTGGCAGAGACACTGAAAAGGAGTTTCTAGACTGTCTCTAAATTGTCTCCAAGCACCAAGAGTCTACCATCTTCTCTCTCCACCTGCATTATTCTGGGTTTTCTCCGGAGCTGTATGGATCACACTCACATGAACATTTCTTAAATACTGTTTGATAGTAAGAATCACCCTCTAAAACATGATCATTTTTAATTGGATATTTTTTTCTCAATCAATTACTGTAAAATTTTAAACCGGGTGCTGAGAATAATTTTTGTCCAACACTGAATAATTTAGTCACTCGAAGATGAGCCATTGAAATGCAAAGTGTTGGCAGAACTCTTTTGAACAAAAGTTCCAAAAGCAATCCAGAAAACAGATGGTCCCAGGATTAGCTCACTCTGCCATGATTTCTGGGACACATTTTAATCTGGCCAGTATATAATCTGATCTATAAAATAAAAATCTGGTTTCACGCCCAGTTATAGTAAGATTCCATAAAATTAATTAAAACTCATTCTGGCATATTCATGGAAACAAACCTGCATTTATTTTAAGCTATTCTCATGCACAATATTCTACTCAGTTTAGTTCATGAAATTTAAGTAAGCTAGTAAAAAGATAACTGCCTGAAGAGGCAGGAAACCTAGGTTATAATAACTCCTGGTTTTGCCACTAATTCCCTGTGTGATCTCTGGCAAGTTCTGATCCTCATCAAGCTAAAAGGTCCATTCAGATATTAACATTCTACAAGTGTGCTATTTCTTTGATAAAAGCAAAAGTTTATCTTTTTTGTATTTTAATAACTGAGTGCAGAATGCTTACAGATTGCGGTGGAAATCAGCCAGTCCTAGATTCCTGCTGTTCTGTAACAAGTGTGATGGATAATGAATAATAACATGTATACGCAAACAAGTGTTAAGAAATTGGGTTTGGCCTCATACATTTTTACTGTTTTTATAACTGTATTTGAAAGACTTTTACATGTAAATAATTTTAAGTATATGTGTAAATTCTTAATGTAGAGAGGGAAGACCATTCCTTCTTTGATTTCCTGCATAAACATAAAAATTAGCATTAGTTACATTAAATATTTTTGGGTACAGGATACTTTTTTTATTACTGAAATAATAATATATATTATCATTACAGAAAAATAAGAGGCTCCAGAAAACAAACATATTTTGTTAACATCTTTGTATGTATTCAGAAACCTTTAATATATATATATACACACACATACACATAAATGTATATATTTATATAAAATACATGTTTGAGGACCTCTACTGTTTTTGGGTATATACTTGTCATACACATACATACATGCATACATGAAAGTTTAAAAAATGGCTGAAAGGAACAATTCCATTTTCTGTTTGTAAAAATGGAATTGTTCCTTTCAGCCATTTTTTTAAACTTTCATTTTTTAGAAAACAAGGATGCTCCTTTATCGAGTCAATACATTTCATAGAAGCTGATCATATTTTTTGGCTGATGTGCATAAGTTCTGTCTGTGAGATCAGAGACCTTGTCTGTCTTGTTCTTCACTGTATCCTTCAATGCCAGCAACGGGTTTGAGAGAGTACAACAGAGAGTAGTGGTTTACACTCTGCTATGATCCGAACTAATCTTCAAGGTGATAATATTAAAAGGTGAGGCCTTTGGGATGTAATTAGGCCAAGAAAGCAGATCCCTCATGTACGACATTAGTGTCCTTATAAAAGAGGCCCAAAAGAACTTGTTTGCCCCCTCCACCATGTGAGAAGATGCCTTCTGTGAACCAGAAAACAACCCCTCACCAGACACGAAATATACTGGCATTTTGATCTTGAATTTCCCAGACTCCAGAACTAACTACATAAATTTCCATTGATTATAAGCTACCTAGTTTATGGTATTTCTTATGCACTAGGATACTTACTAAATATTTACTAAATAAATATAGGAAATTGAGAAGTTAAAAAATGAACTTATGAACTCACATTTGTTAAAATTAAGAATAAAATTGTACAGAAATGTTTTAAGGCCTCTTATTTTAGATATCTCAATTAATTTTTAATTGATAAAACTCAAATTTATTAAATACCTAACATAATTAAGAATAGATACCCACCCACAAGCCAGAGTCCAGAGTGAGAACTTTTCTTTGAATTGAAAGAAAATGTAAATATATAAAAGGATGACTATAAATAGGACAAAGAAATGAGAAAATTAGCACGAAGTCCATGTTAAGTTCATGCTATCACTCCTAAGAAAAGTTAATGGGGTTGCATGTATACATGTGTGTATTTTTGCATAGCTATAAAACCAAAATATTAAAAGAGAAGGTCTGATTCTTTGATTTAAAAAAATCCATGTTTCCAAAAAAAAGGAGGAAATATGTTAGGCCAATAAATCTGTACTTTTAGTGTAAATATATTATAACATGAATTGCTGTCAAAGTGGCAGTCTGATGTATTAAGCAGTTCATCATATTGCTTCAGGGGAATGATAAGAAAAGTAATATAGTACATGGGTAACATATTTGAACTTGAAATCTGAGTTTTAAGCTCAATTTGAAATCTTATTTTAAGATGAAAAGTTTAAAGAGACATAAATATAGCAACTTTTTATTTCAGAAGAGCGAATACATGATATAGAATTTGTGAATTAAACAGGTCCATTAGACTGTTAAGGAAATACATTTAGGGAATGCACTAAAGGAATTTATAGTAGTCCTTCACAATTTAATGGTAATAAAGCTGAAATTAGAACCACATATTTCTCTACTATATATCCCAAATTTATAAATGAATTATGTTACAAAATCTTATGTATTGATTGTTTGCTTTAATTGAATGTGTTTTTTTTTATAAAGAAATGTTTTAAATAATGGGTCTATTCTAAAAGCATCCATAAAGATTTCCAATGTCTCCTAAAATAGCACTACTAACAATAGAATAGATTTTAACTAAAATTACACTCCCCCCATTATACATTGTGGAGAAGTACATTTTGATCCCACATGGAATTCTAGAAATGCCTCTTTTCAGGCGAAAGATATGAAAATCCGCTAATGAACTGTTGTCCAGGAGAACTTTCTATATTGACAGAAATTGGAGAGTACATGAGTAGTTCATGTTTCTAAGACTTTGTTACACACTGAATATTGGAGAGTAGGATAAAGAGGTAGATTACTCTCACTTGTTCACTACGATGGTGGGATCGTGTGGTATGGCTCTAGGCATCTTAAAAACTCATTGTATGCAAATAAATAAGTGCTTTCCCTTTTCCTTTTACATTTTCCTTTTTCTGCCCCTGGAGACCTTCTCTGTCTTTAAGATTTAAATGTTTCCTTTGTAAGGTCCCACTGGACTCAAAATACTATGTACTTTGCATACATAGAAATGAAAACCTGTCTAACTGAATGTCTCACATCTGCAAGCTTTTTAAAAGGATATTTGTCCCACGAATTTTTTCTTATGCAGATTTTATTCCTTAACATTACCACTATTTGTATTGTAACTATGATTAATGCCTATGTGAAGGGACAAATAAATTAATGAATGAAAAAATCAAAGTTAGATCTTTTCCTTAAGTAGTTTATAACAGAGATAGACTTAACTGTACTTTTCTATTCTCTCTGAGATCTGTCCACTGATTTTTTTTTAGGCCATACTTGTTGGGTCATAAAGTGAGCTAGACTATGCCACTCTGTAAAGAAGGAATTAGGAAACTCCTATCTGTTGAAAATAAATTAAAATATGTAGAAAATATTAATTAAATATTGGTTAATTCTTGTTGTTTTTGAGCATGAGGGGCAAGTCATTTTATTTTACCTATCTGGACTGAAGATTTATCATTGTTTTTCTAAAAAAATAGTTTGTCTTGTGATAACTTTCTTTCTTTTCTATAGTTTTAATATTATTAATTATGATGAAATTTAATGTAATTTAAAAATTGATTAATATGTAGGACATGGCATTAGATTTAATTCATGGTATAGAATCTAAATTATCTAGGAAGTGAGAAAGACATGAATAATCTACTATTTTAATATCAGATGTACTATGACATCCAGTTTAGAGTACACACAGAAATGGGATCTTAAGGGGAAAATGTGATCATCCATTACAAGGTGATTTACAAGCTTCTAACACTTTGTACTATTTAGATTATATTTCACCTATGAGAATAGATTTGTAGTAGGTAATTAACTATGTGAAGCCCACATTAAGGATTCAGAAAATGAAATATTAATATAAAATATAAATTATTAATACACCACACATATTGTGTGAGTGAATTCTGAGCATAGGGATATGTATTTACTAATTTTCCATGGAAATTAATGTGTAAAGGAACAACCTGCCCTAACCTTGCTTCACATAGGCCCACCTTGTGGGAGGCATTTGATTAATGGGAGCAGTTGTGAAAGGTATAATGCTTTGATTAATGTACTTTAATTTTTCTAGGTAAAATCAAAAGGCATCTTTTTTGCACATTCAACAATAAAATTATTATATTCTCTGAAACATCTCATTCTCTTAGTTTTGAGGTCCCTCAGTACAAGAATTTCTATAATCCAAGAGAATAATTTACATTTGTGTAAAGCTTCACTAGTTGAAAATTATTTTTAAAGAGGTTTCAATAATATATTTTATTCTGCAGAAAACTTCTTTATTAATAAAAATCAAAGTACAGTTTCAATATTTATACCAGGTGACCATGTGATTATTTAATATATGCCCTCTTTCCCTATTTTTATGTAAACAGATTGGCAGTGCATTCTTTATAGAGTTGATTTCAGTCTTGACAAGTTATTTTTCCAGAAGATAAACTTAGAAACATGTCCCCAGCGATTTTCTCCATGTTTGGAGAAAATCAATTCTATTAGTAGTAACCTTTATCATGCTAAGTATATCTTTGGAATTTCATTTTTATTCTGATCAATCAAAAAGGTTTCATTGTTCACTAATTAAGCTCACTTATTTATTTAACAGATGTAAACTGAGTCCATTTTATGAGCCAGAGAGTATGCTAAGTGTTGGTGTACAGTGGTTCCTGCTCTCATTGATATTACATTCTAGAGGAAGTGACTGATATTAAATATACCTACAGGTAATATGTAATTAATAATTATAATAAATGATAGAAGGAAAAGAAAGATGGGGTAATTTAGATTGATGAGGACTTTATCAGGAAAGGCTGCTCTAGAAAATGATGTATGAGCTGAGACACAAATAATTAGTAGGAGGTATTCATAGTAAGTATCTGTGGAGGGCAAGGGTTATGTGTGTTAGTTGGTGAGTGTAAAAGAACAGCAGAGGGAATGGCAAGTCTAAAAGCCCTATGGATAAGACAAATCTCATGTTGGAGGAACTCTCAGAGGTCAGACGCTGTAATATAAAGAATGACAAGATGTGTTAGAAGTAAAGATCTGCTAGAAGACCCAAGATTAAGTAGCACATGGGAAAAATTTAATCTTTGACTTAATAGCAATGATACGCCACCTAAGAGTTTTTAAATTAAGTTGTTCATACTTTGAAAAATGAGCACTCTATTTAGTGGAGGATGGATTATAGGTAGTCAAGAGTTCACCTAGAGTTCAGAATAGTACCTTATTACAGGTGAGAGATGATGGATTTTTGGACTAGGGTGGTGGTAACAGAAATGAAAAAAAATAAATGGATTCAAAATACACATGGTTACATGTGGAGAATGAGGAGAAGGAAGTAGTCAGAATGATCGCCAGTGTTCTGGCTTGCAGATGTTGGTGGTTGAAGGTGACATTCATAGAAATAGGAAACACTAGGAATTCACAGGCTTTTGAAAGTTGGTCAGATCTGAATAGCAAGAGTGTGAGACAAGCTAAATTTGAGATGTCTGTGAGACACAAAAGTAGATTCCTTAAGTAGACATCTGGATATAGAAATGTGAAGCTCAGATGAGGCTATGGTTGGATACGAAATTTGTGGGTCTTTGAATGTGAATGATATGATGATGATGACGGCAAACACAGAAAATACTTTCTTCAATCACCATTTGAAGCAGTTTACATATATGATTTAATGGTCAGAATGACTTTATAAAATCCTTATTATTATTCTCATTTTAAGGGTGGAGAAACTGAGGCTCAAAAATCACCAGCCAATCAGTGCAGAGCCAGAGTCAGAACCTTGGCAGTCTAACTTTAGAGTCCATTGCTCTCATCTCCTCCACTTCGCTGTCTTCCAAGAAAGCCTAGATACAATTACCCTGTCTTTTGTGCTAAGGATATGGCTTTGCTTTCATCCTTTTTTTGTTTAATCTTTGCAGTGACTTGAAATGGCTTTGCTTTTTCTATCAGAGAGATGTTAACAGTGTTCAGAAAATGATAAAAAGTGAAAATTTTCCTTACTTTCTTCTGATTTTAGGATATAATTCTAATCCCAGTCCTCATTCTGACATGTGATAAGGTGGAATTGATATCAATGAGTTGCAAAGAGAAAAAAGATGACATCCCAGAACCAACAATTATGGAACATCAACTACAGTTTGCTAGAAGAAGTTGACCAAGAAATTGAAAAGTTTAGCCAGAGACATAAGAAAACATCCAAGAAAGTGTGGAATTAGAGACACCAATAGAAGAGAGAGTTTCAAAAGAGAGGAAGAGGTCAACTGTATATACTGATGCTAAATGACCTAGTTAGGTTCATTAGTAAATACAAATTCCCTATAAACAGGTACTCATTTGAAGGAAAAAAGAATATTGGAATGGCTATGAGCAGTAGAGATCTAGTTCTAATCCGAGCCCTGCCATTTCTTAAATGAGTGAAATGGAGTGGTTCCCCTAATCTGTCTAGATTTTAGATTCCTAATCTGGAAAATATATATGAATAAGAGAGTTTCCATGGATCCTACTTTTTTCTGAATTCAATTTTATTGTTTATGGCCTATCAATGTTTTACAGCAATGGTAAGTTGTTTTTTTTTTTCTGATTAAAAACCTACTTATCTCTGAGCAAACTTTGTGTTGTTGTTCACATTCACAAGCTGACTAGCAATGTGCAACACATTCCCAGTACGGAAAGTCAGTTTATACAGAGATGTCATGCAAAAAGCTCTCTTTTATTGCTGATGGAAGTTACATGGGAGTTAGGTCACAATAGAATAGATTTAAATTTCTTCATGGAACTTGACTTTTTATGCTAATGCATAGTCTTTACTATCTACACAAAAAATAATTATACACAAGGGAGGTTAGAAGGTTCTCAAGTGTCTGGCTTTCACCCTTCAGAAGTTGTTAAATTTGGCAAGTTCCTCGTGTACTTGTGTGTTTGACATTGGCATGTGTATAGACATGTAAATGCTGCATTTGCTGAACAATGTGCACTCATCTGTAATTCCAAATGACATTCACGTTTAATTATATCCTTCTGTCCTTATGACTCTTTACTTACTCTTTTATTAATAAAGTAGAATGATGAAAACAAGATTATCTTGTTCTTTACAGGTATGTGGGGGATTGGTTGCCATTTGAGTAAATGAGGACACAATATTTTATGAGTCAATAAAATTGGAAGTGTACCATCTTTCTTCTAATATGGACAATTGTTCTGCCTCAATAATAAGTGGGTTTACTATGATGAGTTATGAATAGTATGTGGGTTTGATATTTCTACTTCTGAACATTCTGGCTTAGAGGGGAATGCAGTGCTAGAAGATTAACTGGAAATAAAGAAACAGGTAGAGCTTGGAGTCTCTGTTAACATACCAAAACAGTTGTGTAAATTTTACCTAAAGACAGAGAAGACACAGTATAGTGATTATGAGTCAGATGGGTTTAGGTTTAACTTCCTGGATCAATCGAATGCTAATTATCTGGTCTATGGCATGTTATTTGACTTCTCCAAAGATCACTATTATCATAATTAAAATGGGAATAATAGCAATACCCCCCTCACAGATTTGTTGAGAGAATTAAGCAAGATAATTGTATATAATACTCTAAATATAATGCTGGGCATATAGTAAGTAGTCAGTTATTGGTGGCTGTTTTTATTATCATTTTACTATTATTGTTGCTAAAGTTGTCCCTAAATTACACAGAAATTATGAGGGATGAACATCAGAATCTGTATGATAATAATCAAATATACTATATGTTATAAATAAAAATTTGGTATGGACTTATTTCAAAAGCAGAGAACCACTATTGATACCTTGCCACACTAGTATCTCATTTTTATAGGATTTTTTATTTTTGAAAGTTACCATATAAAAAGATATTAGATGAGTTTGTTCTTGTATTATGAAAAAGAAGTTCTTGTCAAATAAAAACTTCAGTAAGTTACATTCTGAAATTAAAAACAATTTTGTAGAGTTTTTTTATTAAGCAATGGCAACAAAATATAAATAGAAATTTAGTCAATAAAATTTCTTGCACTTCCTAGGGTCAATAAACTCTTGTTGAATGATTGATTTTTATGGTATTTAGAATTTGTCCTGGCCAGGCACGGTGGTTCACACCTGTAATCTTATCACTCTGGGAGGCCAAGGTGAGAGGATTGCTTGAGGTCAGGAGTTCGAGAGCAGCCTGAGCAAGAGAGAGACCTTGTCCCTACTAAAATATAAAAAATTAGCCGGGCATGGTGGTGAGCGCCTGTAGTCCCAGCTACTTGGGAGGCTGAAACAGGAGGATTGCTTGAGCCCAGGAGTTTGAGATTGCTGTGAGCTAGGCTTACGCCATGGCACTCTGGCCCAGGTAACAGAAGGAGGGTCTGTCTCTAAAAAAAAAAAAAAAAAAGAATTTTTCCCTTTTTCAGAAAACCCAAAGGCCTACTCAGAAAAGTCATACTACAAATTAGATGCTAATGTCTCTTTTATGATAAATTCTGATTATCTTGATTATCTTCCATTATAGTTTATTTATTAATTCATATCTTTCCTATTTATTGTGAGCTCCAAATATCAGGGACAGGAATATTATCAAACGTTATTTTTAATCTCTAGAATATTAAGCATGTTGATTAATTAGCAGGGATATTCATTTAATTATTCATTAAAGGAAAACTTATTGAGTACTTAGTTCATGCTTTGAATAAAGCACAGTGAACAAAAAGATGAAAAAGCTTAGCCTCTACCTGCAGAATTTCAGTTTAATTGGAAATGTACATATAATACTATAAGCCAAATTACAATCAGTATCAGTGGGGCATTATGGAAATGTATCCAGGACATTATGGAAAAAGTGACTAAACCTTTTTCAAAAGAACTGGTAAAGTTTTCACAGAAAAGATGGTATATAGCACCTTACATAGGGCTAGAAAGATGAGGAAGATTTCATTCAGTTGGAGGAAAGGCGAGAAAAGGATTGGGTAAGAGGAAGGCTATTCCTGTGAGATGAGTCTACAGAACACACACACACACACACACAAACACACATGTACACACACAGATAAAATAAAGAGCATGGAAACAAAGGAGTGAGTGATTGAGAATGAAAATATTTTCACAATCCATATTACTACAGCTAACTGTAATGAGGCCATATAGAGTTATTCCCAAGACCTACTAGTGAGTTAATATTTAATAATAATTTGCAGTGATCACAACAGCTATCCTTTTTAATAATATGGACTGTCAAGAGCAAATGGGGTGAGGGTTTTTTTTTTAAGAACAACAGAAATACATGAGGTTGAACCTCATAGGAGAAGGGTTTGTAATTTATAACTACTCAGGATCAACTTGCTTTGTCACTTGTCTCACTGTAGTTTTAAATCCAGCATCCTGGGACCATCCATTGGCAGCATCCATGGTAATTAATTAGTTTCTCCAGGTTAACTCTTCGTGTCTTTAGAATACGGAATTTGCAAATATATGATATATAGATATGGGAAATATTTCAGACTGTTTCTGATATTTCAGTGCTTCAGACAGGGCTTTTCTCTGAGTGTTTGAATTAACTAGAGTATACCATGATTTTAAGTATTCTTAGTTTGGTATTTTGTTTTTCAGTTGAGTGACTATCTATATAGTTTACTTAAATTGTACTGCTCTTCCATATTCCCAAATGATAACCTAGTAAATATATACCTATCTTTTTCATAGACATGTGACAATCAAGAAGAATGGGAATTAATGAATGAAGTTGTCCTTGAGTGGCTTATAAGAAATCCACACACAAATTCAGTTGTATATTACTTTCACAGATTAGATTTGAAGCATTAGAATATTTAAACATGCCCAAGTATTGATAATTTATAAATTGTTTTAAATATTCCTACTGAACAGAACACTATAGACATTTCTAAGAACAGAAATGACTAAAGTAGACACTTAAGACCAGCTATAATTTTTAACATTGTGTCTGCTGTGATGTTTGGGAGATTGACTATCACTCCTTAATAATGCTGACCTGGCTCAAAATCTAATTTTACTAATTGTTTCTCACATGTAAGTGTATTACTTCACCTTCTTCTGCATTTTCATGATGATTTATCTTAATGTCAGTGGTTCAATCTTTGATGTGTGTTTGGATCAAGGGTTCTATACCTTTAAAACCCAATCATCATTTTTTTGGTTTATATTCTTTCATCCTAGATGCCAGAGTAGTTAAAATAACATTTTCATGACATATATATTTCTTACAATATAACTGTAATCTAATGACACATTTTTATATGGGGCTTGAGGATTCAATTGCAGGGCCTTATTGTCACAATCAGTATGAAATTTTACTTAAAACTTAGCTACTTGTTTAACTTATAAAAACTTTTCATGTCAAAAGGAAATACTGTCCTCTTCTGCATAAAGTGAGGGTGAATGATGCAAAATTTTCTGTATTTCATTCAATTTCTAAGAACTTTTATAAAATTTGAATGTTTAGTTTGATTGTAGGAATAGGACAAAAGGGAGGTAGAAAGTGAAAACAAATATCAAAGTAGGGAGACACAAAAATAAGGAGGACCATCAAAGCTATAACTGTAGGGAGACAAAAAGCAGAGCCATTTATATGAAGCAAAGCAGAGAAATAATCATGTAAAAGGTCAAAGCAGGTGAAGTCAAGGAGTGAAAAGTATTGTAATGAGTGGAAACAGAAAAGGATTAGCCATCATTTAAATTTAAATTTAATGCAGCTTTGTGGTTAGCGATTTTGTATATGTGTATTGAAGAAGATGAGGAAAGGTCAGTTAAACTCACAGGACTTAATTCTGAATTTAAGAACTACCCTTGACATATTTTATTATGTAAAAATGCATTTACAGAAAAGAGGTATTCTATTTATTTATTTAGTCAGTTTTGTTATCGTTAAATATTGATATAAAACAAACAGTGACATTTAGAGAACTCCATTTCAGTATTAAAAAATATTTATGTCTTCTTGGTATCCTAATTTTGCTAACTCTCATAACATTAGCTGTATTAGACAATCAGGTAATAGTCAAAAAAGAAAAAGGTTAAATGTCATATATTATATTAAGAGGACACAGCCTAGATGGTGTCACAAAGAAGTGCCAATTAAGTTGAAACTTTGAGAGTGGGTAGGAGTGAGCAAAGAATTTTCTAGAAGGAACAAATGCACACAAAGCCATGGACGTGCAATGCTTGACCAGGGAATGACATGTAATCTAATGTAGCATGAACGGTCTATTTATTGATTGAGAGATAACCAAACATCTGTCTGTCATATTCTCAAGCATGTAGAATAAAAGAAGGAAATAAATACCAGAAAAGGCTACTTTAACAATGGTTTTTATGGTTTTTAAAAAACTTTGGTAGCTACAGTTAAATCCTTAGCTTTCAGGAAAATGATAATGCTCTGCATTTTACAAAGCACTTTGCCATATTTTTTTTGTTGTTGTTAAATTATGCCTTTGCTATCTAAAATGGTTCATGTGCCAGAGGTTACAGATAGGTGAAGTTTTCTTGTGAATGAAAATAGCAAACTCCGAATCCTACAGGAGATACTTTGCATTGAACATTTGTCTGATTACTACCTTGTTGGTATGACCATAGAGGATATATGTACAATAGATCCGTTTAATATCAGGAAAGATATTTGACAGAATTGCATTATGTCATCATATCTGTGCTGCATGTAGTCTGTAATAGCCAAACAAAATTCAGATGTGAGCAACTGAATGTCACCATTTTGCCTGGAAAGGTAACTTGAAAGTGTGTATAGGGAATATGATAAAAATTTTAAAGGCAGGTTTATTAAAAGAGAAGCTATCTTTTATTTTAATAAACTCCTTAACAGTTTTAACATTGTATTAGTAACATACTAATACAAGTCATATATTATTATAACATTAATATTAAAAATAAAAGAATCTAATATTAGAGAAGGTGACTCTGTTACATTATGTAAAATGTTTGGCATTCATGCAAATATGAAAATCACTGAAAAAGCCATTTATAACATTACTCTTGAATAAGAGAATACTCAATATAAAAGCAATGCATTCGTTAATAAAATGTGTCTTTCCCTCTAAATATTAAAATATTAATGAGAAGAAGATTGCATCCTGCAAAGGGCATATTATCTACTATTTTAGCATAATGGCCAGCATGTACTATGAAAAAAGACAGTTATCATTAGGAAACTTGTCTTCTGTTGTAAATTATATAAGGCTGAGGAATTCTTTTGCATTCTTTTTTTTTTCATTGTCTTCACAATTAAACAAACATAGATCCTATGTACCCCATCATTATTAATTCTCTTAACCACTACAACAATCTCTTGTGTTCACTCTGTCTTGTGTATCTCCAGGAAGATGAGGCAGTAAAAGTATAATCACTCTGATACAAGAATGAGCTTGGTGGATGGAAAAACAGAAGAAAGGCCATACTGACTGTGGAAATGAACGTGTGAATAACAGAATAATCAAATTCAAGTGTGTTGGTGTATGTTTTTTAAACTCAAGGAAAACTTTAAAAAATAAAATGTTTCTTTCAAATTGAATTTAAAAGTCGTAAAAATTGTATAAGGTTTGAGCAATTTGCAATCAAACTCTGCTGTCATTTTTGCACCTTAATTATATTCCCAGTATTAAAAATTACCTATCTGATGTTCTATCTTGGAGATATTTTGAATCCCTATCTAATTTGTTTTCATGGAAGAATTTGATGCTTCTGATTCCTCCCTCTTTCACCAAAAATTCTCTTTCCATGATTCTGCCAATGGCAATATGGATGTCTCCCTTTTCCTCTGGCCCAGCTTTGAATTTCCTTTTTCACTGTTCATCTTGAAAATGTTGATGCTCCTTAGTGTTTGAACCTCACCTTTCTTCTCTCACCTCATATGGTCTTTGAACACACTCATACAATCCCCTGGTTCTAATTGCTCCCAATGTGTTGCTCTATACATTACACCCAGACGATTTTCTTGAGATCCAGATACATTTATCCAATTGCCTAATGGACAATTCCACTAAAATTGTAGAAGGCATCTCATTTTTAACATACTTCAAACTGCACACATATCTATTCTCTCAATCCACCAGTTTTTCTCACGCCTTTCAGATGTCATCATTAAGTCCTTTTATTCCACCATTTCCCAAATCTAATTAATTATGAATTCTTATCTTTTGCCTACCAAGTCTATCCTTTTATTTATTCTTTTTATCCCCATTCTTAATATCTCTGGACATTATCACTGTAGTCCTGGATTCCTCTTAAAACCATCTAACTGCTTTGCTTTTATAGCCAGAATGATATTTAAAAACACGTAATTGATTTCTCACTCTACTGTTAAAAACCTCATTGAGCCTCCACCGTCCTCATGATAAAATTTCAAGTCTTTCAAAGGGCCCTAGTCTTATCACTTGCCACTGTTACCTTTGGAGTTTATTGTTTCATCAGTAGATACAATATGTTTATAAGGTTTAGTATAAATAAAACAACAGCAAATCATTTTTTTTATTTCAGAATATTCCGGGGGTACAAATGTTTAAGTTACATATATTACCACATCTGGGCTTTGGAGTCAGCAAAACCACATCTTAAATGCCAGATCTTCCTCTTTACTGGATGGTAACAGTGGATAAATTGTTAGTATTAATATGTCTAGTCCTCATCGTCCCAAACTGAAAAATCAGTATAATAACTTTTGTCAGAGTGCTATTGTGAGGGGAATTTGAGACAATATTTTTTAAATACAAATCACAGTACTTAGCACCTGAAAATATTTATAAATACTAGGTATTATTCTTGTTATGATAATAATAATTACTATTTTATTTGCATTTGTCTCATTGGGTGTGTTATCTAGTATTTATGAAACTTTACAAATGATGCTGTCTTTACTAGTAATATTTCAACCCTCAGTTTTTCTTCTTTTGCTTGGCAGCTAACTCTTGCCCTTCAGATCTCAGTTTAGATACCCCTTCCTCCATGAAATTATCCATTATTCCTCAAGTCTTGGGCAGTAGCCGTCTTAAATTAAAATTTTGTATTATTTACATTTACTCTTATTTCCTCTAATTACCTGTCTTCTTGCCTGAATCTTCCAAAAAACTAAAAATTCTTTAGTATTGCTTCTTGTTCACTTTTGGTATCTGTATTTTGTGAACACTGGTTGATATACAGTAGGTTCAGTAAATATTTATTTGTGGGATACATGAATGACCTAGAAGGTACTTAGAGATTATACATCCCTGTATGTTACAAATGAAGCCTAAAAATAATCTAATGGAATCTAGTGAAATCTAAAATAGATCTGGATCAAATATAAATTCACAGAGAACAGTCAGCAAAGAATAAAAAGAATTTATTCTTTGACCTTTATATTATCGCTTCCATAATCCATCAGGGAGCATGAACAAATTGCCCATGAACCAACAGGAAAATTCTATTAATCAAAATAACAAATTAGAAATAGACTTGAGGTCAACTAAGAAATCAAAAAGATGAAACAGAAGCAAAAAGGCATTGTATTAAAAAAAAAAAGAAATACTTTAAAAGAATTTGTTTTATCCCTCAAACGCAGATATCACCATGGTCCATGACTTTTCAAGCTATAATTCAACATCTTTGGTGTTTTCTTGTAGTCTAATTTATCAAACTTAATAAACTGGAATGTAAAATATAATATTTAAGAAGCATATTTTAAATGTCACAATTTATTTTTTCACTTCTTTAAGCCTTAATTAATCTTGGTTTCCAAAACCTTGTTCTTCTTTCACAAGCTATAAAAGTTCCTTTAAAACTTGTTTAATGGTAGTGTCAAATAAGTTCACCATTTTTATAGGACTGGCTTTTCTCCTAACTGCAAAGGACTTCCTCTACCCTCCCATCCAGCTGTCTGGCCTTGTGCAGTTCTCATTTCCACTCTTAATTGCTTTAGTTCCTCAAGGGAAAAAACATCTACCTACCTTCTCTAGGTGTTGCAAAGATTAATAAATTGCAAAGCACATTGAAAAATTTGGATAAAATATATTCTGACAGCCTGAAGTATTACCATGACTACAAGTATCATTTCCAGATGCCTCAGCTACAAGGACAAGAGAGGAATCTGGAAATTTCATCCAAGCCTCCCACATGGAAGATTATTGCCAGACCAAAGAGTTACATTTTGATATTTATATATCAGTGGTTTTATATTAAAGCTATCTCGCTGAAAGAGATTTTGTCTGAATGCATAAAGTGCCTGAATTGGCACAACAAAAGGCAACAGTTCTGAATCATTAAGACTTTATAACCACAATCAACAGTATTCCCTGGATAAAGTTTATCTCAATTAGAAATCAAAGAAACTTTCCTTTCCGTTTAAACAGATAACTCAAAATTGTAAATGGCCAGTGTCAGTAGACTGGCTTTTTATGGAGTCAAGTGGGTTACAAATTCCTTGAAATTTGAGAAGTCTCATTGAAAGAGATACTGAACTTAGGTTAGTGCTCCCAAGTGAATCATAGCAGAATTTTTGTCTGGAAATTTTAATTTTAGATATGAGTACATTTATTGTTTTAAGGAATTCAATTAAACTCAAGTATAGAAATGTATGTGGTAAAGAATTTAAATATCAGTGTAACTGGTGGATTCCAAAACTGTGTGTTTTCCTTCTATTTGCACCACTGTATATATAACTTCAAAATCCTTATTGTATTATTTTGTTTTGGGACCACAAGTGCAGAGGGGATCAATCATACTTCATCTTTACTGACACTTCATAGTTACATAATTGGTAGTGTGAAGTCTATCTTTTTCTTGGCTTATTTGTTATTTATTTCCTTCTATTTTTCTTCTTCATTCCCCTTTGCCAATCCTATGTACCACTTAGGTATCATCCTAATGTGTGTGATTGGTATCCTTTTATTTTAATTTTTTCTTTTAAATATAGTGATATTGTATGCATGCATATTTCCTACACTGCAAATTCTGCTTGTTTTGATAAACAGAAATATTTATTATAGATCTGTTTTTTCTTATTCTTTTTCACTCATTATGTTTTAAAGGTCTATTCCCACTGTTGTATGAATATCTAGTATGTTGCCTCTATCTCTTGTGTAGTATTATGTAGGGTGTAGCCTCCATCTTTATTTATCTATCCTCTAAAGACAGGCACCTAGATTGCCTGCAGACCCTTGCTAGCACAAATAATACCATGACAACCATGAAGAACATTCTTTTATGTGTTCCATCATAGTTTGTATGAGATTTTTTCCAGTATATGCTTTGTAGTGGGTTGTGGGGATATAGTAAGTATGTGAATGTAATTGGATTAAGACCTGCCACAGATTGCTTTTCAGGATGACTGCACAGCTCTACACTCCATGCAGGAGGTTTTCCATTTCCAACTAGTCCTTCAAACATTTGGCATTGTCCAACTTTCCAACCTTTGCTAATCTCATGAGTGTAAAGTGATATGTTATTGTTGTTTTAATTAGCATGTCTGTAATTCCTAATGGGTTTATTATTTCATGTTTATTAGTCTTTTGGGTTTTCTACACTGCAAATTGCCTTTTTTTATAACTTTCCCCATATTTTTCTTGTGGTTCTTGTCCTTTTATCCCTTTCTTTCTTTCTTTCTTTTACTTTCTTTCTTTCTCTTCTTTTTGTCTCCTCTCTTTCTTTCTTTGACTTTATAAAAGTACTTTTATATTCTAGATATAAATCCTTTGTGGGTTTTATACATTTTAAGTGTGTCTTCTCACAATTTCTCATCTATCTCTTAATCTTCCTCAGTCTCCTTCCTTGAATAGGACCTTTAGGCTATAGTAATTGTTTTCCAACAATAAATACAAGCATTAGCTAAAAGAACATAGAGACTAGTGTCTACAGAGGGCTCTTCCCCAGCCCATACGTGTAAGAGGGAATATATTGTTTAAAGAAATTAAAGGAAGCATGACAGAGTGACAATTAGCCTAAAGATGGCTGGGATTATGTTTTCTCTTATATTAGGAAATAACCATTTTTGGTAATAAAAAAGTGCCAATTCATGCTGTTGTTATAGGCTAGAATACGTTGTTAAAATGCAAACTAACTCAAATATAAATATATTTACTTTTTAGTGTGTTCTTAAAATTGGAAAATATTGATATAATCTTATTTAAATTAAATATTTTCAGTAATGAAGTAATAAAAACTAGAATACTTTGAAAAATATTTTAGTATGAATTCCCTTATTTACAAAATAAAAATAAAATGGTAAAAACACACATACACACAATATCAGCATGACAGTCAATAAGAGATGTCACTTGAAATTTTACATTTAGAGAACTTACAAATATTAATGTTTTTACTCCACAAAAAATTCAGCATGAAGTTATTAATTTTGTGCTATTCTTTTTTATCCATTAACAAAGCATTTGAGAATAAAACTCCACAAGAAGAAAAATTCTGATAGGGGTACAGAGTAATGTTTTCATGAGGAAAAATATAATTCTGTTTTCAACACTTGATGAGACTTGATGTAACCTAAAAGTCAAGATTTCTATAACACTGACATGCAAATTCAGCAGATGAATGTGTTGCTATTAATCTCTTGATAGAAAAGATGGTGAATTTTTTTAATCGACTACTGGCTGAAAAAACTTCCAATTAATGCATTTATGTAAGAAGTGATTCAGTTGGTGTCTTTGAGTTTCATGATTGTAGACAAATCTAGATCATAGAAATACAGACACTTCCTTTACCAATAATTTCTGACCTGTCACATCACATACCATCTCATCAGGAGCCAACATTTTGTGAAGTATTCATAAACATGGCCCAAATAAAACTGCCGTCAATTCAAACTCTATTCACACTCTCCCTCAAAGCCCTGTGTACTTCTTAATTTATATACCACCACTTGATACAACAATATACTTTCAGTTTCTTAAATACCTCCGTCTTATGTTTCCTGAAATCCAGTATGATGTGGAAAATACTAAAGGGAAAAAACATAGAATGGCTTTTTCTTCCCTTTAATATTTCCAAATACTTCGTTGTTTCCCCTTGGCCAAAGACTCAGTGTAGTCTGTGTTAGAATACATTGGTGAGGAGCAGATATTTTAGAAATATAAAAACCAATGTCTTTTTTACTATTTTTAAGTCAGACCTTTTACTCCTCTATTCTTTAAAAGTTTATAGGTTTCTTTTATGGCTTTCCACCTCTGTCTGTTTACTCTACCAACCAGAAAAGCACTTTTGATCAATAATTTATTTGCTCTGCCCCCTATATTCTGTGTATTGTGGGTAAAGGTATTTATCTGACCCTTACCCTGCCATGGCCAGAGGAAATGCAACATTAAACTAACTAGTTCTATGACACTAATCAGTTAGCTGACACATCCAATTAGTCTAATTCTGATTCTATGCTCATCTTATAGCCTTCAGGTAATTGTCATTCTAGAAATGTCACAGGGAAAGACAATGCATAAGACTCAATTATGTCATCTCGATTTTTTAGCAGTTGGAGCTCTTGTTATAAATTAAAATATCAGGGAATTTTTCCTCATGAATTTATTTAGGTAGTTTCTAAGAATCACATTTGGATCCAGTGAAAAAGCTGAAGACTTGATTTTAAATATGTAGATGTCAATTTACTGACACCTGTAAGCTGCACCTATAGCTAACTGGTTTTACATTTGGCACTTTTATCATATGAGAATGTAAATGCCAGGGATGACTGACTATACTGAGTTTAGACATGAGTGATGTGAAAACACACAGCACATGCTTATGTTACCCAAGGTTTTTCACAATAACTGGCAAGAAATTTCCTAATGCACACCTATTTGCCAAAGTTCTTTATACCCCTTCATATAAATGCTGATCATGCACACAGGAAGGCTTGATTTGCTTTCCCTGGGGAAGTTAGGAAAGACTGCAGGGAAATATTTCATTCTTCATCTGTTCTTTGAATGACCAGAGGTAGTTGGCCAGCAAGGAGAATTTAGGGAGAATGGAAATTTCAAAGAACATGGACAATGGAAAGTTTGGGAGATGCCAAAACATTAAATGTGAGGGTCAAGAGAAGAGGGGAACATTATGGTTCTAAATTGCAGATTGTGTTCAGATTATGGGGTTTGTTTATCAAGCTAAGGAGTCTAAACTTAATGCAAGTTGCATCAATAAGAAGGAGTAGAAGGCAGAGAAGAACATTACCACATGTATTATTATGCTTACACAGTATCACATAATCATGGGGAGAATGAGTTGGAGGAGAAGAGCTTGCAAACAGCATGCTTAAATAAGAGGATGTGGCAAAGCCTAGATCAAAGATGCTGGGTTCCTAGGTTACAGTCTGGCAGTGGGGCTGAAAAGCATGGTCAGAGTTCAAAGCCAGTTCTTTGGTAAGAGCAGCTGTTAATAATTTATCATCATAAAATCATTGTATTTTCAAAATAGAAAGTAAGTTACAGATCAACAAGCCCAACCTCCTCTTTTTAGATGAGAATACCACCGTCCCTAGAGAAAAAAGGATTGGATTAGGGAGTTGGAGAGGTGAGATTCAAATTCTAGCAATTTCACTTATGAACTGTAAGACTTTGATAAGATAATTAACTTCTCTATATGTCCATTTCATTGCCCAGATTACATAGAGATAATACTATCTTCCTTTTGTCCATGTACGAGAAATACATAATATTGGGCCTGAATAAGATGTGCCAAAATAAATAATAGTTATCAATGTTAAATAATTATATCTTTAGTAAATCCTTGTGATAGACCCTATTTCTTTTTTCTGGTATCAGCCTTAAATTTATTTGAACAACTACTACTTTTGCATTCTCTTGACATGTACTTGAAAGGGCACTACCTGCTCAGAAGTGGAGCTGATGAATTATATACAGGAAAAATCACCAATCCCCTTGGCATAGTGATTAATTCAAAGTTGAATATAAGACTCTCCTTAAATAAGACTCATTTCTGGGACATTGGTTGGTGCCAACAGGGAAGTAGATGTAAGAATGGGATGGAGCTGCCATCTTCCAACATGAAATGAAAACTTACTTGAGAAAATGGAAAAAAGGAAATTGGGTCCTTGTGACAAGTTTGAGTGTAATGCAGTCTCCAATCTGAAGCCAGCCTAATGATTTCCTAGGTAGGTATGTGAACTAATAAATTCGCTTTTTGATTACAGCAGTTCCACTTAGTCAAGGTTTAATTTTCCTAGGTTTCAGTTACCCATGGTTAACTGTGGTCTGAAAATATTAAATGAAAAATTCCAGAAATAAACAATGCCTATGTTTTAAATCACATGCCACTCTGAGTAGCCTGATGAGATCTCTCACTGTCCCATTCAATCCCAGCTGGGATGTGAATCATTCCTTTGTCCAGAGTGTCTGTGCTGTACACGCCACCTACCCATTAGTCATTTGGTAGCCATATTTATTTTCAGATTGACTGTCACAGGATCGCAGTGCTTGTGTTCAAGTAACCCTTATTTTACTTAATAATGGCCCCAAAACACAAGAGTAATGATGCTGGCAATTTGGATATGCCAAAGATAAGCCATAAAGTGCTTCTTTTGAGTGAAAAGGTGAAAGTTCTTGACTTCATAATAATAAAAAAATCTTATGCTGAGGTTGCCTAGATCTATGCAAGAATAAATCTTCTGTGAAATTGTGAAGAAGAAAAAAGAAATTTATGCATAGTATGTATAGGGTTCAGTACTACCTATAGTTTCAGGCATCTACTGGGGATCTTGGAATATAACCCCTGATATCAAAAAATAACTATTGTATACTCATTTAGATTGTGTTTTCTGTTTCCTGTAGCTTAAAAAGGCTTTAATGAAACACTATCAAGCAGAAAAATTTTGAAATATTTGACTGCCACTAAAAAATAGTTAAAATAATTTTGATTCTCTAGGGAATAAATGACAACAGAAATAAATGACCAGGATCTCGGAAAGAAACAGCAGTCTTTCCAGGAGGATTGAATAAATAAATTAGTTTTGAGAAAACAGTTATAACTGTGTTATAAAACTATTTTAGAGATAATTCCATTAGCTGCATATTAAAGAATACTTGATTCATAAAATATGTTACAATCTGGAGCTGTAAGAAATCAGGCAGCTATATTTCTCAAAATGACACCACTACATGAGCTTAATTTGCAAAAACATAAAGATTTCAAATGAATTTATGTAAAGTACATTTGCATGGTGATATTCAGTAAGATTGAATTAGAGTCACTTTTAACTTTAGACTATTACATTACATTTAAACTTCATTTAAATTAAATGAACCCCAACAAAAATATATAAATTTGTTGTAAGTATAGTATCTTAAGCCAGAGGGTGGGAAAAACATTGACCAAACAGCTGATTTAATTGGAAGAAATAAGTTGTCTTTTGTATAGCATTTGGAAAGTAAAAAAAAAAATCTATTTTCCAAATTCATTAGTGAAAGATCTTCTGCAGTTGCATAAAAACAATGCCTCTTCTTACTTGTCAACCTCTTTTGAAGGAATACAATCATGGCCAGCTAATTTATAAATTCTTTCAAGTTAATTTGTCCCAGAAAAAGGTGGTCCTGGTCCTCAATATCCTACCATCTACTTTCTGACTATAATTGATGGGATTGGAGCAGGATGCATTGCCTAAGTTGGATGGTTCACATTCTTTCTTCCAAAAATTTGGAATTTTGTTAACGAGAGGCCAAACAAGTCAGATAATAGTGAGTTCTTCAATTTGAGTAGAGTCTAGTCTGTTTTTAGGCACGTGGAAAGCCAATGCTATCCTTCTATTTTTTTTTTATAACCCATGTTTACTTTTGCTGATTGAATCATTTTCTGCTCCTTGCAACCAGGAAATTCCTGTTAAAGACTTCCAAAGAATCCACATAACTTTTTTTGTAAAAAATTAAACTACCTTGATGTCAGACATAATTAATGATAGCTAATCTAATCTAAGTTTCCCTGTTTAAATCACGTAGATATTTTTGAAATTGGAACATAGTTATCCATGATATTTAGAATTGTTTTTCCATCCTCTGCAAAACTGCCTTTTGCTACCTCTCAGCTTTCTCTCTAGAATCCTGTAAGAGACTAGGTTACCTGTCATCCCTACTCTTAAGTTTTATTTTGATTTCTTGTCTCACTTGACAGTAAGCGCCAATCAGAGCCCAGTTTTCCCCTCCCCTTTTGCTTCCCTCCATCCCTTTCTTTATTGCAAAAATTGTTAATTTAGTGCTTATTATACCACGACATATCTGTGGAAACAATGGTAGACAAGCAGTGGGCAACTGCTATCAAGGGCTTATTTAGCAGTCAGATAAACAAAGAGATGTTTAATATGGTTGGATAAGCCTGAAGATAAGGTAATTTGTGACTCGTTGAAAGGACATATAACGTGGCACAGAGTATATGAAAGCTTCCTATAGAAGGAGATGACTGTGCACCTGGACCTAAAAGAGGTAGAGTGAGGGAGGGATAACAGCGAGATTCTTCTGTACAAGGGCCCAGAAGCTAAAGAAACATGTAAAGCAAGGATTTGCAAGAAAGTTAATGTGGTAGTTGTGTGTGTGTGCATGTCCGCATGCATGTATGTTGTGTGTATGTGTGGTTGTGGGAGGGGCACGGTGTTGGTTAAGGAGGGGTGAGAGGTGTGAGAAATAAGGTTTAGAGCCAAGCCACAGCCAGCTCATGAATGACTCTGCAACCTTTCTGAGGAGTTGCTGCCTTACTCAGAGGGCAAGGGGGCGACTGAGGGGTTTCAAGCAAGGGAGTCACAATGAAGTCAGTTCACTCTCTGGTTATGTGAGGGAGGGACGGGCTTCAGATTGCCAGAATCCTTCTATGTATTGTTCACTTAAGGTACCCTATGTGTATAGGTCTCCAAGTATGAGTAATGTGGTTGGAGGACTACAGTTTTCACAGACACATTAGAATAATCATCTTTACATATGAGAAAAGAAAAACTCATAGATTAGGTGATATACAGCAGATAACCCACCAAGTTAGCATGAGGAATAGGAGTAAAAACACAACCTTTTGATCCTAGGTTAGAACTAATAATCTAAGACTTAAAAAAAATCAGAAAAATAGAAATCATCTATTATCAATGTTTTATTGTCATAAAATGCCATTAATAGATTAATTATAAATATAATTGGAAAAGAATTACATCTATGTAAGTAATCACTAGCTTGTAAACATAATATATAATAAGATTCAGACAGCAGGTCTAAATCAGACAACCTAATTTTATTTCTATTTCTAGTAACTATGATTTCACGAAAAAGATTTCAAGCATGCTATCTCTGGAATTAAATTATACTTTATTAACTATAAAACAAGCATATGTATTGGTACATAAACAGTAAATTTCTATTTAACTGAAAAATATAAGAGAATCTGACTATCTTGATCAATAATATAAAATATGAAAAAACATTCTGCTAAGGGAAGTCGCAATTGATATAAAAATTAATAATTATAGAATATTATTTTTTGTTGTTTTTCTTTGTGCAAGAGGATTTGTTTTTGTTGTTATTTCTGAAGAATATGAGAAAATCAGTTGAGTGAAGCGGTCCTCCAGAGCCATGTTGTCCCCTTGTGTGGTTGTTATTTTTCAAAGTTCTGCAGTTAGTTTTCAGACTTGAATGCACTGATAGCCTGTGTGGTATACCAGCTAGGATATAATTGCATTCTTTATAATTTAACAAAAATTATTTTTATATTTCAAATAAACCTAATTTAAAATGTATGTTCTACATAGGCGAGCACCAAACAAACTTTTTTTATTTTTCCTGCTCAGAGTTGTGAGAGATTGTCTCTCTACAGGGCCCAGCTCTCACTGCCAGTGTATGGAAAGGTGACTATAAACTTGAACAGCAGAGTGGGTAATTTGAGATATTTTCTTTCAGATTCCACTAAGAAGAAAAACTTTGTTTCCTTGCAATCTGGGCATCAGCAGCTCTCTCAAGGTGGAATGCCTGTGGGGCAGAGGTGCCAGGTGAGGAAATGAGATGGGAAGACACTTTTGAAAAATAACTTTACCAAAGGCATTTTGAGTTGCTCAGAGAGCTCCAGAGCTATCCTGTTTGGTCCTGGATCAATATCAGCTGCTTCCGTTTCTTGCTTGACTGATCACAAAATACTGAGCCTCTCTCAACTACATCCTGTTCATGTTTTTCACTTAGGCAAGAGTATATAGTTAGTTCTATGTATTCATCTAAACAGATACACGACAATATAGGCTACAGTTAAGGAGCAATTTGAACAATGCTTTTCTACAAATCTGAAATCAAACTGACTTTCTTTTACTTTTTCGCTGAATAATGATGAAATATTTAAACTGTCAACTATAAAAAGTATCCAAAAATGTGGCAGAGAGAATGATGGTGGTTGTAGGTATAAGACATTTTCAGTAATAACCTGTTTATATAAGAATATGTTGAAAAATAAAAACCTAGAACTTTTATTTATAAAATTAGTACTAGCAAATTCAATAAATCTGAATATTTGGACTGTTAGTAAATATTACCCATGGGATTAAAATGGTTTCTAGTTAAATTTGGGTTACATAAAAAATACTTTAACAAATTCTGTATTTTTTTTAAAATGTCGTTATTAAAGAAGACATTGTCCACAAGCATTCAAAGCCCTTTACATAGGAATCATGGTGATACATTTATTTGTCATGGGGCTTACGGAGAGTTTGTCTTTGTAGAAGAACAGATATGTTACTTTTTACCTGGTATTGATGATTACCAAATGTGCCATGTTTACTTGCATGATTTGACTACCCTTCCTTAAATTCATGTGCAGTAGACACAACCACCATATCCTACAGTTTTGACTATCATTGTGGATTTGTGCGCATTCCCCTTTAAGTATCGTAACTCTCTATTAGAGTGTCTATTTGTTTATGTTCCTGTTATATCTGAACTTTTTATTGTGATTCATTTCAAATTCACTTGAAAAGTAGTGGGATATAAAATAAACAGCGCCAGACAAATAAAAGTTTCACAATATATTTCACAGTATTTTAAAGATGAGGCCCTAAGTATGATTCAGCACTTCCATGAGTCTTTAAAATTGTGTGTGTGTTTGTATGTGTGTGTGTGTGTATAATAAAACTTGATGTTGAAAAAAAGCAGGCTGGAAAAGTACTACTACTAACATGTTTTAATGAAGTAAACCTGAACTGAATAGGCCTAGTTTAAATATGTTTACTAAATTTAACTTTCCCTAATAAATCTAAACCTATCTCAAAATTGACAAGCAAGTTAAGATATACACATTTGAAATACTTTTGTGTTATAAAATAAAGTTTTAAATTCACAGCACATAAAAATGCAAACGTAGGATTTGGCTGATTTCTGTATATATTCCTGCATAACTGAGCCATAGCTAATTAGCTTACCTTATACCTACCTTCCAGGGTATTTTAATTTTATTTTATATATATGTTGGAAAGAAATATATGTATATATACACATACATAAATATACACTTATTAAATATTATGTTCATTGGTTCAATATATTTTCTTTTTGTGGTCTCCTAGAAACATTTTCCCTCAACTTTCCCAATTAATAATAGCAATTAAGACCTATCACATATTAGGGTTTATTATGTGCTAAAAACTGTGCTAAACATTTTATTTTTTTACCTGTCATATTTTCAACAATACTAAAAAATTTTGAGACCAATATTCTTATCATATTCACTTTGTGGATGAATAACACGAAGTTTGGAATGATTTCATAACTTCCCTAAAATCATAACTACTATGTGTAAGAATGTAGATGTACACCCAGATCTTGCTAGCTAGCCCATTTTGTGTCTAGCTCTGAGTATGGACTTTGGCAAATATTTTTCTTTTTGAGACAGGGTCTCACTGTGTTTCCCAGTGAGAAACACAGTGGGGTGTAGTGGCATGATTATAGCTCACTGCAACCTGGAACTCCTGGACTCAAGGCATCATCCTCATTGGGCCTCCCAATGTTCTGGGATTATAAGCATAAGCCACCATGCTCAGCTGCAAATACTTTTCTTACTTGATGTCTGACCACCAATTTAATCCCCCAGTCTTGTTAAATCCTAAAAAAAATTCATTAAAAATGTATATGACAACTAAAGGTCAGCATCAGATCAAGTTATGCCATGGCATATTAGTGAACAAATTCATACATTATTTGAAATTAACATTGTATCTGAGTTGTAAAATATAAATATTTAGCACACATTCTATTTTTAGGCTAAAATTACAAGTTTAGTGTCAAATTCATTATCCAATTTTTCAAAATTAAGCAATTTCCTCTACTACCATTTTATCCCTAATAACCCTTTTTGTTGTTTATGTTTAATTTTATATGCTGTTTCCAACCACTTTGAAAGTATAAGTAATATAAATAAATCCTCAGTAAATAAATAAATATTAAATCGAGTCAATCAGCTGTCTGTGAAGACCTGACATGGCATCGAAGAAAGTTTTACATTTTTTCTGATGTCTTGAGAAACACAAGAGAATTCATTTCTCTGTAAGAAATCGATCTCTCTCTCTCTCTCAATGGTAGTTTCTCTAGCAATCACCTTAACGTTCTTCTCCCCTAACTTATCTTCCTGAGCATGAAATATTTTGCCCAATAAGTATTTTGCCCAATAAAATTCTAGTAAGAGGAAAAAATAGCAACCTTCTACTTGTCATATGATTATAGGGCTTGATTTGAGTTGCTGAGCAAGTTCCAGGTGAGACCATGGCAGATGGCTGTTGTTGTGGTTAAAAAAAAAATCCTGGTTCATTTTTTTCCATTCACATATCTATAACAGTAATAAAAATATTAATAAGGAAAAGGCAAATGTAGAAGTATGTATTCCCAGTTTGAAAAGATCCTTCTGTTTTTCACTTCTAGGATCCAAATGTTGGGCCACATAACATATGGGTTTAAAGGTGGAGTGTGGATTCATTGGATCTGGCTCTCCTTCATCATGTAATTTTGATCAAGTTATTTAACCTCTTTATATTAATCTGGACAATAGGCAAAATCAAAGTACTGACCTTATAAAATTGTGGGGGGAATTCCTCATGCATATAAAGTATTTAGTACAATACCTGGCACACAAGAAGGGCTCAACAAATGTTAACTTTGGGAAAACAAACAAAAAACCCACAAACATATATGCCAGGAGGCATGAAGGTCCAATCCTGGTGCTTTTATTTCCAGTTACAGTTTCTACAATTTCTACAGTTTAATAATTGCCATATAATTATTTTTTGTAGTTTTGTAGTACAGTACTTACTTTGAGGCTAATAGTCTGTTTCCTAACCTAACTGCCCTCAACTCCATTCTCCATGTCCTTCCCATAAAATGCATTTGATTGGTTTGTGAATGCTGTACAATTATTTTGTTCCTGCAATACAGTGATTTTGAACTGTTTTGCTCAAAATCTCATATGTAAAAAAAAATGGTGATAACATCTATGAAAAGTCTTGCCAAATACAAACTCCTTTTGATAAAATGCATGTTTATCTTTCTTCATGCTTGCCTGGGTGGGTATCTGGACTATCTGTAGATGACTCACTGAATGCTAATGGATCAGAGCAAAAAACAGTACCAAGCAATCCATGAGTTCTGCTTGGAAGAAAGACATAGCTCTCTATGTCATGTGCATTTAGGCCAAAATAGCAGTAAGTCTCCATGTTAAATCACTTCTCTCTCATTATGTGTAGAAATAGATGACATGCAACCAGTTTCCTTTTACTGATGCTCATTTCCCACATGTAGGAGCATGGAGATCTTCCCTCTGTAACCTTTTCCCCCTATGCTACTCATTTGCTGAGGACACATACCACATGAAAACAGACATCATAAAATAATTGGAGGAAGGAGTTTGTAATATATCTTTCTCTTTCTGCCCCACTCCCTCCCGACCCAACAAACAATTTATATGTAAATACGCAGAGCTAAGGCAGACACTAACTTGCCTAAATTAAATGACAGTCAGTCCCTGAGGACCAGCAAACATTCTCCAGTACACCAGGGAGTATGGTCTTTCTCCTCAACTGCCTGACAGGACAAAGGATTGTTTGGACAATAGACATACAGTCTCAGTCCACCCATTCACGTATAAAGAAATTGAAGTCTGATTGGTGAGCACACGTGTGTGTGTGACTGCTATATGTACAGAGGAATTTTCATTCTTTCTTCCTGTTGTGGCAACATTTATTAAAATATCCCCCCCGCTTTGAACAGCTCAATTTGCATTAACTCCGTAACTTCATAAATGGAGTCATAAGTGACAAAGACATTCATGATTCTTATATATTTATTTATGCCATATATTCATATATAAGAATATTGCATTAAAGAAATAGAATCCTCATGTTTGTTAAGGGAGAAAGTGTTGTTTTGGATGTTAAGAAAAAAATAAAACACATACTAATGTATCACTAGAAATTCAAGAAAAAATATTTTGTGCCAGCACACGTCCTTGGAAAGCAAATAGTAATTTTAATTTTTGCGGATTTTCTCCTTCCCTATACCTCTTTTCTCCTTCCCTATAAACCCTCTTTTAGGTGTTTGCTAACTTTATGATTTTTTTTATTAATGAAACAAACATTGGTTTTGACATATATGAACGTTTTTTAGGGCAAAAAACCCCAGATTTTTAAAGGAAACTTTAAAGCCTTAGATAACTTACTCTAGAAAACTAATTAGAAAGCTAATTACCAGTATGGTAATGCCACATATCTGTTTGGTGGCAATTTAGGTCACAGATGTGCTTTAGGACCAGAAAGATGGGAAGGATTTTTCAAGTTTTTGTAAAAAATTTTCTGAGTCTATGCTTAATATTCTCTTATATTGATATGAATTATGCATGCATGATTTATTCTTGGATTTCCATTAAAAAATTAGAGAGCTTTTGCTGTGTTTTGTTTAAAGAAATAATGTTGAAGGTTTAAAGTTAAATTATGCACAATACCTTACTATGGGACTATTGATTCTACTGGTGGGGAATGTTACATAGAATTTTCAAACATATTTCACCAAGGAATTCTTTTCTTTTCCTGTATAATATCTCTAAAGAGTAATATATTATGAAATCTGTTAATGTATCATCTACAATGTAAACTGAAACTTTGCATTCATGCAATGGGTGATCTGGCCACTTTTTTGAAGTCTCTCTAAGGCTCTCTTCTCAAGAAGTAACTGCATTCAAAATAGTTATTCACCACTCTAATAGTAAGAATTAAAAAGAAGCAAATAATAATGTAAAAGTAACTCCCTATTATAATTCAGCTGGAATAAAATGAAAAATACGGGGACATTTTATCAGCCTTTATTTCCCTTTCTGAATGGCCACTGATAGAAACCCACCTTGGAGATGAAAAAACTACTAAAAGGATAATTTCAAAGGGAGTCATATCTAATGATTTCACCCTGTATTTTTAAAGAAATCATTAAAATAAGTCAATGCTAAGCACATTAGCCAGTAATAATCACAAATTTTAGCTAATAAATTATTAATGTAATGTAGACCATTTGTCAGCAGAAAACACTTTATCCAATCTTTTCATTCTCTTCATTACCACTCTGTGAATAGTCTGATTAACTGTCAGTTACATACATAATTCTTGTTACAGTTTGTTTATTGCTTTTCAGCAACCCAGTAATCCTTGCGGATGAAAATATTTTTCATTTGTCACAGTGACACGTGCTATGAAGTGAAAATATGAACAGCTGCAAGATTCTCTAAGCTGATATAAGATAATATGTATTTTTAAGATTCCACCCATTTTTTTAAACTTCCTATTTAACTAAAATTAACCATAGGATTAGACTTTGGGTTTAGATATGCCTTTATTGTAAGATGACTATAATTTCAGAAAAAAAGAATCAGCAAAGGCTATGACCATCACATCTCAAACTTGACATTTTAACAGATTTTTTTCTAAGGAATTTATCCTGAAACATATTCTTAGATCAACCTTGCCTAACTCATGACTCTTACAGACTTTTTAGTTATTCTGTTTAGCCTAGTACAGGCACCATTTTCATCAATTTCCTATGTGCTGGCATCTTGGGTGGTTAGATTATATTGCTTTACTCGTAGAATTTTTCTGCATTTCTACATTCTCTCTTGAGCTACAGAAGTAGCTGAAGAGAGAAGTAGCAATTGTAGAAGTAATCACATAGATAAAACATAACTATATAAAATCCATTTAAAAAGAAGGTTTTTCTTTTGGGGGGGTAAGGGAATCTTATTTTTTTTTTTGTTCTGAGAAATTTGGAGTTTAAAATAAATATTGTTTCTACAATTTTAAGTTTTTACTATATGCTTCAAGAAAAACTATCTCATACAAATATCTTATTAGACAACGATATTTCATGGAATTCTAAATAAATTAATACGAAAATAACAGTAAATGATCTAAGGTTCTATTGGTAGCAAGGTATACTCTGGCAATGATTAAAATTATTTAGAATCTGATCTAGAAAACTTCTTACACATTAGACAGACTTTGAAAAACTAGAGATTGGAAAGAGTAGGAAATCTATTTTAGAAAATTATGTAAATTAAAATAAGAGAAAATAGTGTAAGCAAAAAATCCCACTCAATTGATACTGAAATCTTGATAGACAATTTAAGTTTCATTCTGTGAAACATTCTGAAATGAATATAAACTGGCATCTTGCATATGTTTCCCAAATATATTTATTTGTCCTACATGATGAGTGATAAAAATAATCTGCTTCTTAAAATTAAAAAGTTTAAAAGTAAAACTTATACATTATTGTCTTTTGAGAACTCCAAGGTACTGGCAACAATGTGCTCAGATTCCCATATGGAAAAAATTGGCTATAGGGAACATGTGCTCTCCAAACCATCCCCACTCCTTACTATTTTCTTATAATCAGGCCATTTCATGCATGTATAGTGCTTGCTTGGACCCTGTAGCTATTGCTGGTTGAAATTCTTGCTAACTACAATAAATATTATAAATTCTTTTGGATAAAGTCCAAAATGCATCTATTTTATATCAAATTTTATTTTATTGCAGAAAGGGATATGATCAATTTATAGTACATGATTAAATATTCATGTTTTAACATGATTGCAAATAAAGTATTACACAAGAGAGTTCTAGATTATCAAGATAAAACTGACTACTATATACTGACTACTATAAAAGCTACTATAGTAGCTTTTAAGTATTATAACTGAAAGTTTTTCTAAATAATATATATTTTAAAATTTTTAGAATGTAACAAACCAAGGGACACCCTTGAGTCCCTTCAAGGAAATACCTCAAAGTGGTATTTTCTATATTACTAAAAGAAAATTATTGACCAGTATAAACTTACACAGATACTTCTGTTTATTTCTATTAGTGAAAAGGCCAAAATCTATTTCACTTGATCCTATAGATATCAGGAACAAGATAGGTAAAAGAATATTATTCACTGATAGATCAAGAATTATCTAATTGTATACAATATTGTAGATAGAATAATTTCAGTTTCTCCAATGAAGATTAGCCCAACCTATAATCCATAAACTATAATTAAAGTGCTCCAAAATAATACAGAGGCTATAAATTATGTTATTGACAAAAAGTATTCAGTTAAATTGTTAACTAGCTCTAAGTTTCTGGAAAGTATTGCATTTCTCTTAAAGTAGTTTTCTTAAAAAATTTAAATGTTAATATAATATACTATATTTTAGGATGCCTAGGAATTTCAGCAGTAAGGAACAAATTGATAACTGTTCTTACTTTTCAATTGCTAGGTTTTTTTTGGGGGAAATGTACTAAGTTTTACCTGCGTGATGGGTATACAAAGTTACACCAAAATCACATGAAGTTGATGCAATCATAGACATTCAGAATATACCAAGTGAAATCTAAGATCATCCTTATATTATAGTTGTATACCAAAAAAGTAAATAAAAGCAAACAAGGGCTTTCTAATGGGCCTGTTAGCTTGTACCATGTAAATGTGGATTTTTAGCTATCTCTTATCCCATTGTGTATGCTAACAGGATTAGCTAGTATTAGTCCCCCATCCACAAGAAGTGTGATATGCAGTGTGACCTGTAAATCTCTCCTGGGATTCAAAAGGGCTAAGTTGAACCATGCATGATTTCAAAGCAATTCGCAGCACAATTATCTGCTTGACCTGCAAGATGAACAAGCATATCATTTAATTAATTGCCAAGCTCTTGTGAACAGTGCTGTTCATTTTTCTAGTAATTGCATGGTGATATGCCCTTGCTGATTCTTATGGGAATGACCAAAATTGCACATTAACTGGTCTGATGGCCACTTTCCCTATTGCCATCAAACAATACTTTCATTCTTGACATAAGTGATTCCTTTTTAGGACTACCATAAAAGCATCTAAAACACAGTGTTTTCATATGGAAGTGATAAATATTTTTGATTGCCTAAAGTCATAATACAAAAACATTTTATTCCCCACTTATTTATGAGGTACAAATGTAAGCCACATCTCTAAAATTATAAAAGTATCTGGCAATTTAAAAGCTAGTCATATCTATGGTGTGGTGAAGACTAATCCAGAAACAACAGACTTAATGCAACAATTATATTCATTTATTCAGCCAGAATAAGGGTGAAATAATTCAATTTCATATAGGTGTGTGGTAAGAGGAGAGAAAGCGAATGTATGCCTTTCTGTTACCAGGGAAAATACAATATAAATCTTGCACTGAATTGTAAAAATTATAATCTATTATTGTATTTATTCTGGTTGCACAATTAAGAATTTATTTTATAAACAAATAAAGGAAGGAACAATAACTCAGTCAGGACAAGAACAAAAAAATTCCCAAAATATTTGTTGACAAAATTTGTCTACTAGATGTTCTCTCTCTCTCTTTCCCGCCCCCCCTTCTCATTTTCCTAGTGTTTGTATGTCTGTTTGCCAGCTTGAGTTCCTTTTGTGTTCTCCATAATGAGGTCCGATTCTAGGGTATAATAAATAAACAAAAAATCAATGGGCTGAATGGCTAAAATATCCATTTCTATTTCCACTTCATTGTGATAGTCAATTATTTATCACCTGAATTTCCCAATACAGCATAAAGAGATGAAGTCAATGACAGCGTGTGGAAATATTTCTTAGCCTACTAATCACAAGAAATACCTGTAAGTTCAACAGTGTGTGTATGTGTATGTATATTCTCCCCAAGAAGGTGGTTTATAAGGGTCCAGCTTTATGTCATGGAGTGAGATTAGGCTATGATACATCTTTAGAGGAAAAAGAGAATGAATCCTTTACAAAATAAATCATGATATGGTCTGTGAACTATAAGGTGTTTAGCAACATTCCAGGCCTTTACCTATTAGATGGCAGTTGCAACTCTCTCCTCACTCCCCAGTTGTGACAACCCAAAAATACATCCAGACATTACCAAATGCTCCTGGGAAGTAAGGGCAAAATCACCCTGGTTGAGAACCACAGCATTAGATTAATATTCTGAAATTACAAACTTTGGCCTGCTTTCCCCATTCCCAACACACGCCCAAATACATGCAATTACAGAAAGCATGTTTTCTCTTCCAGGGACAGCAAATAGCAATGTCCTCCGGACAAAGAGGAGACAATCAGTTAAAAAAAAGTAATACACAATTTCAAGTACATTATATACATCATCATTTTAAATCATTCCCAGAATTTGGGTACCTCTGGGATGGAGAAAAAGAGAGAACCTGGGTTAGTAATTGAAGAAAATATACTTTTATAGAAAATTATATGATATTTTTGACACTGATGAGAAACAGACCCAGTTCTGTTTTCAAGTTTTAACTCAGAATGAGCCCATCCAAAAGGGACATACTGTCACATTCAATACATCTGCTTAACATACTCACATACATTGCTTAACTATTTTAAATTAGTCAATTATTATTTTTTTTAATTTCCATAGCTTTCTGGATCTCAGTTCAAAGCGTAGTATCTAGGTGAATTTATCTAATTTTTTAAAGGCATAATTAAACTCAAGGTATAATCAAACTCACTGGCTTTGTCAATTCCAAATAATAATAAATGACTTGCCACCATGCCATGGACATTGGAAGCAGTAGACAAAAGTTTAAGTGAAGAAGAGGAAAGATACATTTTTGCTACTGATAAATTTTAAGCATCATTTTCCAAGACAGGGTAAAAAAAATAAGGACTCATATTAAAAATTCAAGTAAACTCTAATAGGTCTTACAATTATTCTAATTATGTTGATTTCATCATATACTTGTTGGGGAAATAATATTATAATTATCTCTCTGAGATGAGAATACTGGGCAGAAAATGTCTTTATGTATGTACACACATACTGTAGAAATATACACAGTTTTTCTCATTAATTTCATTTCTGTTACAGTAAAAACATTTTGCTGATAAAATGGAAGCTGACAAAAATTTGGGGCTTTCAATAGTGTAATAAGTAGTTCTTACATAGAGAGATTGCATTTATACTGAGTATACTGTGATTTCTACCCTTCTTTATAGATTTTTTTTCTTCACTATACTCATTTTTTTCCTGTGATATCATCTCTTCTTATTTCTTTTCTCCCATCATCATCATCATTTTAGTTTTTAGCTATTATTTTTGCCTCTATTTTCCTAGGCAAAACCAAAGAAATATTGCATGTGTGATATAAATGAGAAGAACACAGTTTCTATTGTCAGATGTGTAAACTTGACCAATTAATTAACTTCCTGAAGTTTACATTTTTTCATATGTAAATGGAATTACTTCATATGATATATTTTTTTGTCAAATAATAGATTCTGCATAATTAGTAAATATTCTTGTTCACTAGGCTGAAAATTTTTGAGCATTTTCCCCCCTGGGAAAAGTGTATAATGGTACATATAAAATATTGATGAAACCTATAAAATATCTTTCATTATAAATTTAGGGTCAGATATAATTGACTATGGGTCTTAATTTTCTCCTTTCTATCATTTTTTTTCTGTCTCATAAAATTATTACATCTATGGATTGTAAAAGACCTTAAAAACCCAGAAGAACATACTCCCATTTTTTTATTATCAATATAATCCCTAGATATTTTTTAAAACATTGTTAAGCTCTAAGATTTATGTTTCTTAATACAATATGATCAAATTTAATATCTGAATGGAGTTGTTACTATAATATTTATTACAAAATACTTGGATATGTCTGGTGAATAATTTAATATATTCATGCTACATTATTTACTTTGTCAAAAAAAACCCAAGTAGTGTTTTTAGACCATATAAGATTTCCTAATATGGGAGCTCTTACTATTACCCAGATTTTCCTTCTGATACTCAATATGTCACAGCTATTATCTATCAACAGACTATTATAGAAATTAGTGACCAAACCATTCAGAGACATTTTATACAAATGGTAAATTTAGCACATGTTCTCCTTTGGGTGCTGAATGGAAGGGGGAACAAAGATATTTAGAAGCAAAATTATCTGTTTCATATCTGCCTCTTGCTTTTCCTACTCAATTTTGCTCAAAAGTCAAGTTTCTTTAAACTTTAAATCTAGTTTCCTTGAATAGCACACACCGAGAAACCAGAAAGCAAGGGGATACAGAAGGAATAATGAATACTACAGGATCAGAGAACATTTAATTGAACCATGGAAAAATGTATATTCTATAACATCTGAATTGGATCTCTAATATCTAGGTTTCTCTCTTTTTTATTTTTTCCCTTTTTTTTGGCTGTTCAATATTTTTTCCCTTTTTTATGTTTCCTTTAACCCTAAAGTTATTGTTGTTGAACAGCAATATCTATCTTATCCTATTAATAGTAAAAGCCAGAGGAAGTTGTCCAGCTGCATTCTCAGTCTCTCCATATACAAATATAAAGAATCTGATCTACCTCCGGATACTTGAGATGCAAAGGCAGCAACAGGATTATTCTGGGACCAATTCCTTCTCCTCAATGACTTGCAATGTATATGGAAATGCATGAACATCGGCAAGCCAAATGACTGATGGCAGGGGGCTCATTCATATTTATCTTCCCAGGATTGGACAGGCATCTTATTGATTTGTACAGGTCATTACACAATATGTTAACAATCCAGTACCATCCAGTTCAAAAGGAAATTTGAAATTAGTGATGGATCTTCTTGCAGGTCTGTGCCTAAGATGCAAGACAGGTAGTCAAGCATTACTCTATTTTGACATTACTAGACTCTCTCCTCATTTAATATCAGTCAGTCTTACATAGATGACTCTAAAAGAATGGGAAATATAGATTGCCTAGTTAAAGGCAATCTGTTAAAGATTGTAAGTCTGTCCATATACCCAATATATATTTGAAAGAAAAACATTTCTGGAAAAGCTTAAACAAATATATAGAACTTTGTTTTACTTTAGGACAAATGTTTGTATATGCGTATCTTATATATTCTATGCATAGAAGGAGGTCATTTACTGAAAGCCATTTTAAAAAGAAAACAAGCAAAACAAAATAAAGACAAAATCAAGATCCAGATGTTAAATCAATTTTTAAAAAATCAGGATTAGTTACTGTGATCATCAAGTTTGAAATTCTCACTCAATAGATATAGAAAAAAAGTCTTGAATAAAGCAAGCAAGTTTTATAAGCACCAAAGTATGTTCAAAATTCAGTTAGATGGAAACTTTACTTTCTAAGTGGGCTATTGAGAAGTTTATAGCATGAAATAAAGCTTTGCTTTCTTTAACCATTCTCATGCTGTCAGAGTTCCTGTAGCTTAATATTTGCAGTTGCAGAAACTGGCACTTAATCTAAGTCTGGACTTTGACATGCCCAGAGGCGCTCAGCTGCAAAGTCGGGCTCTTGTAGGGTAATAGCACCGAGCTTTATTTGGTTTTGAAAATTAAACCAAAAGGACAATATTCAGTGGGTTATTTGATAGGGAATTAAGTTCTCAAATGACATTAAAATCATCTTGTAATCCGGAGGTGACTCAAATAAAGAGCCCACTTTAAAACACTCATAGTGCCATTTATTCATCCACATGTGTGTTGTGCCCTCTAACCCTGGAGGCCCCACATTTATTCCAACAATGTATTCATTGATCCAAATATTTTTGTAACTTCGTTTTTGGAATTGTCCTCAGACCTCATTGCATTTCTCTGCCTGTTAATTCATGTGTATACTAACTCATTCATTCAGCAATTATTTCTTGAACCCTGTGATATTTCAGGTTCGAATTTAGCTGCTGGTGATATGGCTGTGAATGAGAAAGATGGGTGAAAATCCTGGCCTCTAGGGTCTCAAATCCCAGTGTGAGAAGAAAGAGGCAAAAATGAATTAGTAAATCACCTGGCATGCCAGAGGACAGAAAGTACAAAAGGAGGAGGTTGGGAAGGGCTTGGATGGGAATGACTTTCGGTAGAAGCTCCGCTGAAAGGGTGTCATCTGGCAAAGATCTAAAGGTGGTGATAGAGTGAGCTGTGGAGGTATCCTAGGAAATAACATTCCAGATAAAAGCAATAGCATGTTCAAAATGGTCTTTTACAGTATTTCTTGAGGTAAGTGTGAATGTGGAAATAGAGACTAAATTTAGTAATTCTTTTTTGGGGCAATAATTTAAAACATCCCAACTATACACTAAGAGTCCGAGTTTTGTTATAAGGAAATTGCCAACTGCTGGGCTTTTCATTTTAATTCAGTGCATAGAACCTATCCCTCAAACCAGTCCTCCGATTCTCCCCACTTCCACACACTTGTGCTGCATGTTTAGAACCAATATCCCGGAATGAGCAAATTCCAATTTACTGTTAATTTCTTGGCATTTCCTCTCTACCTCCTCGCCTTGCCTGAAACTTGGCTCACCTTTGGAGACTCCACTAAGCCTGCAGCATTCTCAAGTGCTTTCCATTTATTTTCTACTATTCTATATATTTCAGTGGCTGGCTAACGAGTTAGTTTTTCTACACTACCCTTTATTTCTTCCAACCCATTACTTCTATGCCCTCTTGTTAAAAAGCAAAGCAAAACAAATCAAACTAAAAACCTCACTCCTGCTTCTAATATATCGTGTTCTTTTTTAATGTGCTGCCATGTCTAGCCTCTCAATTGCTGCCTTTTATTTATTAAAATCTCTGGAAATGGCTACCAGATATCCTTGAACTATCAATTATCCTTCCCATCTCGGATACTGTGGTCTCTCATGTACCATGATATCCTCATCAGGGGAGAATTTCTCCTGTCCTATCTCTCAAGAAAGCTCTCTCATAGATACATTAACATTGTCTGCAATTATTCCATATCTAACAATCAAAAATTCAAGTACAACCTCCTCTTCTTATAGTTAGCATGTAAGAAAACCAATTTTTTGACCTCATCAGAACACTGTTCACTTTATCTGGTTCATATCACCACTCCTTCATTCATTTCCCTTAATATTTAGAATCATTTTTCTGACACATCATTTTAATAATTTTATTAGAATACCTAAATTCCTTTATCTTTTTATCACAACTGCATTTAAAAAATTCTCCATAAATTGCCTACTTTCTCTAGGTTATTCAAAAACAGCCAAATAGGACTGAGAAATGTCATACAAAAAGGCAGATAAACTCAAAATAAATGTATGATCTCTAACCTCAGGAGACCCTAAATACTGTCCACTTGCCAGAGAAATTCTTTCCAACTCTTCTCAGTAACACTCTGAGTTCCTGAAAACTGCTTCATTTTATATCCTCATTCTCATGTATAGATGATTCCAGCTACTGCTTCATAAAGTAAATTGAAATTTTCCACAGGGACTTCTTCAACTTTCTACTTCCTAACCCACAACTCCTTCTCCATTTGTGGCCTTCCTTTTCTTCTTCTCTCCTGTTATAACAAGGAGACTATGTCTAAATATAAGGCCAATCTTAATTCCTTTGCTTTGAATCATGATCTTTTCCCACCTTCTCAGAGAACTTGCACTTTCAATTATTTTTTCATGTTTCTATACATTCAAATGCATCATCTTAACTTGATTATTGCCAATAACGGTTAAACCTACTCTAATAGCAATTAAACCAAAAAAGCAGGACTTCAATCTCTTTCAACTTCACAAACCCCTCCAGCTACCACCCATCCTGTTTCTTCATGGTCACTGTTTAAAACACTTGTCTGTGGCTTCATTTTTCTCACTATCACTTTTTCTATGACCACTGAGTCCAGTCTGGCTTTTACATTCATTGCCCCACCATAAAAGTGCTGGAAAAAGTCACCAGAGCCGTGGGATGATTCCAAATTCTAAGGTCGTTTTTCAACACTTAACATCTTCACCCTCTTTACAACCTTTGGCAATGGTGGTGAATATTTTCTAACTCCTTTAAGCACTCCCTTTTCTAGTTTTTGTGAGACTCCCTCTCTGGTTTTACTTCTACCTGTCTAGCTACAGTTTTCCCCCAAGCTTTTTTGCAATCTAACCAACCATCTTCCATCAATCACTTTAATATGGGAGTTATTCAAGGCTCAGTATTAGGCTTGCTTTCCTCCACCATCTCTGCACTCTTCCCAGGCAGTTTCTTCCACACTCAACATTTCCTCTATCACTGCTGTTCCCAACCTCCAGGTCAGGGCCTGTTAGGAAGCTGCAGGCATCTCCTCCTGAGCTCCGCACCACACCTCCTCCCACCCATGACACCCTACCCCACCCATCCACAGTCCATGGAAAAGTTGTTTTCCATGAAACCGGTCCCTGGTGCCAAAAAGACTGGGGACCACTGCACACCTATATGTATGTGGGTGACTCCCAGGATTGTTTATCCACCTCATTCTCCCTTACTGAGCTTCAGACCTATATATCTAATGCAGTATCATTATCCAAATATCTAAGAAGAGCATATGTTCCAAATGAATTCTTGACCTTCTCTGAGCACAACCAGGTCCTCTATCATCCTTGGCTAGCTCAGTGAATGACGTCATTGAGTCAGATGTGCAAACCTGGAGCTTAGGAGTCATCTCTGGTTCTGACCTCCAGCTGACCTCCCATGTTCAATTCATCACAGAATCTTGTCAATTTTACTTCCCAAATTATACTCAAATTAATTCACTTTTCTCTATCTCCACTGCCAACAGCTTAGTCTAAGCTACCATTATCTTGATTAACTATTTGACCTTGCAGGTCAAAGAAACAAACAAGTCAATATAAACTTATGGGTGAATAGTTTTAAATAATTAACTAATTTATATATTTATTTATATACTTTATCATGTTTATTAGAGTGGTCCCAGAGATATAAGAGTTTTCTTTGGCTGAGCTGGGCACTTAGACTTAATGAAAAACTGGAAATGTCATGTTCAATAATTGTTCCATTTTCTTAAAATTTGCCCAGCTTTCCTTAAGATATCAGAATCAATAAATATAGCCTCAACTATTTTGATTAGCTCCTTAGAATATCTAGTAAAATTTTCATAGACATTTCCTTCATGCTGAAGTTTTCTTTTGGATCTGTTTATTTTACCATGAGCCTCTCAATTAATCATTTATTTATACCAAAGACCTCAGTTCCACTGTATTCTTCAAAAATGTTAATGTCATAAGAGACAAAGACATGTGGCAATGTTCAGATTAAAGGAGATTAAAGAGACTTGAAAGGTAAATACAAGCCCTGAACCTAGACTGGATCCTGTATTAGTGGTAAAAAAGAAAAAAAAAATGTCATAATGACCTTACTGGGCCAATTGGAAAACTGGAATATGGATTAGATAAAAGTATTATTTCCATGTATAGAAGTTGATAACTCTCCTGTTATTATATAGAGAATATCTCTATTCATAGGAAAGAAATATTGAAATGTTGAGAGATAAGGGGAATAGGGGTGAAAGGTTGATAGGTGAGTAAGGTAAAGGGTGTTCTTTGTAATACTCCTGTATATTCCACCAATTTTCTACTATTCTATACTTTTTAAAAAGTTATAAAAATTCCTCAGTCTAATAGATAATTATATTAACTGTGCGTCAGGGAAAAGAAAAAAGACACCTGGATCTGCCACTTTCTAGCTGTATGACTTTATTGTGCTTCAATTTTCTCAAAATGAACCCTCATTCATGGAGTTGTTTTACAGATTAAGTGCATTAATAGATATAGTGACATTATACAGATCCTGACATACAATAAGGATGCACAATAAAAGTTAATAATATTATCAATTACTTTTTCATACATTAAATGAACTAAGAATAATAAGGTATATCAAAATTCTTTCTTGATACTACTCCATCCTTGCAGGATTCCTTTAATTTGACATTACAGATTAAATTCAAAGTAAGTTTGCTACTGATGATGTTTTAAGTAAGGGTCTTTAAATGTTATGTAGACAAAAATTATCATGATCGATAGTGCAAGGATGGTTTACTTAAACTTAAAAATTCAAAATAATTTGCTGGAAAATTTTGTATTAAACTTCATTTCTACTGAGATGATGGAGGAAAATCAGTGTTTTTAATTCATAGGAACTCACTGTACCTTCTATGTGCTTATATATGCAAATGAGTATGTATGCAAAAGATAGAAGGAAGAAAAGAAGAAAAAAGGGAAAAAAGAAGAGAAGAGATTGAAGGAGTACAGAAAAGAGAGAAATAGTTCAACTCAGCCACAAAAGTGTGTAATTTTTGCATATAGTTATAGTTATTCTGTCTTGTGAAGGGTCAAGTGAGGTTCTCCAAATGCAGAAAAAGATTAGGGGCTATTCAAAACCATGTGAAACATCAATACCTTCTGATAGTTTTGTGATTAATGTCAATGTGAAGTATCCTGCACCTTGTGATAAGGACAATAAAAAAGGAAAAGCCATTTGAGGGTATATTTAGAACATTCAGACTGTGAGATCTGACTTTGATACACTTGAAATTTAGTGCAAGAGATTTGTATTATTTCAAGTGGTCAGGGTGATTTTTAAAATACCTGTTTATGTGTAAAGGCCAATGTTTCCATTGGCATGAATGGCTGCAAATATTTCTCCAAATTAAGATAGGGCTGATGTCTATAGATGGACTGTAATTTATATAGTTATGTAATTCTTGCAGTTTACTAATATATACAACTCACACTAAATATGGAAAGATTTATTGTCCTTGAATTCTTAGACCAAATATCATTTCAGAGACAAGTTTTGCCAAATAACAAAGGATACAATTTTCAAGGAACTGAGAACCTGTAGCAGAGATTATACTAATTATCAATGATATCAACTAATTTCATTTTCAAGAAAAATAAAAATATTTAATAAAAATATCTATTCAGAGATTCACTACAGTGAACCCCACAGCCAATGCAATCCTTTAATTTCTTAAAAATTTAAATATCAATAGTCTACTAGCATTATATAAAATATATTTTCCAATAATCTAATTTAAAATGAAGATAATTAAATAGTTATAAGAAAAATGTTTATAATTTACTATAATAAAATCTATATTCTCTGTGTAAAATGTTAACATATTTCACTTCATTTCTAAAAACAAGTCTTGATTTGTTGCATTATAGGAAATTAACTATACAATTTAAATAATTCTAAATGCATTATTTTAATATTTGATAGACAGTTCCAAGTATTTTTTGTTTGTTTCAGTAAATAAGATTTCTCTGTCTAAAAATCCTAAATAAACTGAACTAACTGACTGCTGTGGAAAAGAAGCATTAATCATATAAGTGACATCAAGAAAGGCTAAAATTGTACTAATTGCAGAAAAAAAAATCACTTGGGTTTCACAAGTGCCTTAATAAGTGAGGGTGCTGGTTTATGTTTATAGTAAGCTAAATAGCTTAGTGCGCATCTTTGAAAGACATTTTGCAACATGCTAAAAATGAGATAAAACAGAAAATTATATTTTAGCCTCTTTTATCCCTGATAAATCTGAGATTGTATTAAGTCAAAATATCCAATACCTATATTCTCTCATCAAAGATCTTTCTGACAAATAATTGAGAGTTTTCTTAATTTAAAAAAGTATTCTTTTGTTATCAGGGACTCATTCTTTCATTTTACCTACTATTAAAATGTCATCTACCAAGAGACTTTTCCAAACAGCTTTTGGTGGCCTTCTAGGAACTCACCTTAACTTGAATATCCACCATCATTGTAGTCTTTCACAGAAGGAACCCTCAAATTGGGCAAAATGGCAGGTTCTTTTCCCCACTCCCCTCTGATCCTCCCTTCGCACCCTCAGTCTATGCACATGTCTGCACGTCACTTTTTGCCCTATCCAAATTCATCCAACATCTCTAATAACGTGCTAAAGTCCAGTCTCCCTTATGAAGCTTTTCAAGGATTTTAAACTTTCTTTCACTAAATTCTTATAGCATATATCATATTGTGGCATAAACAATTATGTTTACTAATTATACATTTTTATGATGTTTCAAAATTATCTGGTCTTCTATATAAACCATCATTTCTGGTCTCTGGTAGATTGCTGCAGTGATAGCTCCAGTTTTCTCATGCCTTACATCCATCCATGCCCTTGCAGAATCCCTTCCTATGCTGTCCCTGGGTTTGGCCATGTGACTTGCTTTGGTCAATATGACAATAGCAAATGTGAGGTAAGTAGAGACTTGAAAAATGCTTACACTTTGGGTCTTGCCTTCTAAGCAAAACCCAAACCTGGAATCCAGTTCACAATACATAAATAAGCCTAAGTCAGTCTGGTGAATGATGAAGTTAGGAGTGGAGAGAGGCTTCTGCTTTCCCTGCCATCCAAGATGTGGCAGACAAGGCCATCAGAAATTAGCCAGCCTTTGCCGACCCCCAAAGCTAACTGAAGACACTTCAGTGACTTCAGCCAAGGTCAAATGAACCCCCCTCAGACCATTAACACCACCCAGCTCGGATTTCCAACATGCAGACGCATGAGTCAAATAAAAGGTTGTTGTTTGAAGTCACTAGGTAGTTAGCTATGTAGAATAGGTAACTGACAGATTCTCCCAACTAAACATTTTCTCTACTAAACTCCAAAGAAGCAGAAATTACGTCTTTTTTCATTCTCTTCAATTAGAGAAGAGCAATCAGAGAACCGAAGGGACTCTGAGACATTAGTAATGTGATTTTCCCTGCCTCTTAGCATATAGAAAATTGATAAAAACAAAAAGGAAGTTAAAGCAACTTTTAGACTTTAAAGCAAAAATAAAAATAGAGGTAAAAAGGAAGATAAAGTTTAGGCAATTTTAGTGTTTAGTGCAAAATATAAATTAGAAATACAGGAGAAAACATAAAATACACAGTGAGTCAATCGATCCAGGAGATCTAATATTTGACTAATAAGATTTTCTTACAGAGATAAAAAGAAAACTTAGGAGAAAATACAAACAAACAAATACTGGAGACTATTTTTCTAGAGCTGATGGAGAACACTGGTCTTTAAATAGATTGAAAGTGTCAATTAAGTGCATAGCAGGATTAAAGGAAAAAAAGACCCAACTCCAAACATTCTAAAGAAACATAGAAGAGCCTAAAAGCTTCCACAGAGGGAAAAATAAAGCCCATCTACAAATAAAAGATAATTCAACTTGCTGTCAGCCAACTTAATGCTGGAAGACAATAGAGCAATGTCTCCAAAGTTAGGAAGGAAAATAATTTTGAGCCAGAATTTGATACACAGCCAGAGCATCAATCAAATGTGATGGAAATTTTAAGACACAGGAGAACTTTAAAAGTTTAATTCTCATTAATTGTTTTGTAAAAAGTTACTCAAAGATACACACAACGAAATAAGGGAATAAATCAGAAACAGGAAGATATGAATGGCACAAAAGAGGGGTAGACTCTAGTAGGGCATTGAAGTTATGTTTTGGGATGTTAACTCTACAGGTGGCTGACATGTCAGGAGGAACAACCTGTTGTACTTAGCAAAAAGAAGAAAGGCCTCAGGAAGTTTCTATGAGTCTCTATGACTTATGACTTTCTGTTTCAATAAAATAGCACATAAGACAAAAACAAAGAAAAGAAAAGAATAGAATAGAATGAAAAGGCAGTGAAGAGTGTAATACTTTTCTCTAAATAAGTATATTTCTTATAATTAAAAAGAAAAGAAAGAATTAAAACTATGTGAAGAGGAAGAAAGATAAAAAGAGGAAGAGAAGGAAAAGTAGAAAGTGAAATTTACAATATACGAGAAAAGGCATGCTGAAATATGAAGCATATAAAGCCTCCAGATAGGACTTGCTTTCTTTCTGTGGGTGGAGTGTAAACATGGCATAATAAGAGTGACACAGGAACTACAAACAAGGAAATATAATCACAGCACACAAGTAGACTTTGCTGTAAACAATATTTATCAATAATAATGATAATATAAATTCTACTTAATGGTTTTTAACTTTCAGATATAATCTATAGATGAAAACATATAAAAGGTAGACTGCACACAGTGGCTCATGCCCTTAATCCTAGCATTTTGGGAGGCCGAGGTTGGAGGATCACTTGAGGCCAGGTCAAGAGTTCAAGATCAGCCCGGGCGACATAGTGAAACTCCATCTTTACAAAAAAAAAAAAAATTAAAAATTAGCCAGGCATGGTGATATGTGCCTGTAGTCTTAGCTACTTGGGAGGCTGAGCCAGGAGGATCGCTTGAGCCCAGGAGTTTGAGATTGCAGTGATCTGTGACGATACCATTTAAAAAGAAAAGAAAGAATTAAAGCTAATTGAAATAAAACAAGTAAAACTGACAAATGCCATCCTAATAATTTAACAATTGTAAAATTAATTCCTCATCATTTAGAAGGAGCACTACCTAGTTCAGAACAATATTGTAACAAATATGGTCATACTAATGTATAAGTTCACCTTTCTTTCATTCTTAACTAGTGTCCTAGAGCATTAAGTCTTCCTAATTTCCAACATTTTGACAAATCAGCCTTTTGACGTACTCTTGCTGCCAATACCTTAGTCCAAACCCTTATCCATTTAAGTCTGGACTTCTTTTGACAGTGTTTTAGCTCTTCTCTTCAATATATATACTTTCTTAGAAAGATTACCTCTTTTTAAAATTTAAATTGTTTATTATTAAAAAGTAGATAATTCTTTCTTTGGATTATTGACCATAATGACTCAGGTTAGTTCACTTCATTTTTTTCCCAGTCGCTATTTCTGATATTGTCTATTCCTCTCTAACCTCTAATATCCCACTGCCACTACTTTATCTTACAGCTGAAGACAAAGCCTTTCGTCCACAGAGAAAATAGATGGCACCCTACCAATTCCTGACTTCAATCCTATAGACTTGACTTTTTCACATCCACTCTTTCTCTTTCTTGTTCTTATCATGGAGATGTTACCATTTCCCCCAATAAGGCCAGGCTTTGGACCTCTATTTCTTAGCATCTTTGGTCATTTGATTACCTATAAAGGATACATATTTCTGATATGTTCTACCTCTCATTCAATTCTGTATTTTTGCTAGCAGCATATGAACAATCTCAAGATATTTCCATACTTAAAAAATAAATAAGCAAATAAAAATAAAATAAAGCATATGAATCTTTTATTTGCTGACTTATCTGTTTTACACTAGAACCAAACTACATGAATTACCTCTACTTGCCCTATCCCTTTCCACTTTCTTGTCTCCCTTACATGCCACCAATCCAGCTACAGTGCCAACATTTTTATATTACAATGTGTGCCAGCTTCTAATGGCTTCTTGTTGTTAAATCTCCAATGAATGTGAATATTTTATAGTTTTAATTTTCCTTCTGGATATACCCCTAACACTCACTGACTTCAACTGACATATGAAAATGAAGAAATTCCAAGAACAGTATTTTTTTTTGGACTGCCAACCATTTAAAACCCCTTTGTATAGGGAATGTTTGAATTAGTATGCCATTTTACAATTAGTCTTTTAGGTACTATTTTTTAAAAAATTCTTCTTTAGAATCAAAATTTAAATGTGTACTGTGTCCTCTGAACAATTAATCACTAGTTTTATGATACCTGTAAGGAGGTGTATCTAAAAGAAAAAGAAAACACAGGCTCTGTGATATGCACAAGATCACTCTTTCTTTTAAATAGTAACAAGGAGAGAATAATGTACTTTTTTTGAAATTATTTGAAATTAAAGATGGTAAGCATGCAGATTTAATTTGCTGGCTGATATTGCAAGTTAAATGAAAACAGATAAGGAAAGAATATTGCATAAATGTTAAACTATTACTACAGTAGGAGTGACATTCCACAACTTAAATTTGATTGTTAAAAATATCATGAGTTTGAGCAGTCTCAAAAAGTGCTAGAAAAGAAAAAGAGGTTATAAACTTCCCAAAATACTAATACTATAAATGTTGTCATGAACAAGAAGCAAGAAGAGAAGCAAACAAATACAAGTGAAATATGAAGATTTTTATAAAATTCAATGTTATTTATTGGTGATAATGTTCTTGAAAATGTACTAAAATTTCAGAAGAATTAAGAAAACAGAGACCATTAAGAATCAAAATACCCAGGAGTAGAGTGTTATGCTTGACGAGAATGACCTTTGGTTTCTACTGCAGAAATAGCTGAAAATGCTATAGTCAATTTTTCCAGTGATCATTCTATCTGAATCACACACATCACTTTTGTCCAATACCCTTTGCCAAATCATGCAGAAAAAGTCAACTGCTCTTGAGCAGTCTGTTGCTACTTTTAAGTCCAAAAGATATGAAAAATCTTCCTGAGAAAAATTTTATCAACCAAAGTTCTTGGATCGAAAAAATTCCAGTAGTAGCAGCAACACATTCCAATTTGCCTGATTACGATAAAAGAAGCACATTCAACAGCTGATATTGTAAAGATAGAACCACATGTTGTAAAACAGAGAACATGATTGAGTTTAGACCAAGAATGTAGTGTGGTCTGATGCCATGCATGACCTATATGAATCATGCTATTAGGTCTTGGCACAATAAACTCCCAGATTCCTCTTGCTTTGCTAAGTTTTTTCTGTTCAGGAAATAAAATGTGGTCTATGTCAAAAAATAGCCATATCAAGTGAAGAAACAAAACAATGAAGCCATGTAAATATAAATTTAATTAATAGATTTTTAATTCTTTTTGAGTATTATCAAATTTAAATATGTGATATAGCAATTTCTGAACTAACCAAGTAAAGCGCAATGCACTTTAATCATTACCTAATGATATTTTAGATGTATAATATAAAGGGTACTGAAAATATTACCTATATCCCACACTGCCTCCAAAGTACTGGACTTTTGGATTGAAAAATTCATATATCCAAAATTTCTAGAAATTTAATACCCTTCATACACCCACCAAAGTAATGTTTCTGAAGTCCTGTTATCATGAGGTGTTCTCTAGCCTGTCTCTCTGATCTCTTCTAAGGCAAAGTGGACAACTCTTTACATGGGGGTTCAATATTCTGCCACACTCTGGCTTCGTGACTTGGGGTATTACTTAATATCTTTAAGTTCTACTTTCCTCATTTATAAAGTGGGCGTAGTAATCGTTTTTTCTTTAGCATTAACTAATGTAACTAGTATGAAGAGCTCAGCTTACTGCCTGACACAATTTAAATGCTCAATACAGTAAGCTATTATAATGCTGTAGTGATGGCCAATAGAAAAAACTAGGGAGCACTCTTGGCTTCCCCCCTTTTCAGGTCCTAATTAGATGTAATAGATCTCCAAGTGTCGTTGATTTTAGCTCCTTAATACCTTTCAAAGTTGTTTCTTCTTTCCATGTCCAATATCTCTGCTTTGCTTTAAATTCTGTTGTCTGGCACTTACACTATCTCAATTGTCTCTTTGTCTCTAGTTTCAAAGCCTCTGATCTACACCTAGCATATTCTATATCGTAGTTTAGTCAGATAGAATGATTTAGTCATACAGAAATCAGCTCATATCACTTCCCTTAAAGGTAAGATGTAAAGTCCCTAACACAGCAGAAGAGTCCTTTGGTATCAAACTACTGCCTGCTTTCCAGCTTCATTTCTTGCCTATCTCTATCTAACACTATACATATAATATTGAATATGATTAGTATTGAGTTATGATTCTCAATTAACAAAGAATAGGAATTAGTGGTGACATACAAGAGTAGATAAGTAATAACCAAAAATCATTGCTAATACAAAAGTATCTAAAAGGTGCTACAAAGTAGATTCTATATAAATTTATTTTAAATACTTAGGAACATTCAAACAGATTATCATGTATAAGTTATAAAACAAATAACGTAAAAGCAATTAAGGGCACTGCATATCATATGAATAGTTTGGTGCAAAAAATAACCAAAGCATCACTATATGCTGAACTCTGCTTTTGTGCTATTTCTTAACTGAGTGCTCTTTTCATGACCATTAGCTCAAGACTTAACACTTTTATTTCTAATTTCTCCATCTTCACAGCTTTCCTACAATTATAAATCACAAAGCTACATGTGGCTTTATTCTGCTTTCTAGTAGTATCTGACTTCACAGCCCACATCCATGAATGAGTTTTTAGTGTTACTATCAGTGTGCTATCCATCCATCTGAAGGGAAAGGAGGCACTGCCGTACAGGCTACCTTACTGATGCTATGAGTTCTAACTGAATTACTATACATTATAAATGCTGACAAGTATCAATAAATTTCAGCCTCTTTCACACCCATATGATCTTTTCACATTCCTAATCTGAGTATTATTGTTTAGCACAGCACCTAGAAGAAAGATTGATATTGGGTATATATCTGATAAATGTGTAATTAAAACACAAGTGTATGTGTCCACAAAGTGCCCTCCCCCCATCTTTTAAATAAGTTCACAAATAAAAATGGTATATATTTATGGTGTACAATGTGATCTTTTGATATATGTATACATTGTGGCATGGCTAAATCAAGCTAACATATTGATTACTTCACACATACATCGTGTGTGTGTGTGTGTGTATGTGTGGTGAGAACATTTAAAACCTTAGCAATTTTTAAGTATACAAAACATTGTTATTGGCCGGGCACGGTGGCTCACACGTGTAATCCCAGCTCTCTGGGAGGCCAAAGCTGGAGGATCACTCAAGGTCAGGAGTTCGAAACCAGCCTGAGCAAGAGCGAGACCCCGTCTCTACTAAAAATAGAAAGAAATTAATTGGCCAACTAAAAACATACAGAAAAAATTAGCCGGGCATGGTGGCACATGCCTGTAGTCCCAGCTACTCGGGAGGCTGAGGCAGGAGGATCGCTTGAGCCCAGGAGTTTGAGGTTGCTGTGAGCTAGGCTGATGCCATGGCACTCACTCTATCACTCTAGCCTGGGCCACAAAGCGAGACTCTGTTTCCAAAAAAAAATTGTTATTAACTATAGTCACCATATAGTACAATAGAGCTTTTTAAGATTTTACATATAAGTGAGATTATGTGGTATTTTTCTATCTATGCAGGGCTTATTTTACATCGTGTAATATCTTCCAGATTCATTCATGTTGTTGCAAGGGACAGAATTTCAGTCTTGTTAAGGCTATTCAATATTACATTATGTGGCTCACTTTAAAAGGGGAAAATGGATATTAACGGTTATTAACATGTTTAATAAATGCACAGGATTGGTTTAGCAGAATTATACATTAAAACATTTAAAACTGTTTGACTATTCAGTTTATTCATGCTAAATTTTAACTTTTTTCTGGACATCAATTTTTTTAAAAAAATGGAGGTGAGAAATATGAAACCAAACTTCTCAGTGCCATAAAATCTTTTTGCTTCTGAAATTATTTGTATTTCTACCACTTATATGGACTTTTTAAATTTTAAAAATGTATAAAATTTTTACATTTAACCCAAATTATTGGAGCTATATAAAATTAATCAGTTTATCTGCCAAATGAGACAGATATTTTCATTAATTTATAAGAGCACTTCATTTTTGACTAAAATTAGTCTCTTTTAGCTTAATTTTCCAACAGATTTTCTCTAATGACTTCATTTAGACAAACATAAAATGAAATCAAAGTCTCTCTCTAATGACAGTATTTCTCATTATTGGACATTTCCATATACCATAAACTCTCTGTAGACTGCTTCATAAGAGGAACATCAAGAATGTCTTGATCACTAGAAACACGACTAGAGAAAATATTTCCTTCCAAGGAGAAACAATCATTTGAATATCTATGTTCCTATATGTAGGTTTTGGATTGTCATTCATCCATTTATTCATTTATACATCCAGCACCTCATATATCAAGAAAATGCAAGTATTAATTATTCTTAGCATTTATATTCAAAAGAGAAAAATACATCTTTTCCCTTTTTTTTTTACCTGTAAAACCAGGATAATAATAGAAACCTATCTCAAAGAGATGTGGTGAAATTAAATAAGTTAATACATTTAATAGGCTTAAGACAATGCTTGGCAAATAACCAATTCTCATTAACTATTAGCTATTATGGCATTTTAAGTTTTGATATATGCTTTGCCTGCAATATTGGGTTATAGAATACATAATAATAATAACTAATATTTATGTAGAATGATATGATACATGTACATTTTCCCTAACAATTTAGTATGATGGCCATTTGGGGTTATTAAAGAAAAAAGAATTAAAGTAATAATGCAAGTTCCATGTAAAATCCCTCTTGACTTAAATTCTTGTAGCAGACACTACTAGCTGTCCCCTAATATTTGATTTTTCCTTCATTCTTTTGGTAAATAATCGTCCTCATTTTAGCTTTTTTATAAAAATGAAAGACATGCTTCCTAGACTCCCTTGCAGCTAGCTAGGTGTAAAATGTAAATAAATTTGGGCTTTGGGAAGGGAAACGAAAGGTGTATAAACTTTGATCACCTTAAGAGAAGGATCCCCTTCTTCTTCTTTTTCCCTATATAGCTGGAACATGAACATGATGGCAGGTACTGGAGTAGACTTTGGAACAAGATATGAAAGTTCTGTGCTGAGGATGGTGGAGGAACAAGATAAAAGTAGACTGTGTCTCTGATACCGTGAAGCCATACCAGACCTGGATTGTGCATGCCCAGATTGTTATATTGTTATATGAAAGAAATGTTACCTTCTATTTAAGACATTACTGTATGAAGTCTTTGCTACAGTATCTATACCTGTATTTTCCCCTTAAATTTCTAACATTTAAGGGCCTGGTGCTACTACTCATAAAATTTTTATCTTAGCCATATAAACATATAAAGATAGTGTTTTTGAGTTTTAATTTTGGTGTTTTAAAGTCATATCTATTAATGTCTTTCAATTATTTTTTCATTTTAAATACATATAGCTTCAAATGTATGTTCCTTCTTAAATGTGACATTATTCTTTAGAAAAAATATTATTTTGACTATCAACCTAAAATTTTAAAAGGTAAACTAATGGTATATGTAATTTTAAAAACACCTTAAATAGATATAATTTTGAAAAATAATTTTGAAAAGTAATAAAATTAAAAACCAGACCAAGAATGCAGATGTCTTAAAAAATAAAGATGCTTTCATTGTTACCTTTCCAAAGTGAGGTGCACTGGATATGTCTAAACAAGAGTTTCCAAAAGGCCTAAAATTTCATGAGTGGTAGAATGTGGGTTTCCTGACTAAAAATTCACAACACTGTTTTTTAGCATTCAACAAATACAGGTGTTATTTGGCACATGCTATGAAGCAAATAGTGAGAGCACAAGAATGAATGGATAGTACATATTCTTTCATTTGAGGAAATACCAGCTCAAGAAAGGTTACCACCATATGCAGAAATTATCACATATAGGAATGTAGGTGCTAATATTGGCATGTTGTAGGGGTACCACACAAGGAGCAATGGATATTTCAAAACTCTACAAAATCCACAAACTAAATCACTTATCACATTCACTACTTATAATTTTCCCTTTGTACATTCACCATCTATAATTTTCCCTTTGATCTACATTTTAGTTTTTCCTGATTATCCAAAGCTGTCTGAAAAGTGAGAGGTCTTACTATCAAAAGGAAAAAAAATGTTTGCTAAGTCCAGTGTTCCCATAATACTGATACTGATAGCTACTATGCATTGAGTGTTGCCATTGTCCCAGGAACTTAATACTCATTGTTGCTTTTGGTTCTACCAATAACTTTATGAGTCAGGTAATATTTTTTTGATACAGAAAGAAGGTAGGCCTTAAATTTTTACATGTTTTGAAATGTATTGTTTTTATTATCCAGCTGAATATATTTTTTCTTTTCTTGCCCATCCCCTCCTCACCCTTACTCTTGCTTGATTTCCACTGAGTTTTACTTCCCACTATGCACATGTGTGCTCATGAGTTGTTTCCAAATTAATAGTGAGTAAATGTGGTGTTTGCTTTTCCATTCTTTAGATACTTCACTTAGGATAATGGTCTCTAGTTCCATCCAAGTTGTTGCAAAAGGCATTATTTCATCCTTTTTCATGGCTAAATACAATAGTATTCCATGGTATATATATAACCACATTTTTTTAATCCACTCATAAATTGATGGGCACTTGGGTTGATTCCATATCTTTGCAATTGTGAATTGTGCTGCAATAAATATTTACATGCAGGTGTCTTTTTGATAAAACAAATTCTTTTCCTTTAGGTTAATATCCAGTAGTGGGATTGCTGGATCAAATGGTAGGTCTACTTTTAGTTCTTTGAGGAATCTCCATACTATTTTCCATAAGGTTGTACTAATTTGCAATCACACCAACAATGTAGAAGCATTCCTTTCTCTCTGCATCCATGCCAGCATCTATTGTTTTGGGACTTTTTAATAAAAAACATTTTAATTGTGGTAAGGTGATATCTCATTGTGGTTTTCATTTGCATTTCCCTGATGATTACAGATGTTGAGCATCTGTTCATATGTTTGTTGGCCATTTGTCTATCTTCTTTTGAAAAGCTTCTGTTCATGTCTTTTGCTCATTTTTTAATGGGGGTAACCCAAATAGGCTCAGTCAGAAATGAAAAAGGAGATATTGATACTACAGAAATACAAAATATCATCTGTGAATATCATGAAAATCTCTACTCACAAAAATTCAAAAAAGTAGAGGAAATGGACAAATTCCTAGAAACACACACCTCCCAAGACTCAATCAGGAAGAAATAGAATTCCTGAATGGACAAATGATGAGCAACGAGATTAAAGCAATAATAAAAAAAATCTACCAAAAAAAAAAAAAAAGCTGTGGGTCAGATGGATTCACACCTGAATTTTACCAGACCTACAAAGAAGAGCTGGCACCTATACTGCAGAAATTATCCCATAACATTGAGAATGAGGGAATCTCCCCAACTCATTCTACAAAGCCAGTATCACATTGATACTAAAGCCAGCAAAAGATACAACAGAAAAAGAAAACTACAGACCAATATCTCTTATGAATATAGATACAAAAAAACCCTCAATAAAGTACTAGAAAATTGAATTCAATAGCGCATCAAAAAAATAATCCACCATGACCAAGTGGGCTTCATCCCAGGGATGCAAGGATGGTTCAACATACATAAATCAATAAATGTGATTCATCGCATAAACAGAAGCAGAAACAAAGACCATATGATCGTCTCAATGATGTAGAAGAGGCATTCGACAAAATTCAGCACCCTTTCATTATAAAAACCCTCAACAAACTAGGCATAGAAGGAACATATTTTAAAATTATAAAAGCCATATATAACAAATCATGGCTAACATCATACTGAGTGGGGAAAAGTTGAAAGCATTCCCACTAAGAACTGGAACAAGACAAGGGTGACCACTACCACCACTTTTATTCCACGTAGTTATGGAAGTCTTAGCCAGAGCAATCAAACAAGAGAAAGAAATAAAGGGTACCCAAATCAGGATGAGGAGGTCAAACTATTGCTCTTTGCTGATGTTATGATCTTATATCTAGAAAACCCCAACAACTCTACCAAGAGATTCCTGGAATTGATAAATAAATTCAACAAAGTCTCAAGTTGCTAAATCAACAAACGCAAATCACTAGCATTCCTATACACCAGTAAAAGTCAAGTTGAGAGTCAAAGACTCAGTATCATTTACGATAGCTACAAAGAAAATAAAATACCTAGGAACATATTTAACTAGAGAGGTGAAAGATCTCTACAAAGATTCAGTATTTAAGCAAGGATTTGAACCAATGTTTCTCAGACTCCACAGCTCATGTTCTTTCTATTATATATTTTTCCTCCTTGCTTAATTTCCCTATTACAGCATTGGTCATATTGCACAGTGAGAACTCATTTAGGTTAACTGTTTCCCTCTCTCACTGTTTGCTCCTCAATGGTTGGAAACATATATTGGTCACATAGGCATTTAATGAATATTATATAAAAAATAAGTGAAAGAATGTGCCAAATAAAATTTCACACTGACAGCCTTTAAAAGGAAATGATGCCTTAGCAAATATAATCCATTTTTAATCCATGTACTTAAACATAAATACCTCCAGAATGATTTTTACAATATTTTCTTTTGAAAACTCAGCACGCAGGAGATCTACTACCAAATTCTCCTTTTCCCCCTAATATTTGTGTGTGTGTGTGTGAGGAAAAAAGTATTCAAATATGATTTGATAAAATTGTGTTCTGTATTGCATCATGTAGCTGTAACCGAGAGCTGTACACCTGTGGTTAAAGTAGATAAGAGGCAGGCATGTTTACACCAAAGAATGGGAAGAGTTTAGTATCTATGCTCTCATTGTATATATGAAAGTAAGCAATAGAAAGCTTGGGTTTAAAAATGATTCCTTTACTGTATTCTGTTTTTGAATAAAATATAATATAAAAATATATGTGCATAGATATTATAGAAAATGTTCAAGATAATGGGTTGTTTTCTGGGTTTTGTTGTTGTTGTTGTTGTTATATTCAATTATACCTTATTTCTTTTTTTCTCTCCTTATTCTTATTTTGAAATATAGGGACACTCTGAAAATATAATGTTAACAGCTCTAACAGTCTGATTACAGCCAGTCATAAGTGACATGAAAGAATATAAAAAGATTTGTCCATCTAGTGAATTTTAAATTAACTACCATACATGATTAACTGCCTGAAGTTTGGTTCACTGTTTAAATATCTGATATGTAAGAAAATTAATCTAGTCATAACACTTATCTATTTTTAAGACCACTGGATCTATTTAACATTGTTTCCAAAAGATCATATAGACTGTTATTCTTTAGTAAGAAAATTTGGTTTTAAATTCATTCATCTGGATAGAATAAAATTTTTCTTTTTATTAATTCCAGATACACTTTAGTACCAAATTTCAAACAAAATATTTTCACATGGAAAACTACTGGGAGACATCTACATATTCTTTTGACTTTATACTTCATATAGGATTTCTAATGGATCTTTAAAAATTGCACTAGGGCTATGTGAACATGGCTAGAATCTCTAAAGTCGACATTTGTGTCCTTCCTAGTGCTCATTCATACACTCATCCTCTTGAGTATTGGAGACTTTCAGCCAACATGAAATCTTATTTGGTTAGGCAACCAGCTGGCTAGCTTTGAGGTCTTTCCAGATATAGGTTAGCAAAGGTGGGGGAATATGAACCCTGAGAAAGATATTACACAGAAAATGCAGTAAAAAAAAATTGTCATGACTCCAACAAAGAGAAGAAAAAAAAATGCAAAGGGAAAAAGTCAAAAGTACAATATGGAAGGTAAATGAAAGAAAGGAAGAGTCATTAGGGACTGCCAGTTCTTTTTACTGAAGACCTTGGGGGAAATGCTTTATCATACCTAATGACAAGTAACCTACACAGAGTCAAAACTAAATGTGAAAGGTTTATCCCAACTTGATTGAAACAATAATGAAAAAAAATCTTATGTTTTATTACTAAGTATTATATTCCCTACGGAGCACAGACTGACTCACAGAACTGTAATCCCATCAGGGATCACATCTCAAATATGTTTTTCCCTTGAGTTAGGAACAGCTGTTTCTCTGACTCAATTGGTCCCAAGTTAAGTGTGGCCTAATAATGGGTTGATAGTAAAATGTTGAATTAAACTTTCTCTCTGGTACCAGATATTTAAATATGTATACTCTTTTAAAACTGATGATTAAAGTAGCTGAAACTAATTTGAGTATATAGATGTGATATTTTATTGTAGATATTTTATAATTTCAATCTGGTAAACAAAATCCTTAGGAGTAATGACATAACTAAAACATAACTTATGATGTGCCTTTCTGTCTTCTGCGCTTCTACGTATAACAGGTCATTTAATTTCCATGACAAACCTAGGAGGTAGATACTAATACTACCCTCATCTGCAGATGAGAAAACTGAGGCAAATTGAGATTATGTGGCTCATTAGTTGTGAGGTTGGTAACTGAACTTGAACAGTTGTGCTTTTGTGTCTAAATAATAATAGAAACAGGTGCTGTTATTGCCAATATTTGTTTTTATGTTGATGAATATTCAAGAGCATCTCACCATTTCTGATGTATCATTCTGGCTGGAAAGCTTGGTCAAAAGTATTTGTACTAATGACTCCTCCACTGTCTTAATCATACAACAGTTTAACATTCACGTCTTTTACCCACCATAGCCTGCATTGTGCAGCTCTGGAGCACCCTGCCTATGTTCGAATCCTGGCTTTGCCCTTCATTGTTTGTGTAACCTTGAGCTATTGCTAATGTCATTTTTGCCTATTTCTTCATGTGTAAAATAAGAAAACAGTATCCTGTGTACATCTAGAACCTATAGAGTTATCCCATATATAACTAGAACCTATAGAGTTCTAGTGAGAATTAAACCAGTTAATCTATATTAAGGACTTACATAAATTAAAGCAAAATATAAATATTTATTGGATGCCCACTGTGTGCCAGACTCCATAGAAACCCTGGAGTACAAGGGTAACGATGACGGGGTTAATCCATTTAAAGCACTTCTTGCCTGACATGAAGTAATCACTAAATAATTGCCAGTTATTATAACTGTCATTATTGTTAGGCACTCTTTAGCTCATCTTACCTCTTTTTCTCTGTGAACTTTCAATTTCTTATTATTGCATAACATTTTGGGAAAAAAAATTAAGGCTTCTGCTTAACTTTTGCAAGAACCAGAATAGAGAAAATGGGGGGAAAGCTATAAAACACACAATTTTAAAAATACTTAACTTTGACATTTTTTTCCTCTCTAAATGAACAGTTAAATTGTTCCAAAGTACATAAACTATAAAATAGTTCACTATTATAAACAAAAACAACAACAACTTTCTGCCGTCTTAACTGCCAAACCCCATACCAGAGTTATCAATGACAGTTTATTAACTTCATCCTTTTCAGATGGCTTGGAAGGTTTAAGCAACAGAAGAAAGGGAAACTCAGTTTATTTGGAACAAAGAAATTTAGGGCTTGGCAGTCACTGTGCTTGAAAAGGTATCTAGAGAGTTAAGAGTTCATTTACTAAGAAAACCCTGGTTAAGCAACACAAAATAAACATTTTTTAAGGCAGTGAAAGAAGGAAAAGCAATAATGGAATCTCCCAAAGTTGCGTTGCTATTTTGAGCTTTGTTGACAACAGAAGCTTTTCAGCTGCTGATCATAAATAGCCTAAAATCTAACATCAAGCTTCAGTCTGCCACAAGAAAGATTGTTTAATACTCTGCTACAATGCTCACAGGCACCTTGAAACTTCTGTGAGCTGCAAGTAATATGCCATGGCGTGGAATCAATGAGAAAATAATCTGTACACCAAATACAAGTGGACACAGTAATGAGGCAGAAGGACTTATTTAAACTGGAAAGCCCCAGACACAGAATAAATAAGCATCTTGGCAGCAGAGACTGGGACAGACATGAGTGCATGTGGATTTGGGAATGTGCTTCCCTGCCGGAAATCATTCAATTATCAAAATTCCTTCCCCCTGAGACTTACAAACAGAAACCTTGGCCTGTGCTCAAATATTAAACATTAATGATGTTCTCCTGATGTTTAAAGAAAAGAGAGAAAGCTGTGGTTTACTTGAGTTGTTAAAGAAGCAGTTGTGAGGGAACTTTGAATAGATTTTGGGGGAAAAAAAGATATTGCCACCAGCTTCCAGCTTTATTTTTCTAGCAAGAAGGAAAGCATTTCTAGCCACTCTTAATTATATTTTGAGATAAGTGATCTTTTGTTTGCCTTTGTGATGGCTAGTTAGATTTATTTATTCGTTTAACAAATATTTATTGGGTGCCCACTGTGTGTCAGACACATGAGAAAGCCTGAGAGGTACAAGGGTAAAGATGACAGAGTTTATGCTTAATAGAGATAATACTCTAGAGGGGAAGAAAGACCAAAAAGAGAATTAAACAGAAAAAAATAATGGCAATTTTCAGTTAGGAACAAGGAAAAATCAAGAGACTGACAGAAAAGATAATAGAATAATAAAAATAATGCTTTAAATAGAGTAGACATGGGGTGTGAAGTTTGGATTTTATTCTAAGTCTGATAGGAAGTCATTGAAAGTTCTTAAAAAGAGAAATGCTGTGATCCAATATATAAATATCACTTTTGCTACTGTGTGAAGATGTATAGTAGGGCTTTAAGGGGCAGGACGGAAGCAGGATACCACTTAAGGTTTTGTTTCGGTGACCCACGCAAAAAATGAGGGCAGTTTTCCCTAAGGTGGTGAGAAATAGAGTGAAATAAAACTTCAAATTTAAGTAGTATTTTGGGGAGTCAATAGGACTTGATGAGGAATTGGGTGCAGGGACTGATGGCAAGGCATGGATCTTAGATGATTCCTAGATTTCTAGCTTGCATAACTGGATATATTATATGTATATTTATTCTGGTCCATTTACTGAGGGTACAAGATTTTAAGGGGGATCGGGTTTTAGAGAAAGGGGAAGAGAAAGAGTTCCATTTTAAACACATGCCATTTCAGACTCTTACGGGACACTGTAGTGCAGAGACTATGTTTACCTGTTTATCAAGTACAATTAGAAATCTACCTGTTATCCAGTCTTCTTTTCTATCACAACTCTCATTTACTGTGGTTGAAATTTGTACAACTTATAAAAATGTACCTAATTACATAAACAACTGTCACTGCACTTAAAGTGAGAGGTGGTCATCTGATACAATTTTGACCAATGAGTTGTATCTTAAAGCTGCTGGGTGGGCATTTTGAGAAAGCCATTTGAAAAGTGAGTAACAGATGGTATTTGATCTGTTCTTTAGCACCAAGGGGGACTATATTTCCTGACTTGTCTGAGAAAGACAGAATATATGCCTATTTCCAGACTTAATTATGAATGCCTCCCTTTTTGCTTTCAAAACTGTATCCATTTGGACAATAACTTATGTGATAACCTCACCTGTCACTCTTTCTTCCACTTTCTGTGGCACTGGGATCCAATGCTAGATCTTCAACAATTGTTTTCTGCCCAATTATAAGGAAAAGTACAAGAGAAATATAAGGATTTCAGTTTTGTTTGATTTACTGTACCAGGCTGTATACCATGTAGGGAAAACTTAAACTCCTATATTGTTGGAGTCAATCTATCTGAGTTTTCTCTTTAATGTGACTAAATGCAACTTCCAAAAAATATAGAATGCAAGTTTGTAGTTCAGAAGAGAGTCCTCAAAAAGAAATATAAGTTTTAGTGCCATCAGCATAAATAATAATTGTGTTTAATTCCAGGGGCCTGGATGTACTGTAGGCATATAGCATAGAAGAGAGGACTGTGTAAGGTCAAAGATCTGAGGAACATAAAGACTTTGGATAGAAAAATGTAACTGGTAAATAATATAAAGAAGAAATGACTTGTAAATTAGTTAGAAATGAAGAGTGATGGATACCAAAGAAGCAATGACAAAAGAATGTTTTAAGAAGGAGTGGTAGATTTTTAGAATAATAATGTAAGAATAAGTAATGTAAGTAATAAGTAATATAAGAATAAGTAATAATGTAATAATAAGTAAGAAGAGACCAGAGCGGTAACCACCGGTTTTAGTTGTGAGAGTGGTTGGAGCTTTTGAAAAGAACTTTTCCAGCAGTATGGCAGGTTGAAGCCAGAATAATGTGGACTGAAGACTGAATGACAGAATATTAGAAAATAGTAACATAAATACCAACCTCATCTTCAAATATTTTTTGAGCTTCTAATGCAAATGATCCCTATAATAATTAAAGGAGATATAAAAGAGCACAAAAATGGCCACTGCTTTTAAGGAATTATATTGTGAATTCCTTAATAAATATATATATATATATAAATATTCACAATATAATTGTGAATTCTATTCAAGATTTCCTAATTGTATTGCTAAGGTAAATAAATAGCTTTTTCTAATGAAGACATTAGACATTAAAATAGCAGTGTATTGGTCAAATTAGCCATGTTGCAAGCTATATAAGTATTCCAACAATATGGCTGAGAACCCCTTTGAAATGCCAAAAGAACTTTTTGTACATTCTTTATCATCTAAAGATGAAACTGATTCTAGTTGTGACCAAAAACTCTAGACATGAAACTGATTCTTAGAAATTGCCAAAAACATTCAGAAATTTCTAGTTTCAAGGTAATTTATTTGGTAGTATTAATGAAAATGTATAATGTGTATGTTTGTATTTCAGGTTTAAAGAATATCATATAAAATAATCTATTTAATATATTGAAATAGTTTTCATAACAATGATATGGGCAAAAGAAAATTTAAAAGATAAAGTAATCTAAATATTCATTAAAATGAATATTAAAAACTTATAAAATCTGATCAGTTATGGTATATAAACCCTATAGAATATTTTATAGCCATTAAAAAAGAAATGAGATTTACTTGTGTCAATTGGAATGATCATTTCTAATACATGTTTGAAAAAGTGATTTGCAAGCCATATGTATATAATGATCCTATTAAAAATAATAAATAAAATTTATTTAAATGGTTTAGTATTCATACAGAAAAATGCAAAGGCAACACATCAAGCTGTCCATATTTACTAACTTAAGAGGTTAGGAAGAGAAAGTGTAGGTAAGTGGGCAATTTGTAACGGTTGCTTCCATAATTTCTGCATTGTTTTGTTTGTTTGCATGAGTAAATAGTATCTTTGGAAGTATTACCTAAATCCAAAAGAATAATTTCTTGTTTATTTGTTTATTAATAAAGAAACAAAATCAGAGTCATGGCTGTTGAATTATGTAGGTCAGCAAGCTGGGTCATAACATTTTACATGAAAAATTTAGGTGACAAAAAAATTCAGATTTTCTTGAGAGTCTTATAAATAAGAATTTGAAAGAAAATAAAGAGCAACCAGTATTTTGTGGGATGGCAACTATAATGGATATCGTATCTCACAATGTCTACTTGAATGAACAATGACTGACTATTTGAGTTTTGTAGCTATTGGTTAACAGTAGTTCATTAATTTATGGTCATATCTTTGAAATCATTAAATATTAAATAATTACTCAACTTAGTATGTGTACTGGGTTGAATAGAAACCCCACAGAATTCATGTCCACCAGGAACCTGTGACTGGGACCTTATTTGGAAATAGGGTCTTGCAAATATTATCAAGTTAAGATGAGGTCACACTGAATTAGGGTTGGTATCCTTATGACTGGTGTCTTTCTAAGAAGGGGGAAATTTGGACACACAAAGGGAAGAAGTTCATGTGAAGACAGAAGCAGAGATTGGACTTAAGGTTTCATCAGACAAGGAATGTCAAGAATTGCTAGTAATCCCCAAAAGCTAGAAAGGCAAGAAAAGATTCTACCTTAGAACCTTGGGAGGGAGCAAGGCCCTACCAATACCTTGATTTTGAACTTCTAGACTCCAGAACTGTGTGAGAATAAATTTCTGTTGTTTAAACCATTTAGTTTTATGGTAATTTGTTATGGCAGCCCCAGGAAATTAATGCAGCATGTAACAATAATTATAATAGCAACCAGCATTTATTCAGTAAACATTATGTTTCAAGCATTGTGTTAAGTGAAAGTTCGGAAGAAAAATTTCTTATCCCGATTATATATGATTCGATTCATATCATAAATACAGCCAAAAATGCCTGTCTTATTTAAGATTTTTATCACCAGTTTATAAATCATACAATACACCCAGCACAGAAGTACACAGTCGCACACACTCAAGCATCTCATTAATCCACAATTTTCCACATTTGCTCCCCAGGGAGATGTCTTACATTAAATTATACTTGTGTTCTCTCAAACCTGTTGGACCATGAAACTGGCCTACAAGACTCAGCTTGACCTAACTTACATTAGGTCATTTGGAATTAAGCATAAACTATATGCTCTTTAAATTAAAAAAATACATTCACACGTTTATATACTGTGCAAAAATATGCATATCATTTGTTTTTATCTAAGAGACACCACAGTAACCACTGAATTCAATATGAATCCGTGTGTAGACCAAGAAGAAATTGCTTGATTAAATTCTCTAAATATTTTAATAATCTACCTTGTTGTCGAAGGACACAGCCAGAGTCAGAAAGATGTTTGTATGGTAACGCTGTCACTAACAGACTCCAGCTGTGCCATTAGAACACCCCAAGGAAAGCTCCCAATAGCTTGGGCATTAAGAGGGACTCTGCTAAGGTAAACATCCTCTGGAATGAATGAGAGGCTATTTTCTGCTCTGGCAAGAAGATATATTACTTCTTATAATACTCAGAATGTGTATTTCGAAAACAATGGCATTGAAGAGGCGTGAAGGAGCTGCTAGGCCTCAGTAACTTGCTAGGTATCAGCCTGTTTTGGCTTGATGAAGAAAATAGTGGGTGCCTACTTAGGTTCCTTTAGTTTAAGACAGGCTTCAAGGCTTGCAGGAATTATTCCATGCCATTAGATCAAGGAAAGAAAAAACAACACTAAACATTACAGGCACAAGGCAACAAAAGATAAAATTGAGCTGATGTTGGGGCTGAATCTTCCTAAGACTTTAAATTCCTGTAAGTGCTAAATCTTAATGAAGAAGGGGGAAATGGGAGAGAGTAGGCAATAAGTGTACCTTAGACTCTAAGATTTAGAGCTTCTCTGTTCTACCATAATGATTAGCATTCTGACTACCTACCACTGGGTAACTCACATGTGTAAGCCATATGGATTTATTTTAGGTGATTAAAGCAGAGAGTGACTATACAGAAATTCCAGAACTGCCACTTGTCTCATTATGTGGTTTGGGTTGCAATGTGATTTAACCTCCCTACAATTCAATTTTCTAGTGTGTCTTGTGAGGAATACTTATCCACCTGGCAAGAAGGCTCTGGGGTGACTTCTTCTTGTTTTATTTGTTTATTTTCCTCAAATGCTTTCCTTGACTCTAAATGGCATCTATTCCTGGGAAATCATTCTAATATATGTTCAGAACAGCAATATCTGCAATGAATGTGAAATGGATTATTCTGGAAACATCTGACCATTTAACCATACCTATATCCACAGAGTATAAGATCAATAACATTATCTCTGATATAAGAAATATTGATTTTGTTCATATATATGCTTTCTACCAGTTCATTTTAACCCTACTTACTGCTTTGCATACTAGGAACCTATTAGTTTGTCTCTTTGGCTTTTTCCTTTTACTTGCATTAATTATTTAGGCTTTTCAGTGTATTTTGGCATTTCTCAATCTGTTTTACTTCCTCCAATCCTTGATTAATATCTCTATTTTCTCACAGAAAGGAAACATACACACACAATCAGACTATTAACATGGTTGCTGTGACACAGATGGATGACAGAAAGAAGAAAGAAACTAACAGAGATACCATTTGGTCTAGTAAACCAGCAAAATTAGCAGAAGCATACACTTTTCTGACACAAACTATAGTACCATGTTATAAAAATAGCAATGAACTGGGAGAAAGAAGAATCTAAAAAACCAGTTCTCCCATTAAGTGTGTAACCTCAGGAAGTCTCCCTTATAATCGCAACTCCCCTCATTGGATGTATTCTTCTCCTATCAGGAAGCAAAGCTCATAAAAACCAAGTTTCTTGTGTGATACTCCCCAGTGCTCAGACCTGTGCCTCACATACTCCAGTAAGTGTATAAATATTTATTGAATGAGTGAATGAATGTACTTTAGTTTCTTCATCAGCAAATGGACACTATAATGTTTATACCCAGGGGTGCATAATCAAATGATAACATCAAATGACATCACAAACATATAAAACTATAACTGGCACATATTACACAAATAGAATTTCAAAAATAGAAATGCAAAAAGAAAAAAAAACTCTCCACATTTGTCAGGAAATACTATCACTTATCTCACATATCAAAATAAAGAAACCAGACTACTTGAATTTGTGTGTCCACCACCCATATAAAGCCAGGAGGAAAAAGTAAGTTTCTCCTCTCTCTCCACTGAATTGCATATTTCCAAATGCAGTTCAGCTTTGAGGTAAAATGGTATTGTTTTTATAGATGATTTTACTGCTGAGCAAAGTAATTTTCTGAATCAACAGGTAATGGCTACATTGGGCAATCTACTTGGATTGTCAATAAAGTAATATTTGTATAAGCAAAACAAAATTCTTCATTATTGTCATTGTGTTTTCCCACTTACTCAGTAAAAACAAATTACTGCTCTGGAAGTATATGTATACACACACATTCACACACAAACACACAATATTTTATAGTGGTAATATATAAAGGGAGATTTCAGTAGTCAGACTGAAAACTGCAGAATGTCAGATATTAATCATTTGTCAGCCTCTCCCTCCCATCTCCTCCTGCTCCTCCCCCATACTGACAGCAGGAAGAAGTGCATTAAGAGAATTACTTCCCCATAAGTGAGGTAACATCTGCCTCAAAGCTGGGTTAGGATGGAGGCTGGACCATCTCCTCAGCAAGAGCCGTTCATGTGGAATATAAGGGAAGTGTAAAGTTTAGCCTAAGGGCTCTTTCAGGTTTTGGAATGCATAATTGGTAGAAATTATAATAAAGCAAACATCCTTTGGCATACCAGTAATCTGCATCGAACAAAAACTTCTGAGTACAAAATTCTACATACAATTTCCATTCTAATGGTTTTTTATTCCCTTTTCACTCCATGAATCATGGTAATAACAAACCTTTAAGAACAGGGATTCTTCCATACACACATTTAAATAATGACTTTCTGAATTTTCTTTGTAACTTTGTGTGAAAGTCAAACAGTATTTTCTAAGTCTCCTCCCCCTTGGTTCTAATGAGGAAGAGTCACCCTTTCCTCCAAGCCTGTAGACACCTGGTGTGTATGCTCATTACCAACCACACATATTTAAGCAGTTTTAGCAGACAGGCCTGGAGAGCATAATTAATGGAAACAGCCTGACCATGTTAATCAAGTTGATTAAAACCAATGAACACTAGTTACAGGTTAGTATTAACAAACTTTGTATGCTATGTGACCGAAAGGAGTAGATCCTCAATAAGTGAGAAATGAGAAAAAAATCGTAATAACATTTTATCTACATTTGCAATGTAAAACTGTCACTAATAAGGCAGGAAAAACAGTAAAAATCAAGAAAATAATACTAGGATCTTAGACTCACACTAAATTTGTGAACTTATCTAAATTCTGTCATCAGGATGTCTGATGAGTTCATAATACTTTAATGGTAAGGCAGATGTTAGTATCCTAATTTTTAAAAGAGGAAATAGAGATGTCACAATTTTAATAAGCATTCTGGATTATTCTGATTCATGAGCTCAAGGTATACCTTTGCTGTGCACCAAAATGAGTGATGAGTCTCTAAATTATTTACTTATTTTTTTAGACAGGGTCTGTTGCCCAGGCTAGAGTACAATGGCATTGTCATAGCTCACTACAACCGCAAACTCACAGGCTAGAGCCATCATCCTGTCTCAGCCTCCCCAGTAGCTGGGACTATAGGCATGAGGCACCACACTTGGCTAATTTTTCTATTTTTTTTACAGAGACAGGATTTTGCTTTTGCTTGGGCTGGTCCCAAACTCCTGGCTTCAGGCAGTCCTCCGGCTTCAGCCTCCAAAAGCGCTAGGATTACAGGTCTGAGCCACCACACCTGGCCTAAATTATTGAATACATCTTAGTCATTTCTAACTCTCTAGATTTTAACTTGAAGCGTGATACTTGATATTCAGTAGTTTTGGTTAAATCAGTTAATGTACCTAAACACAGTCTTACTTTGTAGGCACAACTAATCTTTTCATAAATAAGTTACATCTTCACAAATTACAATTTCTAAGGCCTATGAAATATACTAACTCTGTCACTTTCTGGACAATAAGTTTGAAGTTGTAATCCTTTTATAATATTCCTGGGGGAAATAATGCACTAATAAACGACCAATGCTAAAAGCGAGGTGAATTAAATTGTGTTTATTTAAGCATATTTTTAAACTGTTAGTCAGAAAATTTTGGTAAATGGTGAACTAGGGCAAAAACTTGATATTTTGCTCATGATTGTTTTCTATCAAATCTAGTACATGACAGAGAAAGAAGGAATTTATCATACTTTCAGGGGAAAAATCCTTAAAGGTCTTCTCGCTTGCTAAAAATATCAAGTGGCACTTAAAAGTACAAATTGAAGTTGACTCTCTGGGGCAAGAATGGAGTACATTAGCAGATCTTGAAATAATCATATAAACTGAAAACTGCCACTCTTTTAGCCAGCCAAATAATTGGGCCGCAATGAACCCCTGGTTTGTACACTCCATCCTGAAAATCCTCTCACCTTCTGATCCGAGTTTTGTTAGTCCGACATAGGATAATACCTTTCACTTACCAAATAACTTGTAGTTTACAGAGGTTGTTCATATTCCATTAGGCTCATTTGATTCCACAATTTGGAATCATTTGAAGTATGCTGGAATGGGAACCTTCATTTTATAAAAAAAGAGAAAAGGATCAGAAAGACCAAGTTGACTTCTCCAAGGTCACATGGCAAGGCAGTGGTTTGAACTGACATCAGTGGCTTTCTATGCTCTTCTTGCTACACCAGAACATGTTCAAATGTTCCTTTTCACCTTGGGATGCTACACAGAGTCATTCTCCTAAGCCAAAAATAACAACTTATAACGAACAAGAATTCAGGGCAGAGAAGCAACCATATGAGATTCAGGCTTGTGCCTTATTGGGGTTAAAACTTCCAATTTGAATTAATATTTTGGTTAGCAATAAAGACATAACCAAAACTCTAGCTAGGTACTAGGTGATTTTTAGCCTTTGAGCTATGTTTTACTCCAACTAAGCTGTTTCTTTTTCTCTATCAAAATGTGCTAGCCATCTGTAAACACTTAGCTACAACAACTTCAACGAGATGCTAAATTAAATAGAAAAATTTTGGAACCTGGTATTCCCCTTCCTTCACATATTTAATTTTACATAAAAAAGAAGGAAACCCTTGATATACTTCTTAAACCTACAATTGACTTCCTTTTGTACTTTATCTTTGTTGTTGCTATTTTAAACACTTAATGTTTTACTTCTATGCTATCAAATATTTTCTTCTCAGAAAGATTATAGTGTACACATGTGAAATATGTCCTAACTTATAAACACATGAGCATAATTATATTCTAAATACATACTTATATTTTAAATTAGGACAAAGGATGGAAATATGATTGCAATATTTATAGATTTACTTTGTAACTTTTCCGTTTAAAAAAACTTGAAAATTTATTTCTTGTTCTGTTTTTTCCTTCACCCCATCTTAACCTACTTTATGATTATTGTAAATATCTCAGTGTGTTTTCAAATACCAAAGATGACGAGAACATTTTTATCTAATGTTGTCCGTGCCAATATTAATATTTTGTGTGCCATGTCACAGCAGCACTGAGCTAGAAACAGAGCTTCAGTGTAAATTCCTCCAGAAATTAATCACCACTTTGGCCTGAAGTACAGTTTGGGATTCAATTACTCAGCTCCCTAGGCTAATGTTTAATCTGTTAAATATTCGATTTCCACTGATAGACACAAACACAGATGAATATAGAGTTTGTCATTTCAAAATGTCAAAGACTGACCTCAAAACTCAAACTCTTATTCTAAAACTGTTTTT